>CM056508.1:43082845-43525031 GCA_029783415.1 Anisodus acutangulus
GTTCCTAACGTTTAACTGAAATCTCAACTACACACTAAATTTTTACGGGGTCTTATTACCCTTAGTTATTTAAAAAGTGGAATATTTACTTCCCTACACGTTTACGTGGCAAAGTAAGTGTATGTCACTTTCCTTGAGAGAGTGAGCACCAAAAATAATATTAAAACTTTATTTTTAATTCTTTCATAAATATATGTATTATTAATTATTATTTTTTCCTTCCTTGTTTCCTTTTCATAAAAGATTTCCCTATTCTTTTTTAATATGTTGAAATTTCTTCTATTGAGTGACATCGTGAACGGCGACGGAGAGGAGGGGCTATTGTAGGGTTTTATTGGGTCCAAAATACATAAGTAGGCACAACGAAAGTTTAAAATTTTGTTCTACTTACTCCAACAATTTCTTCTGGTATGATTATATGACAATCAAAACCTGTATAATAAAACAAGAACACTTAGAGGTTGTAATATCTGGAGTCTTTACTAAAGGGTGGACAGACGAATGTACCATTCGATTGCAAGCACCTTGCTACGGTGTATTCCTCTGTCGAGAAAGCCAAGAAATCTTGACAGAGGTTTGAGGACCTTTATCTCCAAAAGCATTCATGTGTCAATCATTAGTAACTATTGCTAGTAACATGTGAGACATACTACATTCTCTAAGAATGTGATGCAGACCACATGTCGACTTATAACGAATCATCGATATCCCATTCTCGATGATCATTAGTCGAGGCCTTTTAAGAGTTACACTCTATCATTAATACTTCACTCTATTAATGACAACGTAAGTTCAAGGGATGCACATTAATGAATAATTACAAACGATCAAATAATAATTCAATAATTGTAAATGTCATAAATATTAATCTTATTAATAATATAAATGTTTTCAAGTATGTTTTGTCCCTAATAATGATTGTCTCTAGGACATACATACTTTCAATCTCCCACTTGGCCTAGAGCCAATCTTTTATGTATCTAATATCCATGTTTTCAAAATGATCATTATGCTTAACTAAGCTTAATGATTTGGTAAGTGGGTCAGCTAGATTATCATCTGTGGGAACATAGTCCAATCTTATTTCTTCAGTCTCCACCATCTCCCTGAATATGTGGTATTTTCTTGATACATGCTTGTTTCTGTTTGTTGATCTTGGTTCCTTAGCTTGCGCAATCGCACCAGTATTGGCACAATAAATCATTATTGGACAAGTGGCACTTGGAACAACCCTTAGTTATTTTAAGGACTCAGATATCGAGACAGCTTCTTTACAAGTTTCCGATCCAGCAATGTACTTGGATTCAGTCGTCGAATCAGCAGTGGTTTCTTGCTTGGAACCTTTTCCAACTCACTGCTCCACCATTGAAAATGAATGCATATCCAGACTGTGACAGCCCTAACAATCTATTAGGTCTAACTCTATAGATCCTAATTCCAAGAATGTAGCAGGCTTCACCCAAGTCCTTCATCATGAAGGTGCTGGATAACCATTCCTTGACCGATTGCATGAGAGTCTTATTGTCTCCCATTATTAATATCTCATTCACATATATAACAATGAAGACAATATTCTCTTCCTTGCGTTTACTATAAACGAGGGACGTTCTTTGCTTTTAACAAAGTCAAACGATTTGATTGATTTGTCAAAGCAAATATTCCAACTCCTTGAGGCTTGCTTAAGTCCACAAATGGACTTATGTAGCGTGCATACTTCTTTGGGCTTAGTCTTGGATGTAAAACCCTCAGCTTGTATCATATACACCTCCTCAATCAGGTTACCATCGAGGAAAACAGTTTTAACATCCATTTGTCAAATGTCATAATCATAGTATGCGGTTATTGCAAGTAAAATCCGAATGGACTTAATTTTCGCAACAGGTGAAAATGTTTTATCATAATCGACCCCAGGCCGTTGATTATAACCTTTAGCCACCAATCTTGTCTTATAAGTCTGTACCTTGCCATATGCATCAATCTTCTTCTTGAAGACCCATTTGCATCCTATGGGTCTAACCCATGTTGGTAGATCAACCAAGTTCCAAACTTGATTTATGTACATCGAGTCCATCTCAGATTTCATGGCTTCTTGCCATCTTTGTGAATCAATGTCTAACAGAGCTTCGATGTAAGTTGTAGGTTCATCGTCATCAGGAATATCTATCTCATTGTGTGTTTCAATAAGGAAATTAAGTCTTTCAGGCGGACGATGAGTCCTACTACGGAGTTGATTATTCTGCGTTTCATTGTTTGTTGCATTCTGATTGTGAGAAGGTCTTTGTGCGCTGGACAATCCATCACCTTGAAAGCTTTCAGGAATGCCATTTTCATGTATTTCCTGATTGAAATGATTTACAACCATTGTATCATCTTCCATTAGTTGTGTATGAGAGCCTTGCATTTCTGCATTATCTCTCACAACACTCCCATTGGCTGAAGGGCGTATTCTAAGTACCCAATCTTCACCAAATACTCTCACTGAATCCTTTTCTAGGTTATTCAACAAGGGTTCGACTTCTGTGTTATCTTGTGGTTCTTGAATTTCTTCAAGTTCTATCTTATTGCAATTTTTTTCCTTGTAGACATAGTCTTCTTCAAGGAAAGTTGCATTTCTGGAAACAATGACCTTATATTCTCCAGGAAGATAGAAATAGTATTCCTTAGTTTCCTTTGGATACCCCACAAAATAATATTTCTCACTTTTGGATTCCAACTTGTCAGTAAGCATCTTCTTTACATATGCAGGACACCCCAGGGTCGCATGTGTTTAAGTGCTGGCTTCTTGCCATTCCATATGTCATATGGAGTTTTCTCTACTGACTTTGAAGGAACCTTGTTCAGAATATAAATTGAGCTTTGCAATGCATAGCCCCAAAGGTATGTTGGTAGAGTTGAGAAACTCATCATGAATCTAACTATATCTAATAGGGTTTGATTTCTCCTTTAAGCAACATCATTCATTTGTGGCGTTTCAGGAGGTGTCCATTGTGATTGGACTCCATAAAGCTTCAAGTAATAGAGAAATTCTTTACTTAAGTATTCACCTCCTCGATCTGATCGAAGGGTATTGATAATTGTTTGAAATTGCTTCTCTACTTCTAACTTGTACTCTTTGAATTTCTCAAAGGCTTCGAACTTGTATTTCATAAGATACATATGCCCAAACCTTGTGAAATCGTCTGTAAAAGTGATGAAGTAAGGGAAGCCTCCCTTAGCTTGAGTTAAAAATGGCCCACACACATCAGTATGGACCAACTCAAGTACCTCTTTGGCTCGCACCCCTTTCCCAGAAAGTGGCTTGTTGGTCATCTTTCCTCTCAAGCAAGATTCACAGTTACCATAGGACTCCAAGCCAAATGGTTCCAAGTAGTCTAACTTCCTTAATCTTGCTATCTTTGATTCATTGATGTGACCAAGTCTACAGTGCCATAAGTAGGTTGGGTTTCTTGGATTACTTATCTTAGCTCATTTATTTTGCATATTAAAAATTTCACGACTACAGTTTAGAACATACAAACCATCCACAAACGGAGCATTTCTACAAACAAAACCATTAAAAGACAGTACATAACTGCCATTGACAATAAAAGAGGAAAACCCCTTAATGTCTAACACTGAGATAGAAATAATATTCCTCGTCAATGAGGGAACAAAATAACAATTATTTAGTTCTAAACAAAAGTCAGAAGGCAAATTTAATCTATAAGTTCCTACGCGCTCAGCATCCACTCGTGCTCCATTTCCAGCGCTTAGGTCCACCTCTCTTGGTCCAACCTTCCTGCTATCATTTAGCCCCTACACATTGGTACAAATGTGTGAGCCACAAGCGGTATCCAATACCCAGGAATGAGAGTTATTTATAGACATATTTATTTCAATGACGTACATACCTTGTCCACCGGAGGTAGAAGCACCTGTTGCTTTTCCTCCTCCTGGTGCAGTGCAGTCCTTCTTCCAATGCCCCTTCTTGTTGCAGTTGAGGCATACATCCTTAGTCGGATTCACTTTCTTCTTCTTCACACCTCCCTTAGGCTTCATAGTTGAGGGCGCAACAACCGTTTTGCCCTTCTTCTTCTGCCATTCCTTACCTTTCGGCTTGGATCGGCCAGTAGGACTCACCATGAGCACATCTTTGCCTTTCGAAGTGGAAGACTCAAAGGTCTTCAGCATGTTGTGCAGCTCCGGCAGACTCGCCTTCGTTCCATTCATATTGTAATTCACTATGAAGTTTTCAAAGGAACGAGGGAGAAAGTTCAGGATGAGGGTGGTAGCGACATTCTTTTGCAACTTCGTTCCAATTGAAATAAGTCTCTCTATCAGCTCTATCATCTTCAACACATGCTGCGAGACCTAGCCCCCTTCATTGAGCTTACACTTAAAAAGTTCTATCAGTAACTCATATTCTATAGTCTGGGAATGTGAGTCATAGAGACTCTTCAAATGTTCGAGCATCTCATTGGGACCATGTTCTCATGTTGTCTCTGAAGTTCCATAGACTTGGAAGACAACATTACGCATTGTGCTGAAGTGGCATCATCTAGGTGTTTTTGGTAAGCATCCTTATCAAAAGAGGCATATTCAGCAGAGTCTGTCGCAGAGACTATTGGGAACACCGTGTCCAATACGTATTCTAATTTCTCTTGCTCAGCACTATTCACAAATTTCTTAGCCAGTCAAGGTAGTTAGGTCCAGTAAGTTTGTTCATTTTAATCAATATTTTCAATGATAAACTCGACATCTTTGATAATCTGAAGAATTAGATAGACTGGAAATCCAATTCAAAATTTATTTCCTATTATACACATTCGTTTAGGCTAATCAACATGGTCTTTTGTTTAATTAGCTCTCACTATTTTAACATACTTCTACGACCCCATGGTAGAATACAGACCTATATTAATTAAGATCATAATGGGCCAAGATCTAAGCCTATGCTATCTCTGCATTTGCTTTGGCTGATAACTTTAATAGCACATCTTGGTAGGTTCTAAACCAATTGCAAAACTTATTTGCAACTCTTGGTTGATCAAATATTATATTTAATCTTGCGTCCTTAGATTAGTCCGACACTTTGGCGCCAAGATTTGTCTAAGCAAGTCAATCCTATTACACGACTGCGTTTATGTATCTAAGTAAATTTGGCATTTGTGAGCAAAAACTTTGGTGTAAATACCCACAAAAGTTTATCGTTTATCTTTACATTTAAAACACATCTATGAAAGAGTTTGGGTCCTCGTAGATTTAGAGCAAATGCTTTGGCATAAATACTCGTATCGCCGAAAAGGATTTTGCACTCTAACAATTATAATGGACGACGTGTTTTAATTTTGACTTGTATTTAAAATTTTGGGGAACATTTTAATTCAGGATTTTAACCAAGATCAACTCTTTTACGTCATATCCAATATGACATCTTAATATCATACAAAACTAATGACACATATAGTTGGGAACCGTCAACCCAATAGGCATGATATAAGATGATTTAATTAAATACTGGGCGCCGCCTGCCCAGACAGTTATAGCGGACACTATGCTAATTATTAAATGAAAGCATTTAAACACTTCACATATATATTACTCAATAATATACAATTAATAATAATCATGTGTTAACTTGTCTAAACTCTAAAATTTAAGTCTAATCCAAACAGTCCCTTAAACATTTTCTGATTTTAAAAACTAATTTTCAGAATATTTCTGTAAGTTCCAGATTTTTAAAATTTACAGTTTAGTCCCTCAAGAATTTAAATTTTCAATTTTGAACCCCTTTAAATTCAGAAAATCCAATTTTAATTTTCAGAAAATATTTTCAGATTTCAGGGACCTGTCTGTAATTTCTAGAATTTTACATTAATTGGCCAAATCTGCTTTTCTGAAATTTACAAATTTGCTCCAAGGACCAAATCTGATGATTTTAAAAACTTTTACAGGGACCAAATTGCAAATCCAGAAACTTCTAAAATTTTTAGATTTGCCACAAGGGCTAAATTGCAATTTCGGAAACCACCATCGCTTGCTTGAGCAAAGGACTGCTCACTATTCTTGCTTTGGAGCAGTGTTCGCCATTCGTTCACGATTAGATTTGTAAAAAACATAATTGGAGCCTGCCCGAACAGTGACTGTCACCACTGTTCACGCCGGAACAGTGTTCGGTTACTTTTCACTATTTTGAAAAAATATATATATATATATTTTAAATTGGAGCCCCGGTGCCGCGACAAACCTAGGTGGTGCCGCGACACTCCATCGTGGAGTTGCGGCGCCTCCGTCTCAGAAGCTCAAAATTTGCAATTTCTGAAACCCTAAAACTTGTTCATGGTCAGATTTGAAGATTCATCTTCATTACCCTTCACTATCAAACAACACGTTCATCGACCATTATCCAACCCCTTCTCATTTTTCGCTTCAGTGCACCATGTTCGCAATGAACCGGTTACGCACATTGATTTAGAATAGTTAGATCGGAATGACTTCTTTGATTACATGATTGTTTAATAGTTTGGGAGACAAGGATGATGTGCTTTTAAGATATTAGGTTTTCAAGCTTTAAACGACATAAATTTCAGATTTAAAAAAATTCTAACCCATATTATTATTAACTAATTACCATATAATCATACAAAATAGCCCTGACTCTTTATACCACTGAAGAGATTTGTTGGGTTGTTGTATGCAGCGGATATTGAAAACTTATTTCAAACCCAACAAACGTAGAACTGTTTGACTATAGGATAATTTAAAATCGTAAACATAAGACTTGAATAGTACTTACATGTTTACAATATCTGGATTTTTATCATCTGTGGGTGCGCACGCGAATGCCCTTTAGAATGCAAGCTCTAAGCTTCAATGTATTCCTCATTTGGAAAGCTAAAAAATCCGGCAGAGGTTCGAGAGAGTGTTTTGATTCCGAGTCTCTAAGATTTAGAATAATGATATGAAAATCAAGTGTCATGAATAATGAAGTGTAGGTCTGTATTTATAGGTGAAAAATTAGGTCAAACCGGATTAGGGTTTGACATTGGGCTTGACCCAAAATTCGAGACAGATTAGGTCATGGCGCCGCACCCCTATGGTGTGGGAGCCGCGACGCTGACGTGGCCCTACA
Source organism: Anisodus acutangulus (assembly GCA_029783415.1). NCBI lineage: Eukaryota > Viridiplantae > Streptophyta > Magnoliopsida > Solanales > Solanaceae > Anisodus > Anisodus acutangulus. Next base: position 43,089,957 of record CM056508.1, read on the forward strand.
CTGTCTCGTTTTATTTTCCGCGCATTCTTAATTAAATTCAAAATCCAATTTTGACTTAATTAAAACAATCATTATTCATTTAAATATCTCGATTCTAAATCGAATATTTAATACTCTCTCAATACATCCTTAGATTGAAAAGACAATCGACATAGTGTGACCCTACATGCCTTCACATATCGACATTAATCAAATTAAGGTCTACGCGGAACTCCTAGACGGCGCCACAAGACGAACTCAATATGTGAAGTACGTTTACACGAATCCAGTAAACTTAACCTCTATGTGGTAAGATAAAATCCTTTCATTCACGACACACCCGATTAAGCTTAGGATTTGTCAAGTGTCTATCCAAATGACTTAATCATTGTATCTCATCTATATTAGTTGACAACTACACCATATTCTAAATATGTCTATTGCATTGGCCAACGACTTAGTCAACCTAATATCATTGAGAATCTGAGTGTTATCTCGAATATACATTCGAGAAATGAATCCTAATCTTGGTTCAACTATCACCTTTAATCCACATCGTAATGTACACAATACAATCCGTATCTCAACCTATAAGGCATTTGAGCTTAGGACATGATCAAAGTATATTACTCTGTAGACAAGGTGCGCATTGACCTCAAGGTTAAGGACTTCTATCTCCCACACGCTGATCATACTTTAGACAAGTATAACAAACAATATATCAGCAGGGTATACCAATACTTTCAAAGTATCCATGTGTCCATCACGAGTAGTCATTACTCGTAGCAGGTGAGACATACTACATCTTTAAGGATGTGATGTAGACCACATGTCGACTTATCACATATGATCGATATCTCATTCTCGATGATCATTAGTCGAGGCTATTTTAAGACTTACGTTATAATATTAATATCTCACATTATTAATAACAACGTAACCTTTAGAGATGCATATTATAGAATATTATAAACAATCAACTAATAATTCAATAATTGCAGATGCCAAAATATTAATCTCCATTAATAATAATACGAACGTGTATAAAGTACAATTGTCCTAATACGGATTGTCTGTAGGACATACATATACTTTCAGATAGCCATGGTGAGAATTTGATGATTGTCAGAAGGCTCTCTGGAATGGGAGGACAGCGTATGCTTACTAAAGTAAATTTCATAGGTCGCGTTATTGGAATTCTCTGATGGTTTGTGGTCTGCATATGTGCTTCAACTTTTTCTACTTTTGCATTTTGCAGATCAGTCTTTTAGCTCCGCATGAAAGAGAAGACATTCTGCTTCCTGCGAACATGAAAACTATCAAGGACGTGCATGTTTCTCCTCATGAAAGAGTCATACTCTTGGGTTCTGTAGGGAAGAAGTTGTCAGTTCTTAGGTTGTTAACCCCCCTCCACTTTCTGCCAAATAATTGCTGTATAGCTGCAAATATACTTTACTTGATAAAAATTTTCTGTAAAACAGTATTTAACTTCGGTTTTGTGCTACCCTCCTGGTAAGTATCTTATTTATTTGTTCTCTTCCTTTTTACAGTGCTGAAAACAACCATACTGTTCTGACATACGACTTACCGGTAATAAGTAATAACTCTAAGCCTTCTTTTATAGTTGTCTTTTTGCTTTCACTGGTTAAGTTTGTGTAAAGCTAAAATTGCCACAGAGTTGCTGGATAATGTATTAGATACTTTATTTTAGTTGATAAGCTCTCTGGATGAGAAACTCTCTGTTTGCATGATTGTCTATTAGAGTTCTTATGGAGTAATTTTTCTGTTCTGTGCACACACTTTATGGTAACTGGTAAGGCCTCACGAGGTCTCTTATTTTCGCAGTTAAATTTACAGAGCGACCTATTAGATTTGGGTGGACCTTCACTATCAGCATCAGAAGACGATCTTTAACACCACCATTTCATCCTTGTAGAAGTGCTACATGAATTGACAACTTGAGAGTTGAAAAAAATGCAATTTTCTTTAAAACAACAGTTAACTTTTGCTCTACCCTACCATGCTAATACATAGACCGCAAAACTCAGTTATATATTTTTACAGCAGAACATTATGTGCAAAGTACTGATTTTTGCTTGTCTTATTTCTCTTGAAGTTTCTGTCTTTCTTTTTGTTATCGTCTTATCTTTGTGGTTGATTATAATACTAAAGCCTGATGAATTTTTCAAAGTTATAAACTTCCTGCCTGCTTCATAATTTGTCTTGGATGGTGGATTGCATTTTCTCTCCATCATCTAGATGATGGTGGGGCACCGGCAGTTTACTTGGAATATTAGTAAGAAAAGTTTCTGCATAATTCCCAAGTCTCATTGGCGGGTTTGGAGTGTTGGAAATTTGCCTTTGGTGGGGAGGTGCGTCCACCCATATTTAATGAATTAAACACTAGTGTTCCGTATGTTGGAGGCTTTGTCTCTTCACATATGCATAATCTACTACGTGAGTAGATGACCGTAGGGCTAAGGATCGTCAAATTTCGTTGAGAAATGAAAGAGATATTGGTCCACGAAGTAAGGTGTTTGAGGCATGAAAATATGGTGTGGGACAAATCTACCACATCGGTGGGAAAAGGAAGAATTGCTCTCTTTATAAGTCTCTTAATTGGCTAAGGGTTTGGGACCCCAAGGGGTATCCCATGTGTTTAAAGGAGGGAGGACCTAGATGTGCTTGGGTTCAAGGCTAAGCCCACGCGCGCCGCCGCTCGTCGGTCTCGGGTGCTATATATTGATGCCTTTTTGGCTCAATTGTTAGTGACGAAATACACACAAAACAGAACACACATACAAAAAATATACATAGCAGAAACAGTCTGAGACACACTATATACACAGAGACAAAACAGAAACTCTTCCTTACTTTTCCATTTCTTCAGCAAGGCGTTTCGTGTTTGTTTTCTTCTTCAGACTCAACCTATTTGCTTTGTAGCGTTGAGATTAAAGTGTTGTTTTATCTTGGGAGACTATTGCCCGCTAATGTAAAAGCATATATACGGGCAATCTTGTCTTAAGGACAGAGTGCAATCACTCGACTCAGCACACAGTTATAACGATCCAGATTTAGTGTTTCTTGATTTCAGGTTATCAAGATTCAAGACTCAACAAGCTTGCGGCAGTTCTGAACATTGCCTATTTGTTTATCCTTTCGAACACTTGTAATATTTATTTACTTCCCGTACTGCTTTACAATATCCAACATGGAGTTTGTCAAGTCCAAGGCTGCTTTAACTTTTATTTAAATCTCTGTAAGTTGTCAAGTAACTGAAAGAAGTTTCAAGAGCCCGCGGCGAATTTCATACAATCATCAAAGACAATTCCATGTTTAAAACTTTAAAGGCAATGCTCTTTTTAAAATATTGAGGTGGTTCTGTCGGACGTTCAAAAAAAAAATGAATTTGCTAACAGATTTACAAGGTAAGAAATGCATCTCCTGAGCAGCACTGCCTTTATAATAGCATGCCTCCGAATGCCCTGCTCCTATGATTGTTTAGATTCATTTGCTGCATCTTTGACATTTTTACTCTCAGTAGTGTGCTTCCTGATAATAATCCTTTTGTTACTGTTATTGATCTTCTCTATAGGATAGGTTTCTTGCTAATGGGTACAGTATTCACTTCGTTCTAATCTTCTAATGCTATTTGCCAAAGTTAATTTGATTCTTCCTTTTCTTTTTTTGTCTATTTGGAATATGCAGACTGTTCCTTGGTCATGTTCGTGGGATCTCAACAATTCGCATTACATGTATGCCGGATACAGGTCCTAACACATAATCCATCCGTTGGAAAATGGTTGCCACTTTTCGTTTTTTGCGAGTCAAACAAAATAATCTTTGACCAATGATTCTGTTAAACAGAGCAATATACATGTGATATACACTGAATATACAGCAGTGTATATCACATATATATCACAGAATTAGGCCTTCACAGTGGGCTGTCTCGGCCAGAACAGAATTGGGCCTCTCGGCCAGTGGGAAACAAAATTGGGCCTCTCGGCCAGTGGGCCTCTCTCGGCCAGATTGTAAGTATATATATGGTATATATATATTTGTAGTATATTGTAATAAAAAGGATACCTTAATTAGTGTTATACACATACCATAATTGTATAGTTAGAATTATGGTAGAATAAGGATTTGGAAGTAGAATAGGAAAATGATTTGTAGTATTATGGAAAGATGTAACTTGTATATATACCTATTCAATCAATGATAATAATAAGGGGATTATTTCTTTCATGGTATCAAGAGACTAGGTCTACACAAAAGTTTTCTCTCAACTTTTCCTTGTGGCCGAGAACCCCCCCCCCCCTCGGGTTTTCTCTCCAAAATTTTTGTCTTCCGCTCTCAAAAACCTCTCTTAAATTTAACCTCCTTCCTTGTTCTTTCAAATATGTCTAAGAACAATTTTCACCCTGCCCTCACGGTTTCCAATATCAAGCTCAGTGTCCCTATTGTCCTTGAGATGGAAAACGTTCAATATCTAGCGATGGGCGGAGTTGTTTAAAATTCACGCTATCTCTTATCAAGTTCTTCATCACATCATTCCTCCTGCTAGACCCCTTCCTGCGGAGGATCCTGAGTTATGGATTACACTTGATGCTACCGTTCTTCGGTGGATATACGCCACTATTTCAGTGGACCTTCTACAAACGATTATGGAGCCCGATACCACGACTATGGCTGCATGGAATAGATTGCGTGACATATTCCAAGACAACCAACATTCCCGTATCGTCACACTCGAGCAGGAATTCTCTCTCGTTCGAATGGACGTATTTACGAAACGTTTACGCATATTGCAAGAAACTAAAGGAATTGGCGGATCAACTCCGTAATGTTGGCGTACGGTAACAAATAATCGTCTAGTTCTGATTGGTTGCCGGTCTTTCGGAGGCCTATAATGGTGTTGGAACTCTCCTTCGCCAAAGCAACCCTCTTCCCGACTTTCATCAAGCCCGCTCCATGCTGACGTTGGAAGAAGCCGGTTTGGCTAAAAAGGCGGCTACCGGAGCAAGCCCAGTTGTCATGGTGGCATCCTCTCCTAGTTCTTCGGGTTTTGTTAATAATTCGGGCCAAAACCATAACAATGGTGGCGGCAAGAATAATCGCAAAAGTAACAAAAATCGTGGGGGCAAACGAGGCGGTTCTGGTGGCGGTTCCGGTGATCAACAAACAGGCGGTGGGTCCCATCCAGGGTACAGTGGGCCACCACCACCGTGGGCCCAGCAGTGGGGCCATTGGCAGTGGAATCCGCACCCTCCAGCAACAGTTTCCAGCGGCCAGTGGGCTGGCCAACAGTCCAGGCCCAACGCCAAAGGTGGCGCCCATCGGCGGGGCCCAACAAAGAAGACTCTCCACCCTACGGCCCAAAGAAGATCATGGAATGGAGTCCTTAGGCCCCGTCCTCCGCAAGCCCATCATGCAGCAGGCCCCACTCAGACCGATATCGAGGCCGCGATGCACACGTTGGGATTGTCCCAACCGGACCCAAATTGGTACATGGACACCGGGGCGACTACTCACATGACTTCCGAATCAGGAACTCTCTCATCTTATTCCAATTTGAGCACCGCCGGGGATAATTGTTGGTAATGGCGATTTTATTCCAATTCTAGGGTATGGTCGAAAACATTGTCTCCTCCTAATCCACCACTCCTCTTGAAAAATACTTTACATGCTCCTAAATTGATTAAAAATTTAGTGTGCGTCCGAAAATTCACAAATGACAATTACATTTACATTGAATTTGATCCTTTCGGTTTCTCTGTGAAGGATTTCAAGGCGGGAGTCATCTCATGAGGTGTGATAGTAGGGGGATCTGTATCCTATCATGCCCGATTTGATCCATCGAGTCCAGTAGTGCCATCGACTTTGCGACCATATCTCCTTCCATGTGGCATGCTCGTCTGGGTCATCCGGGATCTTCTATTTTATCAGCCTTAGATAAAAATAGTTTTATTTCTTGTAAGGGTACAAGTCGTACTCCAATTTGTCAGTCTTGTTCATTAGAAAAAATTGTTAAGTTGTCATTTGTAGACTCCAATTCTCATACTTCTATGCCATTTGACATTATTCATAGCGACTTATGGACATCTCATGTTCTTAGTTCAATGGGTCATCGATATTATGTTCTCTTTTTAGATGATTATTCTAGATTTTTGTGGACGTTTCCAATTGCGAATAAATCACAAGTTTTTTCCGTCTTCATAAAATTTAGAACGTTCATTCGTACTCAATTCGAAAGAGAAATAAAAAATATTCAATGTGATAATGGGAAAGAATATGACAATAGGGAGTTTCGAGATTTTTGTGCTACTCATGGGATAAATTTTCATTTTTCATGTCCTCATACATCTCCACAAAATGGGAAAGCCGAACGCAAAATTCGTTCCATAAATAACATTGTCCAAACTCTCCTAATACATGCCTCCGTACCTCCATATTTTTGGCATCATACTCTACAAATGGTCACTTACCTGCTGAACATAATTTCGTCTAAAGGTCTGACATACTCTTCCCCCCTCAAAGTCCTATATAATAAGAACCCTTCTTATTCTCACCTTCGAATTTTTGGGTGCTTGTGTTATCCGTTATTCACATCCACCACAATTAACAAACTTCAGGCTCGGTCTACCCCGTGTGTGTTTTTGGGTTATCCGTCGAATCATCGTGGTTATAAGTGTTTTGATTTATCCTCCAAGAAAATCATAATCAATCGCCATGTCATTTTTGATGAGACTCAATTCCCATTTACGAAAGTTCATACTCCCGAACCTAAGTCATATAATTTTTTGGACGACTAAATATCCCCGTATATTATTCAGAATTTTTCGGACATCTTCCGTACCCAAAATCCTCCAACGGGCCCACTTCCCGCTGGCCCCACAGTAACGCCACATCTAGAAGTTTACGCTGGAGCAGTCCAGCAATTGGGCTGTCTCCCACCTGTGCAGGCGGTCCAAACCGAGCCCAACATTTACCGATTTGGGCGGCGAGCCCACCGCTTTGGCCACCCGTCCGAGCCAGAAAATTCCCAAAATTCCCTCAATTCTTCATCGAGTCATAGGCCGGTCACTCGGAGTCGTGGGGTATTTTTACACCTAAAAGACATTTTAATTTACATTCTGATGTCCCTAAATCCCCCTTGCCCCGCAATCCTGTGTCCGCATTAAATGACCCTAATTGAAAAATTGCTATGACTGATGAATATAATGCTCTTATTGATAATAAGACGTGGGAGTTGGTGCCCCGTCCATATGGTATTAATATTATCAGGTCTATGTGGATTTTTACTCATAAGGAGAATTCAGATGGGTCCTTTGCTAGACATAAGGCACGACTTGTTGGTGATGGTAAGACGCAGCAGGTTGGAATTGATTGTGGTGAGACGTTTAGTCCGGTGGTCAAACCGTCTACCATTCGCACTGTGTTTAGCTTGGCTCTTTCAAAAACTTGGACAATTCATCAGTTGGATGTCAAGAATGCTTTTCTACATGGTGATCTCAAGGAAACAGTCTATATGCATCGGCCGTTGGGTTTCAGGGATCCCAACCGCCCTCATCATGTCTGTTTGTTGAAGAAATCACTATATGGGCTTAAGCAATCTCCACGGGCCTGGTATACACGATTTGCTGATTTTGCTTCGACTATTGGGTTCACTCACAGCCGGTCAGATAATTCCTTGTTCATCTACCGTCGTGGTTCTTCTTTGGCCTACATTCTGTTGTATGTGGATGATATCATCTTGACCGCCTCTTCCGATGCCTTGCGCCAATCTATCATGACCATGCTCGATTCACGAGTTTGCTATGAAGGACTTGGGGCCGTTGAGTTATTTTTGGGGATTGCCGTCAGCGTCATTCAGGTGACTTGTTTGTCTCCAGCGGAGTATCTTCTTTGAGATCATCGAGAGAGTGGGATGTCATCTGTAAGTCCACTTCCACACCATTGATGCAAACCCAAAGTCGAGTGCCGCGGCAGTGCACCATACGAGGACCCGACCATCGCAGCGATCTTGCAGGGCCCTCCAAAGATCTTACCTTTACGGACCGGATATTACATATGCGGTTCGGCGGTGTGTTTATTCATGCATGATCCAGTGGTTGAGCACATGAATGCAATCAAACGCATCATTCGGTATCTTGAGGGGACACCGGACTATGGGTTGCACTTGTATCCTTCATCTACATCCACGCTTGTCTCTTACACGGATGTCGATTGGGGTGGTTGTCCCGACACCGCGGTCGACTTACGGCTCTTGTATGTTCCTTGGCAACAACTTGGTCTCATGGTCGGCAAAGCGTCAAGCAACTCTGTCACGCTCGGTCAGGCGAGAATATCGAGGGTAGCGAATGTGGTCTCCGAGTCCTGTTGGCTACGTAATCTGCTTTTGGAGCTTCATTGTCCCATTCAGAAGGCAACCTTGGTATATTGCGATAACATTAGTGCCATCTACCTCTCAGGTAACCCCGTTCAACACCAACGCACCAAGCATATCGAAATGGACATTCACTTTGTCCGGGAAAAGGTTGCAAAGGGTCAAGTTCGCGTATGCCATGTCCCGTCTCGTTATCAAATTGCAGACATCTTTACAAAGGGTCTACCAGCGGTTCTCTTTGAAGATTTTAGGGACAGTCTCAGCGTTCGAAAACCGTCCGCTATGACTGCGGGGGTGTGTTAAATAGAGCAATATACATGTGATATACACTGAATATACAGCAGTGTATATCACATATTTATCACAGAATTAGGCCTTCACAGTGGGTTGTCTCGGCCAGAACAGAATTGGGCCTCTCGGCCAGTGGGAAACAAAATTGGGCCTCTCGGCCAGTGGGCCTCTCTCGGCCAGATTGTAAGTATATATATGGTATATATATTTGTAGTATATTGTAATAAAAAGGATACCTTAATTAGTGTTATACACCTACCATAATTGTATAGTTAGAATTATGGTAGAATAAAGATTTAGAAGTAGAATAGGAAAAGGATTTGTAGTATTATGGAAAGATGTAACTTGTATATATACATATTCAATCAATGATAATAATAAGGGGATTATTTCTTTCAGATTCTAAATCTATTCTCACATTTTGACATGACAGAAAATTACAACTTATAGTACTTTTTATGGAGTTTTAAATATCTGATATTAAAAATAAATGAATATATACCTAATTTAGCTCAGAAAATTTGCCAAGTTGACCACCCAAGAAGCCGAAGTGACAAGCAAGTTGGTATTTAGGGAGCGTTTATTTGTTTTCATTAGTTAGTCTCTCTTTCAAATCAGGCGACACCATTGTTATTTATTGAAAGAAAAAATTGCTTGTATCTCTCTTCTTATTTTTTCTCTGACTAATGCGTCATATTTTTAGTTTTATCTTTGCAGAATGGCATGGTTTTGCAGTTTGATCAGCGTCAAACAACGATACCAGTTGAATCTATGACTGGGTTGACAGGAAATCCTGTTCATACTGTTTGTTCCCTTTCAGCTGATCCTACACTTGGTGCTGTCGTTAGAAGTGTTCTTTCTGCATCTTCAGTAGGCTTGTGCCACTAGAACTTTGGTAGCAGTGACGGAAGGTGAGTTCAATATGTTTACTTCTAAATTTCACTTAGTTGTTGCTTCTTGAGGTGAACAAGTTTTTTCTTAATATCTAATATCTTCTGTGTTGCACCATTCCTTGCTGTAGCTTTGGAACTGTTAGGATACGATGATCTTTGCTGAGTAACTGACTCAAGAATATTTGCACTTTGGAATATCTCTCAACTTGACGACTGTAATCATTAACTAACTGCAAACTTAGATCTTAGGAAATATTCTTAAAGGAGCCCAACTGAAAATTTAGATCTTGGGAATGTTTGTTAAAGGAGCTTGCATTTTCTGGTCTCTGAATACATTTAGGTACTCATCTCATCCTGTACAAAAGATTGAAGTAGAAAAACTAGTGAATGGTATAGTAGAAGAAATGGTTGAAGACATTTAGTTGACCATTTTTCCAGTTTTTATATAAAGAGCTATATTGCTTAAGAAGGTGCAGACCATACTCAGTATCTTTCTTATAATAGCTTACTGTGGTAAGATTAAGAGCGATTTGTTAGTAATCTGTATTCCAAAAAATCAGTAAATAATAATAACTGAAAATAAACAGAATCAGTGTTGAAAAATAAGAATAATTTTTCAGAATATAATCGAGCCCACTTAGTTCAAAGTGTGTCCTTAAGGAAATTATTCCCCTCACAGTACTCGAGGTTGATGGAATATCCCCTCCCAGGATAGAACAATTATCTTACCAGAATAGTAGTACTCCAAATTCAGGTAGCGGCGAACCACTCAACGGCAGTATATCACACAGAATTTATTTGTGCAGAAGAAGAAGAAGTTTGTGTTGTTCAGAAAATTCGCAAGTAAAATTCTGAGGAATCAAACGAATTTATAGCCATGGAAGTACTGTTTCTGAAGGCTTGCAACCCTTCTGAACAACCACTAAAACTGGTGGGAAATTTAAATGTGGTAAAGAAAACGGGCCGCGGGTTAGACAAGCGGATCCGGGTCACTAACGGGTAGGATTGGATAAGTTAATTAATTTAATTAAATAATAATTAAAAATTAAAGAAAATTTGGTCCAAAAAGATTATCAATCAATCAGATCATTTGACCAAATCCGAATCCGAATCCGAAGCCGGGCCGAGCCGAAGCCCAGCCGAGCGACGACGACGGCGCGAGGGGAGACCCTCTTCTTAACCCTTTAGCGACAAGAAGGAGTACTTCTACTTATAAGTAGAAGAACTTTTCTTTTCACTACTGATGTGGGACAAATGCTTATTTTATAAAGCAAGAGGGAACTCCCACTTTTCATTCCACTACCGATGTGGGACAACTCCCACTTTTCTTTCCATCATTTCTCATTCACCAATATCAATACCCAACAATCCCCCGCATGAATGGGGAATGGCTATAAGATAAAAGAATGCGCGGACAAGTGTGATATACAAGCGAGAATTGACTGCATCTGGATAAGTAGGTTTCCCTTTGAACTTTCCGTAGTGAACTTATATCGGATATACTCGATCAATCGGTAGATTTGATATCTTTGAACCGTCGAACTTTGTTGTATACCTAGACAACATAAGTCACACAATCAACCCTCAACCGTTTATGGTTCTCACGGTTGTGTTCGTTTTAGCCATGAACACCTCCTGGTTTCATGAGTGCGTAGAGAATGGGCCTTCACTGTCATTCCCCTTTAAAGCGGCTTACACTTAACACTCACATAGGTGATTTCTAAACATGTGGTCCTATAGCCACATTATCTGGTCATACACTGCCAGATTTAGATAATCATTAAAGAACCTTAATGCTTTATTAACTCATTAACAAGCCATAAGGTTTTATCCTTATTTCAGAACATTGTCTTCATCCGAGAATGGGTTGAGTTATTTGACAATGTTGAACCGTCAGTCACAACTTTGTTTGATCTCCTTGAACCTAGCTCTTGGGATCTCCAGTCTGCTAGGTAGAGTTACCGTCATGATGACTTGTCCTCGGCCTTAACCCCATTCCCATTGATGATCTACTAACTCCCTCTCTAGATAAGCCTTTTGTAAGCGGATCCGCCACGTTATCTCTTGACTTTACATAATCAATCGTGATAACGCCACTAGAGAGGAGTTGTCTAACGGTATAGTGTCTTCGTCGTATGTGATGAGATTTTTCGTTGTACATTACGCTCTCTGCCCTACCTATTGTTGCTTGACTGTCACAATGTATACATATAGGAGCCAAAGGTTTGGGCCAGAATGGAATATCTTCTAAGAAATTCCGGAGCCATTCAGCTTCTTCACCGGCCTTATCTAAAGCTATAAATTCAGAGTCCATTGTAGAGCGGGCGATGCATGTCTGTTTTGATGATTTCCAAGACACTGCTCCTCCACCAACGGTGAAAATGTATCCACTCGTGGATTTAACTTCTGATGATCCGGTGATCCAGTTTGCATCACTATATCCCTCAATTACTACGGGATATTTATTATAATGCAAAGCATAGATTTGGGTGTGTTTTAAATACCCAAGACTCGTTTCATTGCCATCCAATGAGTTTGATTGGGATTACTAGTGAATCGACTCAGCTTGCTTATAGCACATGCTATATCTGGTCGTGTACAATTCATAATAAACATCAAACTTCCCAAAACTCGTGCATAGTCCAATTGTGAGTCACTTTCACCTTCATTCTTTTGAAGTGCAAAACTTACATCAATTGGAGTCTTTGCAACATTGAAATTTAAATACTTAAACTTGTCAAGTACTCTTTCAATATAATGAGATTGTGATAATGCTAGACCTTGTGGAGTTTTATGAATTCTGATGCCTAAGATCAAATCAGCAACTCCTAAGTCCTTCATATCAAATTTGCTAGCCAGTATACGCTTCGTAGCATTTACATCGGTAATATCTCTACATATTATCAACATGTCATCAACATATAAACAAATAATGACTTCATGATTTGGAGTATTTTTAATGTAGACACATTTGTCACACTCATTATTCTTAAATCCATTTGCCAACATTGTTTGGTCAAATTTCGCATGCCATTGTTTGGGTGCTTGTTTAAGTCCATAAAGTGACTTAACAAATTTGCACACTTTCCTTTCTTTTCCAGGAACCACAAAGCCCTCAGGTTGTTCCATGTAAATTTCTTCCTCCAATTCTCCATTTAAGAAAGCTGTCTTGACATTCATTTGATGGATTTCAAGACCATATCTGACACTTGATGCCACTAACACCCGAATAGATGTTATTCTTGTTACCGACGAGTATGTGTCAAAGTAATCAAGGCCTTATTTTTGTCTATAACCTTTGACCACAAGTCTTGCCTTATATTTGTCAGAATCAGTGTTGAAAAATAAGAATAATCTTTCAGAATATAATTGAGCCCACTTAGTTCAAAGTGTGTCCTTAAGGAAATTATTCCCCTCACAGTACTCGAGGTTGATGGAATATCCCCTCCCAGGATAGAACGATTATCTTACCAGAATAGTAGTACTCCAAATTCAGGTAGCGGCGAACCACTCAACGGCAGTATATCACACAGAATTTATTTGTGCAGAAGAAGAAGAAGTTTGTGTTTTTCCAGAAAATTAGTGAGTAAAATTCTAAGGAAACAAACGAATTTATAGCCATGGAAGTACTGTTTCTGAAGGTTTGCAACCCTTCTGAACAGCCACAAAAAACTGGTGGAAAATTTAAATATGGGAAAGAAACCGGGTCGCGGGTCAGACACACGAATCTGGATCACTAACGGGTAGGATTGGATTAGTTAATTAATTTAATTAAATAATAATTAAAAATTAAAGAAAATTTGGTCCAAAAAGATTATCAATCAATCAGATCATTTGACCGAATCCGAAGTCGAGCGAGGACGACGGCGCGAGGGGAGACCCTCTTCTTAACCCTTTAGCAACAAGAAGGAGTACTTCTATTTATAAGTAGAAAAACTTTTCTTTCCACTACCGATGTGGGACAAATGCTTATTTTATAAAGCAAGAGGGAACTCCCACTTTTCTTTCCACTACTGATGTGGGACAAAGCAAGAGGGAACTCCCACTTTTCTTTCCACTACCGATGTGGGACAAAGCAAGAGGAAACTCCTCCCATTTCCCATTCAATCTATCATTTAAACCCAACACGATTGTGTTCAATGCAAATTGTTGCTCACTAAATAGTCCAGCTGTCTATTGAGTTATGGGTTCTTGAGAATGTAAGCTTTTGTTATGGTAAAATAGTTAAGTTGCTAGTACGATATGGTTATCCAATATCTCAAAAGATAGGTCAGAAAATGATCTAATAGATTATCTTCAGACAGCGTCATCGCGATCATGTTGTCGCATTTAGCCTTTTCCTGATAGAATTAAACAGAATTGGATGCTTCAGATATTTTTGTCAGTCTGGTCTAGAAGATACTCTTAATTGGAACGACAAGGTTCTCATCTAATGTCAAGGATTTAACTTGGTCATTGATTTCTTATTGACTTAGTTTATTGTGGAGACGGCATGAATTTGTGTCTTGATAATTCCACAATCTGAAGCTACAGCAAGGCTTTACTCAGTTTGAAAGTTTTGATAGGAAGGATTTTTTTTCTTTTGATAACTGAAGTTCCCCGGGGACCAGTCGACGGACAGTTGGAAACTCGTTGAATAAATGAGCCCTCCCCTCTACCCTTTTTAACTTAAATGCTAGGCTTTTGTATGCGACAAGGTTCGAACTCGTGATGTGTGGTTAACCGACACATCATGTGCTGTGTTCTTACCACTAGACCAAAGCCCTGGAGTCGGTTTGCTAGGAAGAATCTTGAAGTTGCTGCAAAGAACTTTCACTACTTGAGTTGTCAACAATAAACTAAGTCAATATACCCGGTACTAATACTCTACATCCATCTCTGATAAGAACTTCTAAATGATAGTAGATCTAGATCATACCGGGACTAATTATGCGATTTTAGTTGACTTTTCACACTGGTCTAAAAGAGTGCTTTTCTTGAAGTTCTGCCTTATTCCCTAGCAGTCAGAGTGCTTTCAAAAAATAAATTGTTTAAATGTTAGACTCAGCTCAGAGGAGCAGAGTGACTTGTATGGTTTTGGTGACTTTTGAAGCTGGTCTAAAAAGGCCGTGCTTGGTCCCTGAGTTGGAGAATCAAGGAATCTGTATATCACTTGCTTGTGGAGATAGAAATGATGACATAGTTGCCTCTTTCCGTCCTAAACTGGAGATCTCCGGTGACATGGTTGCTTCTCAAGTATTTCCTACTCCAGTTTCTACAATGGATCAAGCGGTAGAGGGTTCTCATGTTCTTTAAAGGAGAATGGGTAGCAGATACCAGAAGTTAGGAGCTTCTTGTGCCAAAGTGGGCGGAATCCAACTTCCAAAATCTGCTATAATTGATAGAGGGAAGAAGAACCCCGTGTTTGCTTCTGGCTATGAAGCAACAATGGAACTGGTCTTGCAAGAATTGCCATCTTTAAATGTGGCTCAGCGTATTAAATCTCTTAACGGCCCTATTGGTGACGTGAGGTATGCATGCCTCCACAATTCAGGACTGCTCGGTTGTTTGAGTGAGGATAAATTGCAGCTTTGCTCACTTAAGCTCCAATGAAGAAAGGTAACTTTTCATAGCTTGTTTGATGTCTTTGATTGTTTTAGTTATGTTTACGTTTACAGTCCAAAAATGCCTCTTCTTTCTGCTTGAAATCTATATGCCTTTAAGGTGGAAAAGAATAGCATGTGTGGTGGTGTGTGTGTGTGAGAGAGAGAGAGAGAAGAATTGGTGGGAGATGCATTAAAGTTTTGCCTGCATATTTCAACGGGTTCATCAGAACTCCAAATTAGACTTGTTATACTTGGTGCTAGAGTTAATTGCCTCATCTTAGCCTCTTGGCAGTAGAACGGTTTCCCAGATGCATGTTTGATACCTATTGTGTGTAGTCCAGAGTCATCAACATTTGAAGTTTATGGGTTCCTGCATTAACTATATTTTTTATGAGCCGATGGTCTATCGGAAACAGCCTCTCTGCTCCACAAAGTTAGAAGTAAGGTCTACGTATATCTTACCCTCCCCAGACCCTACTTTGTGGAATTACACTAGGTATGTTGTTGTTGTTGGGGGTTCCTACAATGACTTCAAGTTAATATAAGATAATACTGGGTTTACAATCAAATATTTATAAATATTTAGTGAATATTTTAATACATATGGGTTTCAACAAAAGCTATTGGGTTTCCATGAACCTGCATGCAACATGCTTGATCCGCCCCTGGTGTGTATTGCCAGTATTTTGTAATGTCTAGTCTCCCGGTCTAGAATTTGGATTCGTCAGTTAGCAATAATTAGTTCCTACTGCCTATGCTATTTACTAAATGATGATACAGTATCCAGTCAATTTATTTTGAAATTTATTGCAGGTGGCTTTGGGGACTCCTTCGGGGACTCGTTTCTACAATTTGCTATTTCTAATGGTGTAGAAATAACACTCCTTTTTTGTAGCTTTTTGGGGTCAGAGAGCTTAAGGCAGGTTGTAGAAACGATTATATTTAATAGAGTGCAAGTTTTATACATTGTCAATGTCTGTAAGGCAAAATTGACCTGCAACTACAGGTAAATCTTCTTATCAAGTTCCATTTGATAACTTGAAATAGAGTACAAACTTGCTATTACTAGTTAAATTGCAGATAGTGTAAAAACCCTACAATAAATTATCTGTCGGTGAAAGGAAAGAGCTATGTACAAAAAAGACGCCTTATTTGACACCTGAATGAGTTTTAGATGGAGAAATATTATTCTTTTTTTAACCCTAAATGAGCTTTTATTAAGGTATATTGTCTACATCACACTCCCTTGAAGCGTGGTCGTTCCCCAAATCCTGCTAATGCGGATGCTTTGTGCACCGAACTGCCGTGATAACAATTTGGTGTTCAAAATTCATTGGTATGATTAATCTATATTCTCATTGTAAAAACTCAATCTTGTTTTTTTTTTTTTGTTTCTCTACTAAAGGGGTTTCATTGTTTAGGTTCGAATCCGTAATTTCCGTTTTAAGGGAGAAGAATATTTGATTTCCACCACATCACTTGGTGGTATGTTTATTTCTGATGCAGTAAGATAGCATGAAAATGAAAAGTCTTTTTTTTGGTTTTCCATCTGGTGTTGGTTATATTCGGGGTTGACTCAATTCAGAGTCGCGCTTGGAAGTGGTGGTAGACCACTTCCTAATAAAGGCGATCTCGTAACCAGCAAAGCTTGAACTTGATACTTGCTTTGGGGTCCAACTAAATCCGGATTCACCCTCGGAAGTTTTATATTGATGGTAGAACAAAAAGGCGATTTCGTAAACGCAAAGCTTGAACTTGAGACCTTTAATTAAAATTGTGAAGGAGTACTTATTCGTCTACCATAGTATGTTCTTGGAGGCACATTATAATCGTTTAGGCTCATAAAAATGACACCTAATCTTAGATTAAAATAACTCATGTTATGGAGCGTAAACGGATGATAATTGTAGAGTTTAAAAACATTAAAACTTTAGTATTGTGATTATAAACATGTTACAACTTTTATATTTTACGTACCATTCTCTATCCAAATTCCAATCTTGTCACAGAAGAAATTGCTTTTAAATTTATCTCACTTAGGTCTCCCCATATAACTATCAAACTCATACATTCTTTGGTAAATCAGTGATAATTACCTCTTAATCTTTCAAATCAGAAAGAGGTTGAGATTTATGATTTGGTGAGAAAACGTCCATTCAAAGATAAAGACCCTTGGGAGTTTAGTGTTACGGTTCAAACTCATCTGACGTATTAGGTGATTTACAAGAATAATTTTGGAGGTGAATGGTCTTGAATTTTTACCCCACTTGTTTCATGGGTAAAATTTCAATTTCAACAAATTTTAACTTTTAACTTTGAAAGTTTACCATAGGGCAAGCGGAGGTCAAAATTTCAAGACCATTCATTTTTGGTGTAATTTTCTACATGTATTGTCCGTTTTGATCTAGCAAATTTCTCTCTAACTTGGGCTATGCTACTATCGAGTCCAAAAGCATATATACCATGTGAACTTATATTATGTCTCTGTTCACTTTCTTCTTCCATTTCGATATGTGATTCGTCTAAGTGTCATGTGCATTTCTTGTTCATAACATTGTCAGCCTAAAGTCTACCAATCTTTCTCTTGACCCGCCTTCATCGGTTCGTCCTCTATTATGAGCATCATTAATACACCTCTTCACTATCCTCGCTGAGATTAACCAACCACCATACTGAGGATGTCCTTTATAGAGAACAACTATCCGATCTGCAATGATTAACCACAGCCATGTCTTAATTGTGCAATAAAGATATTTACAAATAATTTTTCTTTTACGCACAAAAAGAAAAAAAGTAAAATATCCGACCTGCCGGATTCGAACCAGCGACCTAAAGATTACAGCACCAACTACAGTCTTCCGCTCTACCAACTGAGCTAAGGTCGGTTTGTTATATACTCCAATAATGTTAATATAATATAGATCTTTCCGGTTCTTGGTTTATATAAGAGAATAGAAAAATTTCAATAAATAATTCGTACTTTTTGAGCAGAGGGTCTATCATAAACAACATCTATGCACCACAAAGGTAGAGGTAAGGTCTGCATACATCCTACTCTCCCCAGACCCCACTTTGTGGGATTACACTGAGTATGTTGTTGTTGTTGTTGTTGTTGCTTCTTTAGCACTTCAAGAAAATTTCTAATTGATAGCTAGAGACGGATTCAGAATTTGAAGTTTTAAATTTTTACTGTAACTTTAAATTAATACTACGCTAATAACTAGATTCACAATCAAATATTTATAGATATTTGATAACTTTCCCAATATAGGTCTTAGTAAAAAATTAGTACTAAATTCACATGAATCCATAACCAACCTTCTAGAACCACCCTTTTGATAGCCTTTTCCTTTTTTACTTTTATTTTTACATTGGAAGCACTATCTAACTGACTAACTACATTTTGGTAACATTTACCTGTTAGATGTCAATTTAACAGTTTTTTCCCACTTGTGTTAATAACTCTCAAATGGCTATTGACTCAAGAAGGATAAAAAAGGGGGTAGCAATGAATGACACATTTATTACATGATATAGATTTTATGGACAATTCCCAAACAAGAAGGGATAGTAGACCTATCATTTCAAACACAATCATAAGTTTATGCAGCTTTCCCTACATGGATAAATTCTTTCAACTCCACCACCCATTATTTTTTGCAAAAAATATGGATAAATTTGTAATGTAGTATCAAATTTTAGAGGTACTCACTCAAGGCAATATATCTATTTTTTAAAGCAAAAGTTGTGTTGTAAACTCGTAGGGTCTCACTTCGTAGTTCATAAACTAGCCGTTAACTTATGTGTCAAGTAGTCATTGGAAGTATATATGGGTTAGGACAACCTAAAACGTAGAAATAGCGACCACTAACAAAGACAACATTGCTATTGTAAAGGTCGTAATGTCAGAGGAATCATTACTGCAAGACATAAAGGGGAGGTCATAAGCGTCTATACCGTAAAATCCATTTCGACGGAATGAAAAAGACATATATGGTAGAATCGTAACGATAGAATACGACTTTTATGGTATTGTCGTTAAAAAATAGTCATTGTATCGGGATATTAAAATCTCACAAGTAAAACTTTAGAATATTATCCTAAATATCACATAAATTACTATACTTTCTTTGTAACTAAAAGATCACTCAACTTTGTCTAGATATTACATGAATCCATAAGGAGAAAATAAAGGAGACATTTTTTCCATGATACTTAGGTAAAATTGAGTGATTTTTTATTTATAAAAAAAATGTTTAGTGACTTTATATAATATTTCGAGAAAGTTGAGTGACTTTCGTAATTATTACTCATTCCGTCCCGAAAAGACTGTCTTGATTCGGATTAGAAAAGTCAAACTAATTAATGTTCGGTGTGAATTCAGACATAGAATATTTATTTTCTTGATAATAAAAATTACATATTTAGAAACTATATAAAAAGTACTATAAGTCAATAATTTACAATACAAAAATTTAGAATATATTTAAAAAAATTATGATTAAAGAAAATATCATTTAACTATCTAAATAGTAACTAAAACCATCTTTTTAGAACGTATTCATATTATATTGCTCTATTTAAAATCATTTTATTCTAATATTGTGTAAAACAAAATTTGAAGTGATACGATCATAAGAATACTCTATATGGTTATAACATATATAAGTCATTTCCCATCACCCAAACTTTAATCAGGAGAGAAGCAAAGACTGACAAGAATATGAGTTCAGAGGAGTTATTTCTTATTTTAGACTTTTTTGGTTATGTGGTTGTCCATGCTATACGTGTGAATAAGTCAAAACATTGGCATTATAATTTTCTGTCGTGTATGAAAATGAAATGTGATAAGATGTATTATTATTATTATTATTATTATTATTATTATTATTATTATTATTATTATTATTATTATTATTATCATTACCTCTTCCTTTTCTTGAAACATCAGATCATATTAACTTAATTGGCACAATAGTGCTTTTGGTCACTTAATTATAAATAAATTTTAATTTTAGTCCTCATAATATTTAAAAGATACATTTAACTTTCAATTAATTGAAACGTCTATTTTCTGTCTCTTTTTATAGGAAATATGTTATATTTGAATAATTCTTAGAATTATATTACTATCAATATGTAGTAACAATATAAGTTAAACATACGCATCGATAATTAAATAGTGAAACGATAATAATCATGATAAATCTGAATATTTACAAGCAAATGAATCAAAATGTTTCAATAAATGTACTTACTCAAATATCACAAGGATCAAAATTAAAATTTATCAATAAATGGGAAACAAACAATACTATTAACACTAAATTTGCAACACAATAACATCAAAATCTCCACAAAATGCTAAAATAGAGAAAAATCCGAATTTTGAATTAATAATGAATGCTAGCTTTGTGATATTGACTTCTCATAACGGTATCTATATGTTTTGAGACATTCTATCTTTTCCATAAATTTATTATCAATTGTTATTATGAATTAATTGAAAAGCTTCCCACCAAACAACCCCATTTGTTTGAATTATTCCCAAACCATTAAATTATTGCTAATGTGGACAAAATTAAAGCCATCTCTACTTTTTCGTTGAGTTGCTAAAAGGAAACATTTCTCAATAATGCATCCTTCAGGCGAACGGTGACAATATATCCTCATTTATATCGATATTTTCCAAAATAATAACAATAATGAATATTCGTTTTTAATATATTTAAAGAAAATATTATTTCTTATATTTAGGTATCGTTTATTTTTATTATGATTAAATGTCTGAATTAAAATACACATTTCGTTAGTAATAATAGTTGTCGCATGTAGGTGTGAACTGATGGTCACAGTGGTTACAAATAGTAGTTAATAGTGATTGTGATTGGTAATAGTGATTAACATTGGTGGTTGACGGTGGTAATTGGTGATGATACATGCATGATAATTATGGTGAATGATAATGGTGATAATGGTCGTTAATTACAATAATGATAGTTAGTGGTGATGACGGATGGTGGTGATACTTATGGTCGAGGAAAGTGGTTATAGGTGATGGTAGTTAATGATGATACTTATGATATATGCAGAGACGACGTTCGCTACACCTCTGTACTCTGCTTCGGCACTGGATCGGGATAGTGTAGGTTGCCTTTTGGAAGACCAAGACAATAGGTTATCTCCGAGAAAAATGCAGTAACCAGACGTGGAGCGTCGGGTGTCAGGACATGCACCCCAGTCAGCATCAGAATAAGCAATGAGACCAGTGAGTGCGGACCTATATAGATGTAAGCCGAAGTGAACTGTGCCCTAACGTATCGTAAAATACGTTTGAGGGCATGCATGCGTGCTTCTGTCAGATTGTGCATGTGCAAACAGATTTGTTGCACGATATAAGATATGTGTGGTCTCGTGAATGTGAGGTACTGTAGGGCCCCAGCTAGGCTACGATAGTGAGTCGGGTCTGAATACGGAAGGCCGGAATCAGCGCTGAGCTTGGAATTGGTGTTCACTAGCGTGTGGGATGGCTTGCAACACAGTCAAGAATCTCTTCGGCATATTTCTTTTGACATAGAAATAGGCCCCAGAATGGCGAGTGACAGAGATGCCTAAGAAATAACTCAGGGGCCCCAGATCCTTCATAGCGAACTCAGATGAAAGTAGAGGCATAACGGACCGACGGAGGGCATCAGATGATGTGGTGAGGATGATGTCATAAACATATAATAAGAGGTAAGCCATGTCTGGGCCCTTGTTGTAGATGAACATAGAATGATCGGATTTGTTGTGTGAAAAACTGATAGATGAGACATAATCGGCGAACCGCTAATACCATGCTCGAGGAGCCTGTTTCAGTATATAGAGCAATTTCCAAAATAGACACACATAATCTGGATGAATAGGATACCTGAAACCTATAGGTTGATGCATATATACTGTTTCATGAAGATTCCCACGTAAGAAAGCATTATTGACATCAAGCTGATGAATGAGCCAAGACTTGGATATGACAATACTGATGACGGTCCGGATGGTTGCGGGCTTTACGACCGGGCTGAACGTTTCATCACAATCCACTCCCACCTATTGAGATATGTCATCACCTATAAGACGGGCCTTGTACATCCCAAAAGAACCATCCGATTTCTTTTTATGTTTAAAAATCCACATAGAACGAATAATGTTACCATCAGGTGGATGGAGTACTAGGTCCCACGTCTTATCAATAAGAGCATTATATTCTCCAATCATTGCGGCTTTCCAATTTGGGTCGGACAAGGCATCCTTCGGATTACGAGGGACAGGGGAAGGGACAACTGAAATGGATAGGTTAAACAACCGTTTAGATTTGGAAATTCCATGCATGGCACGGGTTTCCATTGTACGAGAGCGTGCCTTGGGACGCGAAATGGGAGGAGGGGTACCGTAGAATTATCGGGAAAATGAGGAAAGGCAAGAGCGGCTGGACGAGGCTCGGCTTGCCAAGAGGTGGCTGCGGTATCACCTTGAGATGAGCTGTTCTGAGCCATCGTCGGTGGAATCGAGTGGGCAGTGTGTCCCGGACAGACCGTGGTGTGTTCGGGTGCTAGGGACTGGGACGTCGAATTATGTAAATGATGAATTAGAAGGGGGTTCAGGCCATTATTTAGGAAGTTGTAGGAATGCCGATCTGGCGGGTTAAGTGAGACAAAAGATAATTGAGACTCATCAAACAAGACATGGTGTGAAATAATTATTTTACGGCTTGATAAGTCATAGCAAGAGTAACCGTGATGATTGGTATGGTAACCCAGAAACACATACGGAGAAGATCGGGGTTGGAGTTTGTGAGTGGTCGGATGGAGAGGATAGCAGAGACATCCGAAAATACGCAAATGTTGGTAGGAGGGGTTTCTACGAAATAGAACTTGAGTGGGCGACCGTAGAGCTAGAGACTTGTTTGAGATTATGTTGAGGAGATATGTGGCCATGGAGAGTGCGTAATGCCAGAATTGAGGCATGGGAAAGTAGGGCACGAATTAGGTTATTTATGGTTCAGATTTTCAGTTCGGCTTTATCATTTTGGGAGGAGGTGTGAGGGCAGGAAAAATGAAAGGTAAGACCATTTTTGGAGCAAAACTGTTTGAATTGATTATTATCGAATTTCCTGCCATTGTCACATTGAAAACATTTAATGCTCTTTCAAGTTGAGTTTTTACGAAAGCACTAAATGAGGAAAAAATGGGGTAGACCTGAGATTTATTACCAATTGGAAAAGTCCATAGAAAATTGGAATAATCGTCCAAAAATAACACATAATATCGATGGTCATTCGTACTTAAAACAAGGGAAGTCCACAAATCACTATGTATTATATCGATAGGCATAAAAGAATAATTTGTTGATGCATAAAATGGCAATTTAACATGTTTTCCAAAAATACAGGATTCACATATAGTAGTCTTAGAAATACGGTTGTATTGAATAAAATTATTATTCTTAAGGGAGCGTAAAACAGAATCTCTTATATGTCCTAATCTAGAATGCCATAAGGAAGACGAAAGAACAACAAAGGGTGATGGAATTGAGGCTGGTTTGTTGACGTCGTTTGAAATAGGGTAGAGATCTCTGATGCTGTCACATCTCATAATTCGTCTTCTTGTCATAAAATCCTTCATAGAAAAAACAAAAGGATCAAAGTCAAGGGAAACATTATTATCAGTTGTGAAACGTCGCACAGATATTAGATTCTTATTGAGTTTAGGGGCATATATGCCATTTTTTAAAAATTAGTGGTGGATATGGTGGGGATAAGGATGAATGACCAAAACCACGAATAGGAATGCCTTGTCCACTACCAACAATAATATTCCCATTTAAATTACTTAAATTGGAATAAGACGACAGAGTACCTTGTGATGTCGTCATGTGAGATGTAGCGCATGTGTCCATATATCAATTTTCGTCTGGAGCATTGAGTGACATTGTGTTCATAGCTGCCTCAATGTCAGTTGGTGCATAAGTTGAGGGGGGGTTGTACTGTGTAGGCATGTTGTGGACGTGCGTCGAGTATGCCAGGTTAGGCCTATCGGGTTGGAGGTGGAGTCCATAAGGATGTCGAATACAGGCAAAAAGAAAAGGCCCATGACGGTGGGGCTCACGCGACCCACAATGAGTAGGCAGCCCACGACAGAGGTTGCTGCCACTGCCACAGTCGCTGGTGGCTGTTTTCTGCCAGCGGGGCCTGTCCCTTCCCGCCGACGTTGCTACCGGAATTCCGTCCGCCGTGGCCATTTCCAAATTGCCGCCCTCGACTATTGTTGCGGGTCAATCCGGCCTGCTGTGGGTCCTCGAGTCGGCGGTGCTGACTGCCGAAATTAGAGGCCCTGCCATCGACGGAGGGCCCGATGGTGGTGGTAAGGGCAGTATCTGCAATGCTGGCCTGATGGTGTTGCGTTTGATTTTCCGGGTTTCCTCAAGAATTAGTTTCGAATGGGTAGAGATAATATTAATTAAGAATCATTGGTCCAAAATCCTAAAACAATATTCATACATCCCAAAAACGTGCACCAATATTGAACAAAATTACCCCCGCGTACCCCATCTACGAATCGCAGGTCACCCTTCTGTATCACAAGTTGATCAGCATTTCTCATATTCAGGGATTTGTCATCTGTCATGCCCTGATGTAGCATGCATCTCGCAGACACATCTCGTGTCTTGCAAGAGTGACTCGTGAGTGATACTTCAATCCTCCAGCTTTTCTCCATCATTGTCACCTCTTGTGGCAGCCTTGCGATTCACGGGTACGACCTGCGATTCGTGGGTACGACCTGCGATTTCATAAGACACGGCCTCAAATGCACTCAAAGAGTATAAAAGCTTAAGAAAACAGTATCAAATGCGTCTTTATTTCACAGAACATCAAGCATAATGAAATTATCCTTCTCAATCATATTCTGAAAAAAATTAAACACATTGTTGGTTTGAATGATGTTTGACATGAGACACTTCTACTTGATAGAATATACGTAGTATATTCCTTGATATTATTAGTGATATTGTACATATGTAATTATGGTAGTAATCTGTAGTATTAGGAAATGTATATTTGATTTTCATAATTATAGGTTAGGTTTACTATTGTATATCATGTAAATAAACCTATTACATTAATGAAAATAATCAAGGGATTATTCTCTTTCATGGTATCATCAATCTAGGGCAAACTTTTCCTTCTCCAAAAATATCCTCCTTTCGCCTCCCTACTCAACTAGTGGCCGTCGGCTGTACCCTCCATCCCTTCAAAATTTTTTTCCAAAACCCTAATTCTCCTCTTGTTCTTTCATCATGTCTACCACAAAGAACAACTTTCATAATGCCCTTGCAGTCTCCAATATCAAGAACAATATCTCTATCATTCTTGAGATGGAAAACGTCTAATATGCGACATGGTCAGAATTATTTAAAATTCACGCAAGGTCTAATAGAGTCCTCCATCACATCGTGAAACCGGAAAAAGGCAAGGAAAGGTACCTACCATCGATGATGATATAGAGTTGTAGGTAACTCTTGATGCTACCGTGCTCCAATAGATTTATTCCACCATCTCTACGGACCTCTTGCAGACTATTATCGAACACGACGCCACGACAATGGAAGCTTGGAATAGGTTGCGTAATATATTCCAAGATAACAAAAATTCCCGTGATGTGACCCTTGAGTAGGAATTCTCCCACATAAATATGGAGGATTTTCCGAATGCCTCAGCCTATTGTCAAATCCTCAAGGAGTTGTCAGATTAACTCAAGAACGTTGGCGCGCCCGTCACGAATGGTCACCTCGTTCTTCAGATGGTTGCAGGCCTCTCCGTGGCGTATAATGGAATTGGAACTCTTCTTTGTTAAAATAATCCTCTGCCGCCGTTCTACCAAACACGTTCCATGCTCACCTTAGAAGAAGCAGGGTTGGCTAAAAAGGCGGCTACCGGAGCCAATTCTGCTATGATGGTGGCCACGTCACGCGACACCGATGACCTTCACTCCTTCACGGAAAATACTAGCCAAAATCGTAACAATGGCAGCGGTGGAGGAAGTGGCCAAGGATGGGGTGGCGGCCAGCATGGGCCTAGGTCGCAGCACCACTGGCCGCAACCTTGGGCCAGTGGGCAGTGGCCGTGGGGCTGGGCCAATGGCAATGGCCCACTCCACCCTATCCATTTCCAGTGAACTATTAGGCCAGGCCCAATGGCCTTCAACAGACGGGGTCTCGGCAGAATGGGGCCTGACAACAGCCTGACCTGCTTGGGCCTCGACCACAACAGTCCTTCACTACTGCGGGCCCAGTAACAGCCCCGACTCCCACATATATCGAGGCGGCGATGCACACACTTAGATTAAATCCTCTGGATGCAAATTGGTACATGGATATTGATGCCACTTCTCATGTGACATCCGCGCCAGGTAATCTCTCATCTTATTTCAATTTGAGCAAAAATTGTGGCATAATTGTTGGTAATGGTAATTCAATTCCAATTTGTGGTTATGGTCACATAAATTTATCTCCTCCGAACCTACCTTTAGTCTTGAAAATTGTCCTTCATGCTCCTTAATTAATCAAAATTTTGGTGTACATTCGGAAATTTACAACTGATAACTGGGTTTCTGTTGACTTTGACGCTTTTGGATTTCTGTGAAGGATTTCACGATGGGGATACCTCTAATGAGATGTGATAGTTGGGGCGAGCTCTATCCCATCACCACCACCACTAAACAAGCCACACCGTCAACGTTTGCCGCTTAGCACCTTCCTTATGGCATGCGCGTTTGGGTCATCTGGGAGCGTCTATTCTTTACTCTCTTACAAATAATGATTTTATTGAGTGTAATAGTACGGGTAGTACTAATGTTTGTCCTTCTTGTCCGCTTGGAAAACATGTTAAATTATCGTTTGTTGCCTCCAATTCTAGTACTTTGTTGCCATTTGATATTATTCATAGTGATTTGTGGACATCTCCCGTTTTGAGCTCTTTGGGCCACGGAAATTATGTGTTATTTTTGGATGATTATTCTAATGTTTTGTAGACTTTTCCGTTATCTAAAAAGTCTCAAATTTTTTTCACATTCCTATCGTTTAGAGCATTCATCCGTACCCAATTTGAACGGGAAATTAAAAACATTCAATGTGATAATGGAAGGGAATTTGATAATGGGCCATTTAGAGAATTTTGTAAGGTTAATGGCATATCTTTTCAGTTTTCTTTTCTTCATACGTCCTCACAAAATGGGAAAGCCGAAGAAAAATTTACACCATTAATAATATTGTTCGGACATTACTAGCACATGCTTCATTACCACCTTCATTTTGGCATCATGCATTACAAATGTCTATTTACCTTCTTAACATACTCTCTACCAAAGGATTAGAATACCAATCTCCCCTAAAAATTCGTTATCATAAAGATCATTTGTATTCTCATCTTAGGGTATACTCTTTTTCCATTCACTATAATTAACAAACTTTAAGCCTGTTCTACCGCTTGTGTATTTTTTTTGGGTTATCCGTCTAATCATCGTGATTACAAATGTTATAATTTATCTTCTAATAAGATCATAATTAGTCGCCATGTCATTTTTTATGAAACCCAATTTATGTTTGCTAAATTGTGTAATTTCGTGTCCAACCCTTACAATTTTTTGGATGATGGACTCTCACCATATGTGATCCACCATTTGGTCATGCCCATACCTCGAGATTTGGACCAGTAGACACCGACAGGCCCACTGTCTGCTGGCCCAGATAATTTCTGTCACCCAAATCAGCCAACATGCCCACTTCCTGTTGGCTTAAACTCCCCTTCAGCTCCGCCAAAGAAGCCCATCGCTCGCCTGGCCCAATCCTCTCCTTCATGCTGCCCCTCGACAAAGAAAGCCCACCGCTGGCCCGCCTGTCACCCATTCGGCCAAGGGCCCATCGCACCGCTGGCCCAACTCGTGACCCCCCTCTAGGTCTAGTCAGTTTCGACATCACTACACCTACCCAGGTCTGTCCTACTTCTATTCTGAGTCAAGGGCCTGTTACTCGTAGCCAATGGGATATCTTTAAACCAAAATGACATTTTAATCTCAACTCTAATGTCATAAAATCACCCCTACCACATAACCCTGTGTCTGCCCTTCGTGACCCGAATTAGAAAATGGTCATGAATGATGAATATAATGTTCTTATTGAAAATAAGACGTGGGAGTTTGTGCCCCGTCAGTCTAGTGTCAATGTGATTCATTCTATGTGGATTCATAAGGAAAATCTGATGGTTGTTTTGAGAGGCATAGGTGATGACAAAACTCAATATGTGGGCGTGGATTGTGGAGAGACTTTTAGTCTGGTGGTCAAACAAGCAACTATTCGCATTGTTCTCAGTTTGGCTCTCTCAAAAGCATGGCTCATTCATCAGTTGGACGTGAAAATACGTTCTTACACGGTGATCTCAAGGAAACTGTATACATGCAGCAACCCTTGGGTTTCAGGGACCCCGATCATCCTAATCCATGTGTGCTTGCTGAAGAAGTCCTTGTATTGGCTAAAATAGGCCCTTCGAGCATAGTATAAAAGGTTTGCAGATTATGTTTCTACTTTTGGATTTTCTCACAGCAGGTCTAATCATTCTCTGTTCATCTACTGTCGCAGTACTTCTCTGGCATACATTCTGTTCTATGTGGATGATATTATATTGACTGTCTCCTCTGAAAAACTGTGCAAGTCTATCATATCTCTTCTCAGCTCTGAATTTGCTATGAAAGACTTAGGGCCTTTGAGTTAGTTTTTGGGTATAGTTGTAACTCATCATGCATGTGTCTATTTCTATCCCAGAGGAAGTATGCAGCTGAGATTATTGAACGGGCTGGCATGTCATCTTGTAAGTCACCTACTCCGGTTGACACCAAACCGAAGATGAGTGCTAACTCTAGCACACTATATGCGGATCCCTCCCACTATCGCAGTCTTGCGAGGGCTCTTCAGTAACTTACGTTCACGAGGCCCGATATTACTTATGCAGTGTAGCAGGTGTATTTATTTATGCATAATCCGAGGGAAGAACACATGCGCTCTCTCAAACGCATTGTGTGTTACATTCAGGGCCCTCTTGATTATAGTTTACACTTATATCCATCATCTGTATCTACTCTCATGTCTTATACTGATGCGGATTGGGGTAGATGTCCAGATACCAGACACTCGACATCTGGTTATTGTATGTTTCTTGGTGATAACTTGGTCTCTTGGTCGGCTAAACGTCAGGCTACTTTATCGCGTTCCAGCACGGAGGCCGAGTATCGAGGGGTAGCCAATGTGGTGTCTGAGTTCTGTTGGCTGCGTAACCTCCTCTTAGAGCTTCATTTTCCTATTCAGAAAGCTACCTTGGTATACTGCGATAATGTTACTGCGATATATCTCTCTGAAAATCCTGTCCAACATCAGTGCACTAAGCATATCGAGATGGATATTTACTTTATTGGCGAAAAGGTAGCTCGTGGACAAGTACGTGTCTTGCATGTCCCTTCACGGTACCAAATTGCTGACATCTTTACTAAGTGCATTCCCTTAGTTATGTTTGAAGATTTTAGGGACAGTCTCAGCATACGACAACCGCCCGCTATGACTGCGTTCGCTAGATTTATCATATGAGTTATTTACTTAATCTTGTGCACAACTATTTTACTGCTCTGCGACCAGTAGGATATATCTTTAATTCTTTGATTGAACTCGGGAAAAAAAGATAGAATGGAGATTACGTAGAGTAGGATCTCAATCCTAGGCATCGGGAGCGAATTTTCTGCTAGGGTAGAGATATATTTAGATCGCCCTGTTTGGTTGGAATACAGAAAATATAAATGCATTTTTGTTAAGGTTCATGACCATAGAGATATAGGCGTGAAAGTAATATAAATGGGCGACTAGAGGACTCGAGATATTCGTAGTCGTATAATTAACCATGTCAATCAAATTAACTCAATAAAAAAGCAAGTCAACGAAAGTGAAAGCGCAACATGATTACGAAATGTGTCATGACACCTTAAATGCTCTTCTCTCAGTGTAAAATTCAAGTTTTAAACAAACGTTTTTGACAACTGTTAGCATAATTAATTAGTTATTTACATTTGCATTAGAATACAAAACAACCAATACTTTTATATATGGACTTGTGTAATTAGTGATAGTAGTGCATTCTATGTTAACCATTGATCATAAGTCTCTATGTGTACAATATTTGACTATTTCAAGTCACTATATTAACATACGCTTGTGTGTGTATTTGGGAGCAACAATATCAATAAGGAATATGAGGAAAACCATGAAATTAATCATCGTGTTAATTTATAAAGTGTCATGTTATTACTGATTGTTCAACCGAAAAGGGGAAATGTGGAACATCTAAGTTTTAATCAAACTTGTTTTAACAAATTTGAAAAATCAAGGAATAAATGTAGTAGAGAAAAGATATCACTAGGTGCTCATTTGTTTGTACTAATAAATTTTAATAATATCAATTATAATTAAATGTATTTATTGTTTTATTATACAACTATCTAACGGATATGAATAATTAAGATCGACCTACAACAAAAAGTTAATATCATCAAGATTTTATCCATTCACCTATTTATGCAAATATGACATTTCGCCACTATCCTACAGTTATCAATTATTTTTGCCCCGCCAATGTTCCCCGCCATTATCAACTATTGTCATCCTTAGCCACAACTATCATCATCAGCAATCACTACAGTTAGTTGTCACCACCGCTAGCCACAATTTACAATCATCACCACTAATCAATATTGCCATATCAATCATCAATCACTGATATCAATCGTTATTATCAACCACCGCTATTAATCACCACTACAATTAGTTATTATTAGCATCCACTATAACTATCAGTCACTATCACTTATTAAAGCACCATCAATTACCACCATTAACCAATATCGTGAGCAACAATTACCAATAGCTATTAATCACAATCGACACCACTACCCTCAGTCAGCATCACAATCAACGCATCTAGTCTTATATTCAGGTTTTAAAATAATATTTAAATTCAGGCGTCTTAATTTCGGCAGAAACAAACTGGCCTTATGAGGAATTGAGACTCTTCAATACAAGATGGGAAACAAAAAAAAATGGGTAATGTTGGGACGGAAATGAGAAAAAAGAAAAAAGTATTGGACATAGGATGCGTATAGCTATACAAAGTGCAGTGAAGATTCACTCAAAAGTGAAAAAGAAAAGGGGGAAAACAGAATATACAAGAAAATTAGTGCCATAATGTAATTTAGTGGCACTTTCCAAACACTTTTTGCAATATTTATTAGAATGCATTATTAAAAGATACTTAAATAGTTGCATTCCATCATATAAGACACATTGCTCAAAGAAAAATCTTTCCTTTTTCCTAAGATACCTTTATTTAATCAATTATTGCTCATTTGCTGCAGGCAAAAGTCTAGCTAGATTTTTTTGGAGAAAACAAATCAAGAATATATGCTTTTGAATGATAAGAAAATATGACTGGAAAGTAGTAAAATTAAATCACATAATATTTGAAAAAAAAATTAATCAATGTCATACACTTTTTTACATGACTAACAAAAGATCTATTAATCATTCAAAATTGTGGTTAGATGAATAAAATTTCTTCGTTTTTAATCAAATGTCTCAAATTCGAACAGTGGGAGTGAAAAAATCCTAGTAGAAAACATTTTTTATTCAATGAGTTTTACACATCATGAATTTGAATTAATCGAGATCCAAAATAAATAACGGACACCGAATGAGAAATAAAAAAATAATAATGTACCTATCATAAAGCTAAGTGAATATGAGTATGTTTATGTACTCTGTTGTCTTAACAAATATATTCTCCTTTAAATGTTCTTTATTGCATTAACAAATCTTGGATTTCATCTTGATATGTTTTCCTTTAAATATGTTCTCCTTTAAATGTTGCTTAATCACTTCATTAGCAGTGTTTAAAGAGACTCATCACATCATTTTGAAAAGACAAATATATGATAATTATTTGGAGGTGCAAATTGAGTTGTAAGAAATAGTTGTAGGGCCTCACTGAAGACATACTAATTGACTTGGTCTGCTCTAAATTACTTGAGAGTTTTAGGGCATCTAAGCAAATATACTATTTCGAAAAGGATTGCTTGGACCAAAATAGTTTTTGAAAAAGAAGCTCAAGATTATTTTTAAATGCCAAAAACTTCCAAAAAGTTTGAATGTACAAACACCTTACAAGATTAGGAAGGATTTAAATCTGATAGATTCACATCTTAAGGTTCGTCTTAGCACTGAATTCATTGTATTTTTAAAATTATGAATTCAAAATTTAATGTTCATTAAAAATTTAGTAATTTTTCACATATATTTTTATATTCGTTGAAACTCATAATAAAATATACTACATTCGACACCGACAAGATCAAGAGATTGTGTAATTGGCTTGAAATTATTAAGAACTTAGTTGGAGAGAGTAAATTGATAAAACATAAGATAGAGCTGGATACACTAAGATTAATGTTTAGCGGAAGTAATTTTACGCTCAACAAATACTTGGGAAAAAAAAACTTGCCTACACTTATTTACATCAAATGACATTTGTTTGTTATAATGAAGTGATAAGTCGAGGTGAATATACATATTGATTTACTATGGTTGATTATTGTATCATATATTTATTGGACATAATATAAATATTGAGTGTGAACATGTTTTTTAATATATGTGGAAAGAGAAGAAGTGGCGTACTCCGAAACGTTTACATTTCCCACATAAAGTAAATTACAACTATGATAAGTCGAGTTTTGGTCCTCCCATTTTTGCAACTACTCTAATATACCCTCTTCTAAATTAGTTCCCTGGTAACGGTGCCCTCTACTTTTATATATTCTGAAATTTAATAGTCCTCTCTTAAAAATATATATTGTATATGTGAAACCACAAGTTTGGGCTTACATTGACCATCCCATTCAAATTTTATATACGATTATTTTATTTTGTATATCTCATAAAACCAACAAGTTTGAATCAACCTTTCTAGTAACTATTTCATTTAGATATGTTTCTTTTGTTTTTGTCATGATTGTTCAAATCATATTTTCTCTTAATTTGACTTACGTTAAATGTTTGAGAGACGGATATTTGAAATGGATGTCACATGATATTTTATTTTATTTTCACCCGGTGTTGGTGCTCCACATCATTGGGGGTCCAATTAATTTGAATTCGCGTCGTGTAAAGTTCGTTAAAAGGAAAATTGCTTCATAACAAGATTTTTTCATACTGATCATGACTTGAATTCTAGATATCTAATTAAAGTTGGATGAATTCTATCAATCGAACCCTAGATATCTAATTAAATTGGATGAATTCTATCAATCCCATAGCATTTTCTGATGGTCGAAATAGATGTTACATGTAATCTAACAAAACATGGACAAAAAAGAAGATTGGCATAAATAAAAATATATTCATTACTCACTCCTGGAGATGTGATGTCCAAAAAGGGACTAGACATAACAAGAATTAATGGAAAAGAAATAGAGACATAAAACTTTTTCTTTATTGAGAAATAACAAAGTAAATGCACTCGTTTCAGTCCCCACCATCCATGCATAGTCCTAAATTGTCCTAAAAGAAAGGTAGTTCACACAAAATAGGATATTAATCCTATGAAAGATTGACACTTGTACCATGGATGTACTTTTACATCCCGCGCTAGTTCGGTTCTTTAGAATACCTATAAAATTACTCCATTTAACGCCAACATTCCGGTGTTAGGGAGTGGTCTCTTTTAGAGTCCATGCAATAATCATAGACCAAGTAGCGACTTCGAACCCAATTCATGGCCTGACGTTGTTGCCTTGAAAGGCCGCCGGATTGGTATGACGAGACGGACACCGGGTGGCACCACCGCGATGAATAAGCGGTGCAACCGCTCGCCTTAAAATTTGTGAATTTTCCGTAGAATGGTTGGTACCTATAATCGACTTTGTATTTTCCATCCTCAGTAGCCCATGAAGATGCATCCCATATGGATCCATATAACCACATTGGCCTTAGTGGAAATGTTGCAACACTCTTCCTTGCATATCTCCTTATTGGCACGTCATCCACCAAAAATCTAAATAAAATCAATCAAAATAACAATATAATTAGTTTTTAGATTTATGAAATTCTACAAAAGCAAATATATGTATTTGCTTATTCGATGAAGTATTCCAGTTCATGCAAAACCGTGTAGTTATTACTTTTTAGTCTTATTATTTCTATCAACATAAAGGAAATGTTTCAGTTATCGCCCCACAAAAAAAAAATATGTGAACAAAAGCAAAAAGTACGAAGTACGAGAAAGGGAAAAGAGTCTGTCTTGGATTCAATTCTCAAAGCTCCTATGTGGCGAAAAAGACTGATTCAACGAGACTTATGCTAATAAAGAGAAAGATTTATCCTAATTTGAAATTCTACAAACGAAATTAAATAACACGCATTTGCTTATTTAGTGAGGTAACTCGAACAGGGTTCGAGAAAAAAGTGACATCCCAAGGAGATGTGATGTAGATAACCTATTTTACTGCAAACATCTATGTCTGATTCTTGCCGCGACACGAACCCTATAAATCATACAAAAATATTTTTACCGTTGTTTCAAAGCCCACAGAGCTATAATATTTTTGTGTGTGTATGGGCCTAATGTATTTTGGACATACATGCAATCTATCCGGGTGAAAAATGGTGGACCTTTTAGCTACTATAGGGAAAAGGACTACACCATAAATTATCCTCTTAACATGTGTCTATGCAAAAAGAGTAAAAAAAACTTTAGTGTCAAATTCATTGGTCATTGGGTGGAAACCATGATTGACACTTTAGTGTCAAATGATTTTTGTCGGTAGAATATTTCCTTATCATTAAATTGAATTAAAGAATAAAATAAACTCATAACAAATTTGGTGTATATAGTACTTAGTACTTACATAATTTCTCTAGGACTCCACAAAATAGCATAGTGATGAAAATTCTTTGTGGGATCAAACCACAAATGAAATTTCATTTCTCTTCCTACAATTTTCCCATCTCCACTTCCTCTAATATAAACATTTGTTTGCAATGTGTATGGTTTTCCAAATGTTGTTCCAAGAAACTCTATGTCCACTTCATCATGGAACCCTGGATGTGCTTCATTATTTGAAAGCTGCCAAATATTCCACAATTAATTAGTTAATCAAATAAATGTACGAGCAAAAAACCAACCATATTTAAAATAAAAAATTAATAGCATTACTATTTTGTCCCAATTTAGATGACACGCTTTTCTTTTTAATTTATAAGACTGTTAATTTTATCTATTTGAAATTCTATATTTGAAAACAACTTAAACTAGAAATTTTCATTTTAACCTTGTTGAGATAATTTATATATATAGTCACACAAATATCTAAGATGTCTTTTAAACTACAAGTTTCAAAAGTCTTTTTTTCTTGTTTAAATTTCGTGTCCAGTCAAATTGTGACACATAAATTACAACAAAAATATTTACACTGTCAGTCTATCTTACTCATCGGACTCTTTAAAAATGTCAATGGTTGCGTGCTGGATTCCCAAAAAATAGTGAAATCCACTATTTTTGGAAGATCCGACACAAGTATGACATTATTTTTGGAAAGTCCGAGGAACATAACTGCGAATACATGAGGAAAAAACAATAATTCTTACATAGAAAGCTGTGATAACTCCAGCCGTGTAACCGGGTTGGAGTTTAATGGAAGCACCAAAATACCCGGATCGAAACGGTTTAACAGACTTGAATCCACTTCCTATACATCATCAAATCAAGAATCAATAAAAAAAAGGGCGGCCCAGTATGAGAAACAAAAATTCCCACAAAAAATAGAAAATTTTAAGTAAGTTGGTAATAACAATGTTGCTTGGACTCCTTAAAAATGGCAATGGGCGTGTGTTGAATTTTCCAAACATAGTGTATTTTTGGAGAATTCGACACGAATACGACATCAAAAGTGAAGAGTCCACCAACTAAGTACTAATCAAGTAATTTTAAAAAAACCTGAATTTCTATCAAGCCACATATTAATGCCATTGTTATCTACATTTTGATGATTAGGACCCCAAAGATTTTTAAATCCTTGATAGAAACTCATGGACCTAAATTTTGTACTTGGATAATAGCCAGGGGAAGGTGGCCAATATCCAGCATTAGTGGAAGGGAGGAAAATTAGGGAAAGGAAAAAAGGGAGGAAAAAAATTGTTGCCATTTTGAAAGAAAATATGAAGAAAAAAGACCGAGGAGGAGGAGGAGGAGGAGGAGGAAATTAATAAATGGAGTACATGAATTAATGCAAAGTGTTGAGAGACAAGAGAGAGTGTTGAAAGGAAGGTGTATATTGAAGGGAAAGAGCATGGTAGTACAGTTTAATATAAATAACAAAGATGAGTGGACCCCAATACATATATATTATTTTTCCTGATTTCCTATTGGTTGTTCGGTATCTGATTAATTATTGGAAAACATAGGAATATAATTAGTTGCCAGATGGTTTATTAGAAATAACCTCTCTACCTCTTAAAGTATGGATAAGGTTTGCGTACACTCCACCCTTTCCGTACCCCACTTATGAGATTACTGTAGGGTTTTGTTGGGTTCAAAAACACATAAGTAAGACACATCGGAAGTTTAAAAGTTTTGTTTCTTACTTACCCAACAATAATTCTGGTATGGTTATACAACAATGGAACTTGTAACATAAAATATTTACTTACAAGTTGTAATAATCTGGAATCTTTGTCTACTATAAGGTGCACACGCGGTTGCCCTTTTGATTGCAAGCTCCAAGCTTCAATGTACTTCTCTTTCGGAGAGCTAGGAAATCCGGCAGAGATTCGAGAGTATATGATTCTAAGTCTCTAAGGCTTAGAATATTTTTAAGAAATTTGTGTGTTGAATAATGAGGTGAATGCCTCTATTTATAGTTGAAAAATAGGTCAAAACCGGATTAGGGTTTGACCTTGGGCCTGACCCAAAAATCGAGGCAGAGGCGCCGCGGCCCTAGGGTATGGGCGTCGCGGCTCTCGACTTTATTTTTCGTGCATTCTTAATTAAATCAAAAATCCAATTTTGACTTAATTAAAATAATCATTATTCAATTAAATGTCTTTATTCCAAATCGAATATTTTAATTACTCTCTCATAACATCCTTACATCGAAACGGACAATCGACATAGTGTGACCCTACATGCCTTCTCATATCGACATTAATCAAATTAAGGTCTACACGGAACTCCTAGACGGCGCCGGAAGACGAACTCAATATGTAAAGTACATTTACACGAATCCAGTAAACTTAACCTTTATGTGGTAAGATAAAATTCTTTCATTCACGACACACCTGATCAAGCTTAGGATTTGTCAAGTGTCTATCCAAATGGCTTAATCATTGTATCTCATCTATATTAGTTGGCAACTAGACCATATTCTAAATATGTCTATTGCGTTGGCCAACGACTTAGTCAACCTAATATCACTGAGAATCTGAGTGTTTTCTCGAATATACATCCGAGGAATGAATCATAATCTTGGCTCAACTACCACCTTCAATCTACATCGTAATGTACCCAATATAAGCCGTATCTCAACCTATAAGACATTTGAGCTTAGGACGGGATCAAAGTACATTACTTTGTAAACAAGGCGCGTATTGACCTCAAGTCTAAGGACTTCTATCTCCCACACACTGATCATACCTTAGACAAGTATAACAAACATTATATCAGCAGGGTATACCAATACTTCCAAAGTATCCATCACGAGCAATCATTACTCGTAGCAGGTGAGACATACTACATCCTCTAAGGATGTGATGCAGACCACATGTCGACTTATCACATATCATTGATATTCCATTCTCGATGATCTTTAGTCGAGGCTATTTTAAGAGTTACACTCTATCATTAATATCTCACTCTATTAATGACAACGTAAGCTCAAGGGATGCACATTAATGAATAATTACAAACAATCAAATAATAATTCAATAATTGCAAATGTCAAAATATTAATCTCCATTAATAATAATATGAATGTGTATAAACTACATTTATCCTAATACAGATTGTCTCTAGGACATAAATATACTTTCAATTACACTGAGTATGTTGTTGTTGTATAGGAATATAATTAGCTATGAAATTTGTCACTAAGTTATCACTGACGGGATACTTGTTGATCCATCGCTAGTTCATCATTATACTATTATTTAATTGGTATATATGAAATTCGTCAATAACTCCATTGCTAATCCGCGTTAAATAAGATCATTGATATATTTTTGTTGTGTAATATTAAAAGTTATTCCGCACTAATTCTTGTTTCTTTTTATAATTGGGGCCGATTAATCATGATTCACATATAGCAAAAAATTTCATTTTGAGATAAAATATTTTTTATTAAAGAAGATTTCATTTCTAGTGTTGGAATTTGAAATCTCTGACGAAATATGCTGTGATTCTTATTAACCCCACTGCAGCTTTTAGTGGTACGTATAGTAGTTACAAAAGTAAGACTTGCTTCATTGGTTCTTTTTCTTTATTCTCTTTTATGGTTTAACAGTAATATATTTTCTCTTTTTGTCTAAAGTAAGATTATATATATATATATATATATATATATATATATATATATATATATATATATATATATATATATATATATATATATTGTATTTCTTTCAGAAAACAGAAACTTCTAATTTCTGTAATGGTAAAGATAATTCAAAAGTTGCTTTAAGTTGCGAGGTTCACATAACACATGTTACATAGATATTATTTATTAATATCTATGAATTTCGTTGTTAGAATTTCTTACTCTACCGCTCGTTAAAATGTATCTTTACTTGAAAAATTATATATCATTTGAAGAGAAATATAGTTAATTAACTTTAGTTCAAGGGAAAAATCTAGCAACTAAAAGACAAGATGAGATCTGAAAAGCAAAAAAATAGAGGTAGATGAATTAGAATGGTGTCTATTATTCCCGCGATTTACCTGGTGGTGGGGTCTTTGAAGGGCCAGGTCCATGTCTCAGGTGACGTGCAGGTATCTGGAGTGAAGTAGTCAGGCGCAAGCCTGGAAATCTGGATTATCAAAAAAAAAAGAATGGTGTCTATTAAGTGTGTCCCTTTCTCTATTTATAAAAATAAAAAATTGCACATATAAAAAAAATTGGCTGTAAAGGTTCAATGATTTATGTCTTATCCCAAAATGAAAGCAACAGCAACAAAATGCAATATTGGCGTATGAGTAGATACTCTTGCCTTTAAAGCAAATATATAAATTAGTGAATTGTACTTGTTTTTTTTCTTTTTCCCATTTCAGTAATATTAATTTTACCCTTATTTTTACTATATTATGAGTGTCAGTGTACTAGAAGTGAAGGACGAATTGTGGGTCCAATTTCTGATTTTAGCCATGGTGATGTAAATGGTGAATAATGATCATGTCGTTCCCTTGATAGATAGCAACGGAACCTTTCATATGTGTTTTTATGTTTTTTTCTGAATTCACAGCATAAAGTTATATTTTACTGAATAAACGCTCCTTATCAAAGGTAGCTTCATTCTAATGATCTGAATTTAAGATATTTAATTAAAAATAAAATAATACTTACCATATATGTTGCTTACATAGCGGTTGAGCTACCACTCGCGCCTAAGAGTTTGGCAAAACGTAGTAGCTCTGATTCAAACTCTGTATCTGTGTTTCATCATTCACTTAATATGTAAAAATAATTTGTCAAGAACCTAGTGATTAAGTTGTGTTTTCTAGAATATTCCATAACTCATAAACTCAAAATCATAATTCAGCCTCTAATGTCATACTAGCATCAGATCCTCAAAAAATACACTGTCTTTAAAGAATTCAATACACACCCAACAATATTTTTAAAGAGTCGGCTTAACATAACTAGTTATCATCCCACCATAATTTTTGGCAGGTATATTTGTTATTTGATGTATATACGAGGTATCCCTATTGAGTGCTCATTGGTGAATTTCCTTTTCTTTGGGAACATATCAATTCTTTTTCAGATATTCAGATACAATGAATTTTAATTTGATGGACTTATAAAAGTGAACCATATAGTGCTAAAGATAGTGAGTGATTAACTTGTTGATGATAATTATCAAATGGTATTAGAATGAATAGTTATATAGAATTCATATATATAGTCAAATTCTCATCCAGCTTTAAAATGAGGTGTATATATATTGATTCGCTAATTTTAAGTTGATTATATATTTATTTTAAATATATAATGATAAATGGGAATGATCTGAAAATAAGATAATTTATCTACTGCATATTATAATATACCAAGGGAGTAAAATATTATACCAATAGTATAAAATATTATACTAATGTAAGACTAATGTCAACAATTCATTACAACTGAAAGGCCTTTCTAATTTCTACGCTAAATCGCAAATTCAATGTAGAAATAGAAATGTTAGTGGGTTCGAGTATTGGGTGTGGAGATTTTTTTATAGGGAGCGTTTCTCCATAAATGACCTTACGCGACGTGAATCCGAATATAGTTGAGCTCTAATGTCGGTACCAAACACCAGTTTGGAAGTAAAAATTAAAGAAATGTCAGAAAAACTTGTCCAATCCACATCCAAGAAAGTTGTAAAGTAAAAATTAAGGATGAGAAACTAATTATTTTCATCAATAAAATATTTTTACAATCACAATAATCTCGGACATTTTGTATAGGTTGATATTGCCTAAGACAGAGTACATTGAATGCAAGTTCAGTGACGTGACACAAGAAACGGATGTGGAAGTGAAGATCGAGGCACAAGTTATACCCAAAAGAGGGAGTTTCAAGTATCTTGGGTCCATAAAACAAGAAAATGGAGAGATTGACGATGATGTCGCCCACCGTATTGGAGCAGGGTGGATGAAATGGAGGCTTGCCTCCGGGGTGCTTTGCGATAAGAAGGTGTCGCCTAGCCTGAAAGGTAAGTTCTACAGAGTTGTGGTTAGACCAACACTGTTGTATGGGGCAGAGTGTTGGCCAGTCAAGAACGTCTACGTTCAGAAGATGAAATTAGCGGATATGCGGATGCTCAGATGGATGTGTGGTCATATTAGGAGAGATATGATTAGGAATGAAGATATACGAGATAAGGTCGGAGTGGCTTCCATGGAGAACAAAATGAGGGAAGCGAGACTGAGATTGTTTGGGCATGTGAAGAGGAGGTGTGAAGATGCGCCAGTTATGAGGTGTGAGAGATTGACTGTCGTAGGAGTTAGGAGAGGTAGAGGTAGGCCGAAGAAGAACTGAGGGGAGGTGATTAGACATGATATGACTTTACTCCAATTGAATGAGGACATGACCTTAGATAGGAAGATTTGGCGGTCGAGAATTAGGATAGAATGGTAGTAGATATTTGAGAGAGGCGGGAGGCTTCTCCTTTTCTTAGTTGTAGTATTTTGATATCGCGTCGATCATTATCTTTATGTAGGTATTACTATGTTATACAATTTATTTTGTATCTTATTATTTTGTTGTCTTATTTTTCATGCAACCCTGCATTGATTAAGTTTCTTTTTAGCCGAGGGTCTATCAAAAATAACCTCTCTACCCCGCAAAGGTAGAGACACGTTCTGTGTACATCTTACCCTCCTCAGACCCCACTTGTGGAATTACACTGGGTATGTTGTTGTTGATATTGCCTATGGCATCATAAAATTGCAATTTTATTTAATTTTTAGACAATTCAAAATCTTCTCTTTTACTTTTATTTCATGTCACGCCTCCAACTGGTTGAAATTTTAAAAAATAAATGAAAAAAATAGCACACATTCGTACAGGGAACATATAATTACATAACACATATATATTGGACACAAACGCGGATATTTTGCAAAACATAATATTTACATATCATCAAGAAAATATTTATATATTCTAGGTAGGCGTTCACATTTTCTTCTAAAAAGCTAGTATACACCTACAGACAGCCTAATAAATGCAGATAAAACAATTATTTATCTTTTATAAAATAAAATAAAATCTTGCAATAGTCAAGAAAAGAAGCCACAGGTGAACAATAGGACTTCACACTTTTTTTGTTTTTCACATGGTGTCCGGTACCTGCATTGGAGTTCGATATATCCGAATTTGCGTCATATAGGGCCCCATTCGGGGAGAAGCACCCCCTATCAAGGATTTTTTCGTATCCATGGCTCGAATCCGAGACCTCTGATTAAGGAAGGAACACCCCACTAGTGCACCACATCCTTTGGTGGTAATCGGACTTCACACTTGTGAAAGCTTCGATCTGTTTTATGGATATATAATTGTTGGGAGTAGGAAATTGGAAACCTCATAAAACAATAAAATTTTAAATAATAATAATTGGTGGGAGGAGCAAATTGGAAACCTCATAAGTCATAACTCATATTGATTGATGGTGGAAAACTTTACTCAACAAATATTGATAGTATAAAATTGTTTTGAGAAATTTACTCAACGTAAAACGTCAAATTTATATGACA
Source organism: Anisodus acutangulus (assembly GCA_029783415.1). Taxonomy (NCBI): domain Eukaryota; kingdom Viridiplantae; phylum Streptophyta; class Magnoliopsida; order Solanales; family Solanaceae; genus Anisodus; species Anisodus acutangulus. Next base: position 43,132,725 of record CM056508.1, read on the forward strand.
ATGGAAAAAAGAGGTAAAGCAAAATAAGACGTGAAACTCAATTTCACTATGATAATCTTCCCTTGTCGTCCACTTTGAAAAAAAAAAGTAAAACAAAATAAGATGTCATTAGCTAACATTTATTGTCATAATAACGGGTTGTATTAAACTCGAAGAAGAGATGATTAGCAAGAATTTCCACTTGACAATATAATTGACATAAACAAAGTTATAAAATAAATAATTTAAAAAGAGTCAATTTTTTTCGAACCCAAACAAAATCCTATTTTATTTCAATTAAAGAGAGGAAAAGTCGTTTTATTTATTAATAGTTCTTAAATTAGCATATTATCAAATCACGCCTCTATTACCCCAACTATAGATATAGGGTTGTTGAGAAAAAGCCTTAACGACCATTGGAGTATTCACCATATTTTTACTCCTTTTTCTTTAATCGAGAGGGATAATAATTATAATGTAAATTCTTATTTAGTTCGTGTGATATATGACTCAATATTTTTAATTTTAAATTAATTAAAATGTGTTTTTGGTCCCTTTATAGGAAATATATTATAACTGAACTATTTTTAAGAGTACATTACCCTCAAATATGGTGTAACAATACAAACTTAACATAACATGTGGGTAATTAAATAGTGGAACGGTTAATAGTTCTAGAAATTGATGAATATTCACAAGTGAAGGATCACAAAGGCACAATTCAGGTAATTGTAAGATAAATATACTTAGTCATATATCACAAGGTTAAAATTAAAATATACTAAGTAAAAATTAAGGAACTAAAAGTGACATTAGGCAGGACTAGAGAATATTAAGAAAATAATTTTTTCTTTTTCTTTTTAAATAAACGAGGGAATAGGGATGAAATTTTCTTTTGAACTTTGGTTTTATTATACTTCCATAAATAAATTGATCAAGTGTAACTTATTCCGTCTCAAAATACATGTCACTTTTTGCTTTTCGAAAATCAAATTACATGAACTTTGATCAATATTTTATGTATATTTTTCAGGATATTGAATAAGAAGAATTACAGTTTATAATACTTTTCATATAGTTTTCAAATATCTAAATTTTAATTTTAAAATTTTAAGTTAATATAATCAAATTATCAAAATTACTTAAATAGACTCTCAAAAGGTAAAATGTTAGCACTATTTTGAGACAGACAAAGTATCTTCCAAACCAAAATTAAAAATTAAAAAAAGAGATCAAATGTATGGCGACATATTGTTGGCAATAAATCTCCAAGCATGTCACCTCCACATTTTTTTTCTCTTTTTTATTCTTTTGACATTTTTATAAACCAACCCCTCTATGAGGAATCATAAATCTGTGAATTTTTTAATTGCCAGATAGAAAATTTTGACTTTTAGTTGTGTGTTTTGACTATATGTATGAGTACCCAATATAGGACTGTACTTTGCATCACAATAGACCAAATCTTGGAGAATTTGTTTTTCCACTGTTTTGTCGGTCATTGGATTTAGATAAATGGAAAATTACCCTTTCCAAAGTTTAAGTTATATATATATCTACGTACAATATAGTAAGTATTTTCTTAATGTGATTAGTGTAATTGACCTATTATGAGAAGTTAGTTACCTTTTCTATTAGGTTATCATTATGTTTATGGAAGAATTTAATTGTAATTACCTGATGACTTTATTTTCATAATTTTTTAAATGTGTTTATTGCAATTATAGAACCATTAACAACCTCACAAACCTTTAATCACTGGTGTCTATAGCTCTCTTCTAGTCGGCCGTAAAATTCTCTTACTCTTTTTGATCTATTCCACGAGTAGGTGGATGCAAAATAGAATGAATTCAAAAATAAAGTTGTCGGTATGATTGTGATCAAGATCCAGAAAGAATTAGACATAAATCGAAAAAGTATTTTTCTAATCACTCATCTCCATTTAATTATTTATTCTCATATGAAAATCATCATCTTCATTACAAATTCATTTTTTATCTGGCTGTTAATCTACCTAGCCTTATCATGTTAAGTTGACATACAACTACAAGTACCCTTTTATTGCAAGTCTGATTGATAATCTGAAAAGTAAAATATCAACGTGTCATATTCAAAGAAATTTTTAAACTATCAATATATAGGTATAAGTTAAATTTGTATCTTATAAATACTTTGATTATAATTTTTTTTATTTTCGTATTATTCGAATATAAAACTTAAACTCGATTTATAAATTTAAGAAATTTTTTTTCAAGTGGAAATGGAAAAAGAAAGTGGGCCCCAATTGCCGACAGATGAATAGGCCCAAAATGGCTTTGAGGACGTAGAAGTATGGGCCCATTTGAGTTAATACTTTAAGCTTGGGATTCTTGTGATAATATAAATAGGGATTTGGACTATTTTTAGATGCTTCTCAAATCAAAGATACAAATCATGGCTTTCATATTCACAACATAACAAATCTTTAGTATAAAAAAATGTTGTCTATTTTGTTTTTTTCTTGTGATATATTATGCTATTTTATTTTCCATCAAATGAAATTGGGTAGATTTTGGAAGGTATTGGATGGCCCACACTTTTAGTCTTAATGTCTTTGGGAGGGGTTTATTTGTCCAAAAATGCAAAGTGCACATTTTCTTGAAAGTGAAATTATTTGCATTATTTGTAATAAAGTAGAGAAACACTCACTTACATGTATTAGATGTTAGAGAATCTACCTAGGAGTTGCAAACTCACTTTGGAGTTCCTAGGAAAAAAGAAATAATTTTAACTAGTACACAATTACACACATATCAAAATAGAGAAGAAGAAATAACATAAATTTATCAAGGTTAGCCAAGCATAGAGGGTTTCCACTATGAAAAAAGAATTACAATGCCTTTTAAAATATGCCAATTGTTTCCTTAAACATAGAGTCAATGGAACCTCTAAAAATAGAGCCAAAAAAAAATTTAAGATTAGGGTTGCACAATCACAATTTGATTGTGCTAGGATCATATTACTCTTAGGAGTTGCTCCGCAATCGCGCTCAAATCACACAACTCTCAGAAGTTCTTCCGCTATCTCATATTGTTATCAAGATCGAATCACAATATGGTCCACATAATCAAGATACAGAGTCTATATTTATTGGGATTGAGGAAAGAAGTGAGATGATTAAACCGAAGTGGTTGGTGAAGTCGTAAGTACGAACCACTCAACGGAGGTGAATTGGATCGGGCGAAAGTGATTATCAGAACTCGATATCCTCTATTGGGATTGAGTAATTTTCATTTGGAACTAGGGTTTCAAATGATCTAATAGTAGGATCATATTATTAATAGTAAAAGGGGGAAATATGAGAAATTTGCATGTATCAATCTATTTTGGGAGTGGCTGATAACTTAAAGATGATGGACACAGTGATGTCAATTACATGCGGCATAATAGGAAAACAACAATTTTCATGTGTCAAAAGATAATTATTAAAGTGAAATATATTCTTCATAACAAAAGTGAAAGAAATAATCCCCTTTTGATTATATTCATTACTTGAAAGGCTATATATACAAGTTACAAAATAGGAGAATCTTATTCTTATTCTATTCTAAAAACCTTATTCTATACATTTATGGTAATACACTACTAATTATATTACAATATTACCTAAACTAGGATTCTAAATATTTACCATAAATTACTTTACATAAACAACCAAAACCGAGAGCTATTATTGGGACCAAATCCGAGATTTAATATACACAATATACACATGTATATTGTGTGTATATTGTGTATATTTAACACACACCCGCAGTCATAGCGGGCGGTCTTCGAACGCTGAGACTGTCCCTAAAATCTTCAAAAAGGACCGAGGGAAGACCATTTGTAAAGATGTAGGCAATTTGATATCTTGACGGAACATGACATACGCGAACGTGACCCAGAGCAACCTTTTCACGGACAAAGTGAATGTCCATTTCGATATGTTTAGTGTGTTGGTGCTGAACCGGATTACCTGAAAGTTAGATGGCACTAATATTATCACAATAAACCAAGGTTGCCTTTTGAGTCGGACAATGAAGCTCTAAAAGCAAATTACGTAACCAACATGATTCTGAGACCACATTGGCTACCCCTCGATATTCAGCCTCGGCACTTGAGCGAGATAGAGTCACATGACGCTTCGCAGACCAGGAGACCAAGTTCTTTGCCAAAGGAACATCTGATAGCCAGGCGTAGGCGAAATGCGGTGTGCGGACAACCACCCCAATCTGCATCAGTGTATGAGACAAGTGTGGATGTCGATGAAGGATACAAATGCAAACCATAGTCCAGTGTACTCTGAATATACCGGATGATGTGTTTGATTACATTCATGTGCTCAACTCTGGGATCGTGCATGAATAAACACACCTACTGAACAACATACGTAATATCCGGTCTGGTAAAGGTAAGATACTGAAGAGCCCCTGCAAGACTGCGATAGTGGGTCGGATCCTCGTAAGGGATGCCGGCCGAGGCACCAAGTTTAGGCTTAGTATCAACTGGAGTGGAAGTGGACTTACAGGATGACATCCCAGCCCTCTCGATGATCTCAGCTGCATACTTTCTTTGAGACAAAAACAAATCATCTGAATGACGCTTGACGGCAATCCCCAAAAAGTAACTCAAGGGCCCTAAGTCCTTCAAAGTAAACTCAAAGCTGAGCATGGTCATGATAGAATGGCGTAATGCATCGGAAGAGGCAATCAAAATGATATCATCCACATATAACAGAATGTAGGCCAAGGATGAACCACGACGGTAGATGAACAAGGAATTATCTGACCTACTGTGAGTGAACCCAATAGTCGAAACATACTCAGCAAACCTTGTATACCAGGACCGTGGAGACTGTTTAAGCCCATATAAGGACTTCTTCAACAAACAGACATGATGAGGACGATTATGATCTCTGAACCCCAACGGCTGATGCATATATACTGTTTTCTTGAGATCACCATGTAGAAAAGCATTCTTGACATCCAACTGATGAATAGGCCATGTCTTTGAAAGAGTCAAGCTAAGCACATTGCGAATAGTATCCGAATTGACCACCGGGCTAAATATCTCCCCACAATTTATCCCAACCTGCTGAGTCTTACCATCACCCACTAGCTGCGCCTTATGTCGAGCAAAAGACCCATCCGAATTCTCCTTATGAGCAAAAATCCACATAGAGCTGATAACATTAATACCATATGGACGGGGCACCAACTCCCACGTCTTATTATCAATAAGAGCATTATATTCATCAGTCATAGCAATTTTCCAATTAGGGTCATTTAAGGCGGACACAGGATTACGGGGCAACGGGATTTAGAGACATCAAAATATAAATTAAAATGTCTTTTAGGTGTAAATATACCCCGCTGACTACGAGTGACCGGTCTATGACTCGAGGAAGAATTGAGTGAATTTTGGGAATGTGCTGAGCTCGGGACGGACTGGCCAGCATGCAGTGGGCCTGCTGGCCCAAATCGATAATATGGAGCAGCCACTGGACCAGTTCCAGAATTGGGCTGGACTGGCCCAATTGCTAGGACTGATCCAGTAACTGGAAAGCATTTATAACCACGATGATTAGACGAATAACCCAAAAACACACACGGAGTAGACCTAGCCTGAAGTTTGTTAATTGTGGTGGATGGGAATAACGGATAACACAAGCACCCAAACATTCGAAGATGAGAATAAGAAGGGTTCCTATTATATAGGATTTGAAGGGGGGAAGAATATGTCAGACCTTTGGACGGAATTATGTTAAGGAGATATGTTGCCATTTGCAGAGCATGATGCCAAAAATATGGGGGTACGGAAGCATGAAGTAAGAGAGTGCGGACAATGTTATTTATGGAATGAATTTTGCGTTCGACTTTCCCATTTTGAGAAGATGTATGAGGGCACGAAAAATAAAAATTGATCCCATTATTATCACAGAACTCCCGAAACACCCTATTGTCATACTCTTTCCCATTATCACATTGAATATTTTTTATTTCTCTTTCAAATTATGTTATAATGAATGCTCTAAATTTTATGAAGACAGAAAACACTTGAGATTTATTGGCAATTGGAAACATCCACAAAAAAATTAGAATAATCATCCAAAAAAAGAACATAATATCGATGACCTAACGAACTTAGAACAGGAAACGTCCATAGGTCGCTATGAATAATATCAAATGGATTTGAAGTATGAGAATTTGAGTCCACAAATGGCAACTTAATAATTTTTCCTAATGAACAAGATTGACAAATTTGAGTACGACTCGTACCCTTACAAGAAATAAAGTTATTTTTATCTAAAACTGATAAAATAGAAGATCCCAGATGACCAAGGCGAGCATGCCACAAGGAAGGAGAAATAGCTGCAAAAGCTGAGGCAAGGCTTGACTCGATGGACTGAAACCGGGAATGATAGAATAAAGATCCCCCTACTATCACACCTCATGAGATGACTCCCCGTTTTGAAATCCTTCACAGAGAAACCAAAAGGATCAAATTCAACAGAAACGGAATTGTCAGTGGTGAACTTTCGGACAGACACTAAGTTTTTAATCAATTTTGGTGCATGTAAAGTATTTTTCAAGATAAGGGGTGCATTGGGGGGAGACAACGTTTTCTGACCATAACCCTGAATTGGAATAGAGTTGCCATTACCAACAATTATACCCCGAGGGTTGCTCAAATTGGAATAAGATGAGAGAGCACCTGAATCTGAAGTCATGTGAGTAGTGGCACCGGTGTCCATATACCAATTTGGGTCCGGTTGAGTCAAACCCAATATGTACATCGTGACCTCGATATCTGTCTTAGTGGGGCCTGCTGCATTGTGAGCTTGCGGAGGTCGGGGCTCAAGTATTCCAGGCTGCCTTGCATCGTAGCTACCGGTTGCGTTCTTGGGCGGTGGCGATGGCCGCCATCGCCGATTATTGGGCCTGAAAGGTGAAATTTCGAGCTGTTGGAACGTAGGGTTCTTGGCCCATCGCCATCGCCTCAGCCATCGCCATGGGCCCCTTTCTTTGGGACCAATAGGGTGATGGGCCACTGTTCACTGGATGGGGTCCACTGCGTGCTTGCTGACCACCGGAACCGCCGCATTTGCCCCCGCGATTTTTGTTATTATTCTTACGATTATTTTTGCCGCCACCATGAGTACGGTTTTGGCCCGAATTATCAACAAAACCTGAAGAACTTAGGGAGGACGCCATCATGACGACGGGGCTTGCTCCGGTAGCCGCCTTTTTAGCCAAACCGGCTTCTTCCAAAGTAAGCATGGAGTGGGCTTGATAGAAGGCGAGAAGAGGGTTGCTTTGACGAAGGAGAGTTCCAACGCCATTATAGGCCTCCGAAAGGCCGGCAACCAATTGTAGAACCAGACGATTATTTGTTACAGGTGTGCCAACATTACGGAGTTGATCCGCCAACTCCTTGAGTTTCTTGCAATATGTCGATACGTTTGGAAAGTCTTCCATGCGAACTAGAGAGAATTCATGTTCGAGTGTGACGGCACGTGAATGTTGGTTATCATGGAATATGTCACGCAATCTATTGCAGGTAGCCATTGCCGTGGTATCCGGCTCAATAATCGTCTATAAAAGGTCAACCGAAATAGTGGAATAGATCCACTGGAGAACGGTAGTATCAAGCGTAATCCATAACTGAGGATCCTCCGCCGGAAGAGGTGTAGCGGGAGGAATTATGTGATGGGTAACTTGATAGGAGATAGCGTGAATTTTAAACAATTCTGCCCACATCACATATTGGACGTTTTCCATTTCAAGTACAATAGGGTTACTGTTCTTGACGTTAGAAACCATGAGGGCAGGATGATAATTGTTCTTAGACATATTGAAAGAACAAAGAAGGAGGGAAAATTTAAGAGATATTTTTTAGAGCGGAAGACGAAATTTGGGAGAGAAACCCGGGGGGGGAGTCTCGGCCGAGAGAGGGTACAAAAGTTGGGAGAGAAAACTTTTGTTTAGACCTAGTCTCTTGATACCATGAAAGAAATAATCCCCTTTGGATTATTTTCATTACTTGAAAGGCTATATATACAAGTTACAAAATAGAGGAATCATATTCCTATTCTATTCTAAAAACCTTATTCTATACATTTATGGTAATACACTAATTATGGTAATACACTACTAATTATATTACAATATTACATAAACTAGGATACTAAATATTTACCATAAATTACTTTACATAAACAACCAAAACCGAGAGCTATTATTGGGACCAAATCCGAGATTTAATAGACACATGTATATTGTGTATATTTAACAAAAAGGTCTGATAGTGACAACTTTCTTCGAACAATTAGAAGCATAATTTGGAGTAGTATTTTAAAAAATATATAATTTATGACCTTTTAGATTACGATCTAAAGATTTCTTTTGAAACAAATTGAAAATTTGATGAAAATATGTTACATTACAATCTAAGATTTTATAAGTTATTGCAAACGTTAGACTACAATCTAATATATATCAAACATTAGACGCGATTGTAATGTTATTCTAAAGGATTTTTTTTCAAAGGCATTTGGACTACTTTTAAAAATAGAAACAAAGTCTAAATAATAACCTAAAAAGGGGACATTTGTATAAGTCAACCTAATTAATATGGTGGCCAAAACATGCACCTTATTGTGAATTTTCACAAAAGTATTTAAAGAAAATTAATCAAGGAACAGAAGATACAAGATACGAAGTTAACATTCACTAAGTTTAATTTGGAACTAGTGTTTAATTTTCATAAGAAATTTTCATGAATAAATCAAATTTGGGTGGCCACGGAGATGTTAATTGCATGCAGCATCATTAAAGAAAACATCAAATTCATGTGTCCAAAGATAACTTTAAAGTGAAATGATATGCTTGAAAACAAAAGCTGTGATAATGCCAATTTTCTTAGAAAAATATTATTAGCAGCATCATTTATAGGCATTACTAGAAATTCACCAAATTCAGACGAAATTTTCCAACAAAACATTTTTTTTGTCGCAATTCCGATGGCTTTTTCCATGGAGGTTAGTCGGAACATCGTCTAAAATCATTGAAATAATTGATTATCGACAGAATTTTGATAGTGATGGTGGCCAAAGTATGCACCTTATTGTGACTTCTCGTGAATATACTTGACAAGAATTAATAATTAAGGAACAAAAGATCCCCAGTATGGGATCACAACTAAAAAAATTACTTTAGAAATTAGCAAGGAATAAATTATGTAGCTAAGCAGAAAAATTCATCTTAATTAGTGATGAAATATCAAAAAAATTATATTAATTACGAGTGATATAATAACAGATTAGTAATAAAGTTTGTGAAATTTCATTGAGTATGTTGTGTTGAAGTGGATATGGTTTCCTGTTAATAAAGTAACCAAATGAGAACAAAGTTTCAATTTTCTCTCAATTTGATTTGATAGTGATGATATGTCTTTTTTCTTCTTTCATTGGACCTCATCTTCAAGCAGAGATGAAGAAAAATATAACTCATATTTATGGATAATATAATATGTTTCTCCTTTTCTTTAATTTTTTTGCGTTCGTGAGTTTTCTTTTGTTGTGCTTCTTAGAATTCTTATCATATTTCTTATCTATTTCGATCAAGGCCGTCTCAATAAGATTGGGGCTTAAAGTCAAATTTTAGAGAGATCCTAAGTAAGAATATTAATAATGATAAATTTCAATGAAAAAATATAAAATAAAGGTAGAATAATAAAACCAGCTTAAAAAAATTGATAAGTTGATATGCAACAACAACATACCCAGTGAAAACTCATAAAGTGGGGTCTGAGTAAGGTAGAGTGTACGCAGACCTTACCTCTACTTTGGGAGGTAGAGAGGTTGTTTCCGAAAGACCCTCGGCTCAAGAGAAAGCATAGCAAAAAAGGTCAGATAAGGACAATTAATTCAATCCAGTATGAAAATGAGGTAAGAATTGAATCCCTTGATTAATTCCATTCCAATAGTACAATATATATACAATCATAATTTTCTTGTCAAAAGGAAGACTAATCTATATTACCTAAAATATAAGATGCTAATTCCAATAATCTTAATTACAATATATTACAATAATGAATTAGAGTCCCATAATTACTCTAACAGTCCCCCGCAGTCTTAGTGGGGGGTTCTCGTATGCTGAGATTGTCCCTGAAATCTTCAAAAAGTACGCGTGGAAGACTTTTCGTGAAGATGTCAGCAATCTGATAACGGGACGGTACATGGAGAACACAGACTTGTCCACGGGCAACCTTCTCACGGACAAATAAGATATGTATTTCAATGTATTTTGTGCGCTGATGCTGAACAGGATTGTCGGATAAGTATATCGCACTCACATTGTCACAACAGACCATTGTTGCCTTTTCAATCGGACAATGTAGCTCCAATAGTAGATTACGGAGCCAACATGATTCAGCAACCACATTGGCGACCCCTCGGTATTCTGCTTCAGCACTGGACCGAGACAGTGTGGATTGTCGTTTTGACGACCATGAAATAAGGTTGTCCCCCAATAACACACAATAACCTGAAGTGGAATGACGTGTGTCTGGGCAACCACCCCAAACTGCATATGTGTAGGCTGAAAGACTCTAGATGGAAGACTTATACAGATGGAGGCCAAAATGGAAAGTACCCTTAACATACCGCAGAATCCTTTTGATAGCCCACATATGTTCTTCATTCGGATCATGCATGTGTAAGAAAACATGTTGAACCGCATAGGAAATATCGGGTCTTGTAAAAGTCAGATACTACAAGGCTTCTGCGAGGCTGCAGTAATGTGTAGGATCGTTGTATGGATTTCCGGCATCATTACTCAATTTCGCCTTTGTGTCAACCGGAGTTTGTGATGGTTGCAGGAAGACATCCCTGCTTTGTCAATTATTTCTTCGACATATTTCTTTTGACTAAGAAACAGACCACCTGCATATTGGGTGACGGCAATGCCAAAAAAATAATTTAACAGACCCAAGTCCTTCATTGCAAATTCTGCTGCAAGAAGGGACATAATAGACTGGCGAAGCGAAGTGGATGATGTTGTGAGAATAATATCATCGACATACAGAAGTATATATGCCATGTCAGTGCTCTTTCGATAAATGAACAATGATTGATCAGGCTTGCTGTGAGAGAACCCAACTTGAAAACAAATCCTGCAAAATAGTTATATCATGCCCTAGGAGCTTGTTTCAAACCACATAAGGATTTCTTCAACAGGCAAACATGATCTGGACGCGTATAATCTCGAAAACCCAACGGTTGATGTATGTACACTGTCTCCTGTAAGTGTCCATGTAAGAATGCATTTTTAATATCTAGCTGATGAATAGACCACGATTTGGAAAGTGTCAGGCTGAGAACAATCCTGATAGTTGCTGGCTTAACTACCGGACTGAATGTTTCACCATAATCGACTCCAACCTGCTGAGAACTGCCATCACCAACAAGATGAATTTTGTATCTCGCAAAAGAACCATCAAAATTCTTTTAATGACAAAAACCCACATAGACCGAATGACATTCACATTAGACGGACGTGGTACTAACTCACATGTCCTATTTTTAATAAGAGTAGTAAATTCGTCTAACATAGCAGCTTTTCAATTCTGGTCGGATAAGGGGGCCTTGAGATTTTTAGGTAGAAGTGATGGTTGAACTGAGGATAGTAGGTTAAACTGACGTTTGGGCCGAAAAATCCCGTGCATGGCACGGGTTTCAATTGTCCGAGGTTGTTCTGTCATTAATTGGGTAGTAAAGGTCTCTAGTATGGTATTGGGCCGAGGAGGTGTAGTGAGGCCCGAACTGGTGTTGGATTAGAATCCGGGTTTAGGTGAGTGAGCAGTGGGCTCCCCGCCATGAAAATAGGACTAGGCCGAGACCAGCGGTAATGTGGTCGCCGGTCCAGTCCCATTTTGGTTGGGCCAGAATATGTTGGGTATTTGGTTGGGTTGTTTCCACTTGTGTTTGGTTATGAAGGGGGTGGTGTAAAATGGGATGTATTCCGTTGTCCAAAAAATCATATGAAAGTAAGGATGCCACATGAGACTTAGCAAACGAGAATGTAGACTCATCAAATACCACATGATGAGAGATAATTATTTTCCCATTAGCTAAATCATAACATTTATATCCCCTATAATTTTGCGGGTATCCCAAAAACACATAAGAAGTTGAACGAGCCGTCAACTTGTTAATGGTAGTGGATGAAAACAAAGGATAACACAAACCCCCTCAAATATGTAAAAGACGGGAGACGATGATACAACATTTGTGTATGAGACACATTGGAGAGCAATTTACTAGGAAGAATATTTAATAGGTATGTAGTCATTTGAAGTGCATGGTGCCAAAACTTTGGTGGTGTGGAAGAATGCACAAGAATAGAGCGAATCATATTGTTAATTGTTTGAATCTTTCTTTCAGCTTTTCCATTTTGTGGTGAGGTATGTGGACGTGAAATACGCAAAGACAATCCATTTTGGTGACAAAAATCATTAAATTGGGCATTGATGAATTCCCCTCATTGTCACATTGAAAACTTTTAATGCTTTTGTCAAATTGAATTTTGATAAAAATATTAAATTGTTTAAAATGTGGTAGGTTTGTGATTTATGTCCTAAGGGAAACGTCCACAAAAAATTCGAATAATCATCTAGAATGAGCAGATAATATTTATAACCCGCAGAACTCAAAACTAATGATGTCCACAAATCACAATGCACAAGATTAAATGGCATAAAATTATGAGTAGTAGAAGATGCAAAAGAAAGCTTAACATGGTTACCAAACACACAAGATTGGCAAACAAAAGAGTCCAAAAGTTTGTTACAATAAACCAAATTATTCTTCCTAAGATTATTAAAAATTTGTGCTCTTGGGTGTCCCAACCGATTGTGCCATAGGGTAGGAGAAATGACAACAAAAGTTGATGGTTTGGTCATGCAATGTTTTGAAACAGAGGTGACAGGATATAAGTCCCCCGTGCTATTGCATCTCATAAGTGGCATCCCCGTCTGAAAATCCTTCACAGAAAAGTCAAAGGGATCAAAATTCATAGAAACATTATTGTCAATGGTAAAACGTCTAACATAGATCAAGTTTTTAATTAGCTTTGGTGCATGTAAGACATTTTTCAAGGATAATGGTGGGTGCGGAGAGGGTAGTATTATCTGACCAATACCACGAATTGTAATTTCCTGCCCACTGCCGACAATAATATTTTTTATTATTGCTCATATTAAAATAAAATGAGAGATTACCTTGAGATGCTGTCATGTGTGACATAGCCCCTGTGTCCATGTACCATGACTCATCCGGAACACGTATATTCATGTTGTTCATGGCTTGTTCAATATCCGTAGGTGCATAGCCAATCGAAGACGGTGCCTAGGCCGCAAACGCATGATGTGGATAAGACCCTAAATACCGGGTTGGCGATTTGAAGAATGATGAGGCCTGGCCCACGATGAAGTCTGATATGGACATGGTGGGGCAGCCACGGTGGAAATCGCCCTCATTTGTTTCGCCATCGCCCCATCGATTACCGCTCACGCCCGACCGTCATCGCCAGATCGCCATCGCCATCGCGGTTTGGGCACCTCCCCGGCCTCGTCCCTTTCCACAATTATTTTTTCCTTTATTGTTACGGTTTGAACCCCGTTTTTAGGCATTATTTTGACGAATATTATTGACCCCCGAATCAGAATTTTGGGGCTCCAAATCAGTGGAAAAAGAGTTGGTGGATATGAGAGCAGTTCCGGCGGTGGCTGCTCCAGAAGATGCCTGTTTAGCCTTCCACGTTTCCTCGAAAATCACTCTCGAACGGGCCTCATAGAAGGGAGGCAATGGATTACTTTGTTGAATGAACGTAGTCACTCTATCATACTGTTCATTCAACATTGCAATCAACTTAAGGACCAACCGTTGATTTGTAACGGGCGAACCAACGTTGGATAGTTGGTCCGCAAGCATCTTCAATTCCTGACAATAAGCGGAGATGTTGGAAAAATCATCCAATTTAACGTTAGTAAATTGGTGTTCAAGATAAACGGCTCGAAAAAGTTTGTTATCCTGAAATATATGTTGTAAATGTTCCCATGCTTGTTAAGCCGTAGAATTCGGCTCCAATATGGTATGTAAAAGATCGTTGGATATAGTTCCATATATCCATTGAAGGACAATAGCATCCAAACGGGACCATAGCTTTTTGTTTGCCAAATTGGCGTCCGATGACGATTCGGAAGGTATGATATGGCCGATCACCTCATATGCGCGGCAATGAATTTTTAACAATTTCACCCAAGAGGTATATTGCCCTTTATCCATTTCAAGGGTTATGGAGATAAAGTTCTTGACGTTATTAATGGCAAGAGCAGGATGAAAATTTTGTTTTTCGACCATAGGTTCCACAAGAAATCAAATTAGAGAAGATAAGAAGTAGTATTTGAAGTTTGAGATGTGAAAAACCCTTAGGGTTTCGAAAAGTGTAAGCTGAGGAGGGGGTAGGTTTAGATGTCGATTGTCGGCTAGGGTTTTTGTGAGGGTGGCCGAAAAAAATTAGGAGAAAGAGAGGAGATAATTCGATTTAGGAGGAGTAGGAATTAGGGCAAAAGATCTTTGGCTCTTGATACCATGTAAGAATTGAATCCCTTGATTAATTCCATTTCAATAATACAATATATATACAATCATAATTTGTTTGTCAAAAGAAAGACTAATCTATATTACCTAAAATATAAAATACTAATTCTAATCATCCTAATTATAATATATTACAATAATGAATTGAAGGTAATTATGTGATTTGTTCCATAATTACTCTAACAAATGAAAGTAATGAGGCATCATAAAGCAGTCTAAAAACTAGTAGTAGCTATCACAGATAAATAAGATAATCGAAGTACAAGAAACAATAGATAAAAATCAAAGGGTAAGAAACTATAGAGCAAGATAAGTTGATATAATGATATCTAAAAGTGTTGCATTGCTTCAATATAATAATTGTTTGTTGTAATGCTTGGTATTTTGAAGAAGACAACTTTGTAAGCCGCTTTAAGTTGCCGATTGACAGACTTTTCAATATTGAGAATAAGAATAGTAAAAGAGAGAATGAAAAATGTAAATATATAAATAAGAAAAATACATAAAATCCCCCTAAACTAGTTTTCAAAACTCACTTTAGCAATTTAACTTTATAGGTGTTTAAATCCCCCCTAAACAACTTTCAAGTGAATTTTGTTCAACCCGCCATTGTCTAGACAATGGGTTGTGTAGAACATTTTCCGCCACATCAGCGACATGTTAGAGCCACGTCAGTGCCACATCAACAATTGATTAAACTTTAAAATTTTACTCTTTTTTCTATTTTTTGTGTTTTTCTTTTTTAAAAGCCACAATTCGATTTTTTTTAAGAAAAAACTTTTCAACCCTTCTTCTCCATTAAACCCACTCCTGAAAGCTTGATTGATCTCAGATCTTTTTTTTTTTTTGAAATCTTCAAGACACAAATCCAAAAATCATACCCAAATAATAAAAGAGATTAAACTAAGCTATTAAAAAATAGATGAAATTTCTTTTTCTAATCAATGTATTCTATTTCTCCCATTTATAGTCATGGGCAGCGAAGCCATAGCCGGTGAAGAAAAGGGGATCTTGAGAACTGTGAGATTAGTCTTTTCTTTTTTGTACACTATTAATGCATCTTCTATAACTCCATTAGCTTTTCCCTCCTCCATTTCTGATTTAGTTTGTATCTCTTACTGTAGCAATCTTTATGTCAAGAAAAGAGGAGCGAAAAATAGTCGAAGACAGAGAAAGAAATTAATAGGAGAAAACTGGAATTACAACCGATTCGATTAGAAGATGTTTAATTTATAGCACATTAAGGGGTAGTTTGGTAGCGGATTTGGAGATGAGTTACGCGCAAATCTAATTCATTAATTTATTTTTCTCCAACATTTAGTCTAAGATCATGAAAGTGATGGAATAAATTGGGTTGGGGCAACGGAGAAGAAGTCTATTGAAGAAGACAATAAATAATGAGAAGAAAAATTAAAAACTCAAAAGATAAAGTGGAACCTACAAATTTTATTTTACTCAAAATTAAAAATTCGTATAATTAAAAAATATATATTAATATATCAAGAAAAAAATGTTAAGAGTATTAAATATGTTGGCTATTAAAAAATGATATGTGTATTATCTTGTCAATTTCTTAAACTTATTTTTCTCCTCACTTGCTTCTAGGTAGGAGTGGGCGTATATCGGTTCGGTTCGGTTCGATTTTGTATCAAACAAATATGAACCGAATCAATTTTTTTAAAAAAGAAACTGATATATCAGTTTATATCGTTGAACGTATCGATTTATATCAATTTTTTCAATTCAAATATAAAGTCCAAAAAAATAATTTAAAGTCCAAAAATGGATCGGGTCGGGGGATTTTTTTTTTAATTGAATTTCCAACATTGAAATTGACATTCACACCTACATTACCATGAAATTTCGACGTTGAAATGTATCTTATATCGTGAGATGTTTACTAAAGAAAAGGGAAAATTAGAAACCGATTTAGGGGGAAACACAAATTGATTGGGAAAATATATGTTTTCGTAAAAATTGGCGGCGTCAAACCGCCTTGCGGCAGTTTGACCAGCCGCATCTCAAAAAAATACGCAAAATAAAAAAAATTGGGTAAAACGGACATCCGAGTTATGACCATTTAAAGTTGCACTAATTTACAACTAATTTCTCTCCCTATATTTTATGTCAATGCTTCCGTGATATGTTAATTAAGTTAATGCCGCATTCGACTTCCATAAAAGCTTCATAAATTGGCTTCAATGATTATGATTCAAGAGATTGCAGTAGCCTAAAATAAAAAATAAGATTAATTACATATTTGCCCCCGGTTTTCGGTTCGGTTCATAAAAAATACAAAAGAACCGAACCGAATTGCCGGTTCGATTAGGTTTTTTCGGTTCAATGGATTTTATGCCCACCCTTACTTCTAGGAACGTGAGTACACTTTTTTTACTTATGGGATATTTAATACACTATCGACAAGAATAAGGGTGTACTTAAACGCCCGTAAAGTTACAGTGCTAAAGTAAGTTTTAGAGACAAGTTAAGGGGAATTTTATGTATTTTCTCTATAAATAATAATGTGGGCCTGTATTGGTTATTAGGGTATAAATGAGGCAAAAAAAATAGCTACCTTACCCATGTAAGGAAATAATTTATTAAAAATTATTCTATTATTTAATTATTACAACGATCCTCACATTAAAGTTATTGTACTTTTGCTTCAAAAATTCTTTTCAAATTTAACTGATTTTTTTTAATAATACATATACAATACATCTTTAAGGAAAAAATGAGGCCCCCAAAAAGTTGGGACCCCAAGCGATTGCTTTACTGGCCTTATAGTCAAGCCAACAGTGATTTCGATAGTAATTACAACTTAGTTACTCGGTCATTTTCTATGAACATTTGGTCATTTTAACTTCCATAAATACTATATTTCGTCTTCATCATAACTGAAAAGTGTTTCATTTGTCAACAAGATAATAAATTTGACTTTTTATGAAAGATTATATGTAAATATCTTTTGAACGATCTATACTGTAATTTTTTATGCTATGTGTGTGTGTGTGTTAAATCACCCACTTCAATCCCATGATGTGATGAATCGAGATCACCGTGCCAAACGACCTGTCAATCAGAGCTTTTGGGAGTCATCAGCTTGTTATCTCCAGCGTACCATTGATTTGTTGAGTGAGAGTCCTTCCACACGGAACTTTCAGATTACTGTAATTAACTTTCATCTTTGTTCGACCAGTTGATATGATAATTAAGCAGATTTATACCATTACGCAAAAAGTATTACTAACCATGACCATGAAAGTTTGTGTGTGTTGTCGTGGTGTCCCTAGGAAAATCAGAAAATCTGTAAAATAGGAACTTTACTAGTGTCCCTACTAATGTGAATTTAACAACTTAATTGAATCCTTTCTGGGCTTGAGACCTTTTTGCTGCTTTTCTGAATTCAAAAGCCCACCTAGCTGCAATAAACGGGGGAAGTACGCACAAATAGCCGATTTTGGAACATCATATAAGTCATAATCATTATGTATAAGAATTTGTGAATTTAACGACTTCGGAATAACTTCAGGCATTCGCGTATGAAATTTAGCCTCAGCAAGGCCAAAACTTTCCGGCATTTTTTCTTAAAGTTTGGCTCACCAAGGCCAAGCTTGCGACACTTTAGGCTGAATTTCAAGCACATAATACATGAAGTTGAGGCATATATAATTGGACTTCAGGCATTTATTCATGAAGTTCAGGTGAACCAATTTTTCAAATATATAATTTTTTTCCCGTTGAAACTAGGCAAGTGCAGAAGTTTGTAGTTTCACTTTGGAACATTAAAAGTACATCTAAAATATATTGTAATTACTCAAAAATTGAATGTACATGTTCAATTTGTTACCACCCATTTGGTTTGAGATATGTAGCCATAATTGAACAAAAAAGGATCTTTTATCAATCTTAATAAGTAGCAACCCCATGTCAGCATTTTACTCTCATAATTACCTATTTGCGCAGAAAACTTTTAATACTTAAATTGTTGCATTTAAATAGGCTATGCCATGAAATTTTCACACAATAAACGATGTAGATACTAAATTGGCCCATCAAAGGAAATTGGGAAGAAAACGTAGAGAAAATCACACAAATACAAGATTTAAAAAAGTAATTTTCAAAAGTTATAATTACTTTTAAGAAATTATATAAATACAGTTTATTTCAAATTTTTAACTTTTAATTATAGTCTATACAATCTTCCATATCCATAAATTATCTCTCCTAATTAAATACACAATAAAATCTAGTTCTCTCACATAAAATTACTTACCTTATCAATCAAAAGGTGTTCTAATCTTCATTTTCATGCCCTCTCTCCTTCAATATCCATCTTCTCAAACTCCTAGAAATACAATTTCTCAAACTTTGCTTTTTATATGCACATTCAAAGTCTCCTGATCTGCATTACTCCTCAATATTTCATATTTATAGTTTTTTACTTAAACTTTTCATAATTCTTTTTGTTTCTAAGCATGTGCTACCACTTCTTCACACCATTTGTTTCTAAGGGAAAAAAAATACTAAAAATGTATACTTCAAATTCGTAAGTGTAATTGAAAAGATGGTAATAAAATATTTGTGAGTATAATAGTAGAAATTAATATATTTAAGTTTGCATATTATATACAGTATATAATATAGTAATACCATGTATATGCTATATTACAAATTGGTAAGTGTAATCGAAAAGAGGGTAGTAAATTATATTTAGATATAATAATAAAAATTAGTATATTTGAGTTTGTATATCATATACAATATATAATATAATAATATTATGTATATGATATATTCAAATTGATAATTGTAATTGAAAAGATGGCAATAAAATATTCGTGGATATAATAGTAGAAATTAGTATATTTAAGTTTGAACATTATATAAAGTGTATAATATAATAATACATTATGTATAATATATATGTAGTACATAATATTACAATATAACTAATATATGAATATATTATTGCACGTGCCAATTAATTGTACTTTGTAATAACATATATAATATATAATAGTATAACATATATAATATATAATAGTATAACATATATAATATATAGATAGAATAATATATATACTTTTTCAAAAAAATTATATACTTGTTCATGAAGTAGCTTGCTAGTAGATTGTGTTGGAGTTTTTTTTGTAAGCAATTATTGTGTTTTAATATGTATTTAATTTTGTTATCACTAATATATGAATATCCTTATTTTTAGCATTTTATTTATAGCAATAATTTCCTCATTTTTTGCTTTAAGTTGCATAATTTGTGAAATCTAAATTAATTGTACTTTATATAATTAACTTTTATATATCTTGTATTTATGTAACTTTTAAATTAATGGTCCATTAGTGCTGATTACTTTGCTATTCACGCCTTAATACATTTTCACTCTCTTCCGTTTTTCCTTGTTCGAGACAAGGAGCCATCAAATATATGCACATGATCATAACAATAAACTCATTGTGTAACACAACAATTGCAGCAACGCCTCGACTGGATCACATATGCTCGTCGAAGAAATAAATTTCAGACAATTTTTGTGTATCTAAAGTAATACTAACACCTATCCATGTGGAATGTCTCAATTATGGATAAGACAATTTTCAGAATCAACTTCTTTCATTATAGCCAAAGAACTGTATGTATGACAAACAATTAGGATCTATATTATGTGAGATAATGGTAAAAAAACATTTTCTATATTAAGCTGTCACGTGCCTTTTGGTGATTGTATTCAAACACTTGATCTAGTCAGCTTCGAGGTGTGTTTTGATAAATAGTTCATGATAGTTCAGCTAGGAAACGTAAACACATGATAATTCAGGTAGCTCGCAAAAGAAACTACAAGAAGAAAGACATTTGTCAACAACATTTTTTGTTGTCATATGTTGAATGTTGTTACTAAAAGTATTTTTTACAACAACAAAAGTTGTTGCATGCCGTTGCAATAACCTCCAATGCAAAAAGTTTTCGCAACAACATATTAAATTTGTTGCCATTTACGTTTTTTCACAATAATATATTAAATTTTGTCATTTACTTTTTTTAGCAACAATGTATTTATCGTTGCTAAAGTTTTGTTGTCAATTCTACGATGGCCCTTTCATTTCTAAATGAAGCCTTAGAGACGAACTATAGGAGACAGACTTCAGTCTTTCCAGAGTAAGCGCCATACTTCTTGTATTGAGAGTGATACTTCACATGACCATAATTATCTCATAGTATATACATAACATACTTTCCCATTCCTCATGCATTGTATAAGAAAGGATGTAATCCAAAAGGCCTTCATAGTGATTTTCCAATGTGACCTTGTCAATCGTGATTTATGTTCAATAAAGAGATTTTCAGGATAAGAAAGATTCAATAAACACTCTAACAAGATAATTACACGCATGAATAAATTAGTAACATGAATCGTTCATCTAATAAATATTTCAGAAGAATCTTTAAAAATATTCATATAAGACTAAATATTAATACTTTATGTAACATGTCGTTCATCTAATATATATTTCAGAAGAATCTTTAAAATTTTGATATAAGACTAACTATTTCAGCATATTTTCTTTAAAAATTTCAGATAAGATTTTTATAGCTAGAAATGGATTTAGAATTTGCACTTTATGAATTCTAAATTCTAAAACGACTTCAAATATTAATAACTGCCTAGTGGATATATTTTTTATATATTATCCTATCGATTTGAAACCAACAATATTCCCCGCTTATAGCATTATAGACATTGACATTTCTCATAATTAACTAGCTTGAAGGTTGGAGTTGGTAGATTATATTAGAAGTGTCAAACATATTGATAATTCACACTAACCTTTTCAAGTAGAACTATCTCTATTTCCCGGTAGACCTATCTCTATGGAATATGATTGCTATAAAATCATAGTTTCATGACTTTCATCCCATGCCTAATATTCATAGTGTCCAAATTTTACTAAAAGATAAGAAGATGACAGAAATAAAGAAGACTATTCAATGTTATGTGATAAAGAATTATAAGTGTGTGGAGTACTTTGGTTTTGGTAAGCCCGTTGTTGCAAAGGATTTGGAGTATCCAATTCTCACTTATGATGATATTGTAGGTTCGAGTCTTATTAAACTTACCATCCCCTTTTCTTCACCTATAGAAAGTCGTCGAAGTATATGTCACTTGAAGATCTCAATCTAGCGACGACATTTGGAACCACATTGTTGTAATAACATCTTATACTTTCCCAAAAATCAATACACAAGTGATTCGCCATAATCTAATCCATTGAGTAGGACCAATGACCGAGCCACTTATCTTGGATAAGCACGTAAAAATCTTCGTGGGACCATGGAGGGATTTTCAATCGATCTTCTCTAGGATTCCTTATCGCGAGGTAGGAGTCAATGACAAACTCCAACAGTCCAACACCACAAGTCAAAACTTGAGATGAATATCTTTTAATTAAAAGAAATCCTGATAGCGATTGTTAGATTTATGATTTGAACTTTATAATTTTAGATTTTAGGATAACGATCTCGCTAGTAACTGAGTTTTGAATTTAATTTTTATACAATATTTTACTAAATTAATATATTTAAGCTTACATCCCTTCTTATAGCATTATAGACATTTAACATTTTTCATAACTTGAAGAAATTAATAATGGGGTACCAAGTATCTCATAAAATTATTTGAAGTGCACGTAAACTAACCCGATCATTATAATTATAAAAAAAAATCTCATAGTTAACTTGAACATCCCGGTGGAGTTGGTAGATTATAAGTGTCACACCATCTAGAATTCTCACTAATCTCAACCATTCACGTAGAACCATCTCTATGGACTAATGATTGTTAGAGTCCGGAACTTAAATGATCCATAAGTGATCTTTTGAATCAAAATAATCCATTAAAAAAAAGATGACATAAGTATTCCTGCGCAAAGGGGGTTATTAAAACCCTAGGTAATCCATGTTTTTAAAATGTTCACTTTTAGTTCAATTACGCAATAAATTGTTGCGGTTTGCAATTAATTATTCATCTACCCATTTTTACTTGATTTGACATGACACTATGACAACCCAACCGTTTTTCTATTTAACATGAATATTGAATTAGGTAAAGACTCATCCATTTCATCAGTTTAAGTCATCAAAATTTCAAGTTCTTGAAAAAACTATCCAACTCCAAAGTTCATAAAAACAAAAATGACCTCTCCTCCTTCAACTGTTAAGGTTTCTTTATTTTGGGATGGAGAGATTCTTCATGATAATTGAAAGAAATAATCCATTGATTATTTTCATTAATGAAGAGGTCTATACATACAATATACAATCTCTAAATATGGAAAATCCTATTTTTACTATAATACTAATATCCTAATTACACTTGTACATGGATTCTACAAAATATGGTAAGTAACCTAAATAGTCACAAATGTACATGGTTTCTATCACACCCCGCAGTCATAGCGGGCAGTTGTCGTACGCTGAGACTGTCTCTAAATTTTTCAAACAGAACCAAGGGAAGACCCTTAGTAAAAATGTCAGCAATTTGGTACGTTTAGTGCGCTGATGTTGGACCGAATTCCCTGAGAGATAGACGACACTAACATTATCACAGTAGACCAAGGTAGCTTTCTGAATAGGAAAGTGAAGCTCTAATAAAATATTACACAACCAACATGACTCAGACACCACATTGGCTACGCCTCGATACTCAGTCTCCGCACTGGATCACGATAAAGTAGCCTAGCGTTTTGCCGACCAAGAGACCAAGTTATCACCAAGAAACATACAATAACCAGAAGTTGAACGTCTGGTATCTGGACATCCACCCCAATCAGCATCTGTATAAGATACGAGAGTAGAGATATATGATGGATATAAATGCAACCCATAATCAAGTGTGCCCTGTATGTATCGTATAATGCGTTTGAGCGCATGCATGTGCTTAATCCACGGATCATGCATAAATAAACACACATGTTGAATTGCATAAGTAATAGCTGGTCTTGTGAATGTAAGATACCGAAGAACCCTTGCAAGACTACGATAGTGGGTGAGATCTTCATATGGTGTGCTAGACGTAGCACTCATCTTCGGTTTGGTATCAACCGGAGTATATGAGGACTTACAAGATGCCATGTCAGCTCTCTCAATAATATCAACCGCATACTTCCTCTGTGATAAAAATAGACCACCAGCATGACGAGTGACAACTATTCTAAAAAAATAACTCAAGGGCCCTAAGTCTTTCATATCAAATTATGAACTGAGAAGGGTCATGATAGACTTGCGCAAATTATCAGATGAGGCAGTCAAAAGAATATCATCCACATATAACAGAATGTATGCTAGATAAGTACCACGACGATAGATGAACAAAGAATGATCAGACATGCTGTGAGAAAATCCAATAATAGACAAATAATTTGCAAACCTCTTATACCAAGTCA
This sequence comes from Anisodus acutangulus, assembly GCA_029783415.1. Classification (NCBI taxonomy): domain Eukaryota; kingdom Viridiplantae; phylum Streptophyta; class Magnoliopsida; order Solanales; family Solanaceae; genus Anisodus; species Anisodus acutangulus. The sequence continues at coordinate 43,156,848 of CM056508.1, forward strand.
GTGGGGCCTGCTTAAGCCCATATAAGGATTTATTCAGCAAACAGACATGGTGAGGATAATTGGGGTCCTTAAAACTCAAGGGTTGATGCATGTATACTGTCTCCTTAAGATCACCGTATAAGAAATCATTTTTCACATCCAACTGATGAATGAGCCATGCTTTCGAGAGAGCCAGACTAAGCACAATGTGAATAGTTTCCGGTTTGACCACCGGACTAAATGTCTCTCCACAATATATGCCAACATGTTGTGTTTTGCCATCAAGATGGGCCTTATGCCTCTCAAAAGAACAGTCAGAATTTTCTTTATGAGTAAAAATACACATAGATCGAATAATATTAACACCAGGTGGACGGGGCACCAAATCCCACGTCTTATTTTCAATAAGAGCATTATATTTGTCACTCATGACCATTTTCTAATTCCGGTCATGAAGGGAAGACACTGGGTTACGTGGTAGGGGTGATTTAGTGACATTAGAATTAAGATTAAAATATCATTTTGGTTTAAAAATACCTCGTTGGCTACGCGTAACGGGCCCTTGACTTGAGATAGAATTTGACGGGATTTAGGTAATTATTAGATCAGTGATGGACCGGCCAACAGGCAGTGGGCCTACTGGCCCAATAGCATCTGGCTGACGACCCAGATGAGAAGGAGAAAATTCTGGGCTAGAAACTGGACCGAGATTGGACTGAGTCTCCAAACTAGAAACTAGGCCAAGATCGCCATTGGGCTAGGTCTCGGAACTGGGCTGAGAGGCTGGAACATTGCCGAGATTATTTGGGCCAGCAGACAATGGGCCTACTAGCAGATTTGACTCTCGGGTCCACTGTTGTAGAATATACGGGGAGGGAGCATCGTCCAAAAAATTATAAGCACTCGACACGGATTTAGACACTTGAGCAAACTAAAATTGGGTTTCATAAAAAATAACATGGCGACTAATTATGATTTTATTAGAAGATAAATTAAAATATTTGTAACCACGATGATTAGACGAAAAAAACTAAAAATACACAAGCGGTAGACCGAGCTTGAAGTTTATTAATTGTAGTGGACGGAAAAAGTGGATAGCACAAGCACCCAAACACCCTAAGATGAGAATACGATGGATCTTTATTATAAAGAAATTTAAGTGGGGATTGAAATGCTAAACCTTTGTTAGGGAGAATGTTAAGGAGGTAGGTCATCATTTGTAACGCATAATGCCAAAAAGATGGGGGGTAATGAAGCATGGGCTAGTAAGGTTTGGACAATATTATTAATAGTACGAATTTTTCTTTCGGTCTTCCTATTTTACGAGGATGTATGAGGACAAGAAAACCGAAAAGATATGCCATGAGTGTCACAAAATTCACGAAATGGCCCATTATCATATTCCCTACCATTATCACATTGAATGTTTTTAATTTTCCATGCAAATTGGGTACGGATGAAAGCTTTAAATTTTAAGAAATTGAAAAAATATTGATATTTTTAGACAAAGGAGATGTCCATAAATCACTATGAATAATGTCAAAAGGCATCAACGTACTAGAAGTAGAGGCGACAAACGGTAATCTAACATGTTTCCCTAAAGGACAAAAAGGACAACTATGAGTACTACGCATACTCGTACAATCAATGAAATTATTATTTTTAAGAGAAGAAATAATAGACGACCCTGGATGACCCAAATGGGCATGCCACAAGGAAGGAGTAAGAGCGACAAATGTGGAAGGTGTGGCTTGACTCGTGGAAATGGTGGTGATGGTGATTGGATAAAGCTCTCCCCGAATATTACACCTCATTAAATGTATTCCCTTTTTGAAATCCTTTACAGAAAATCCAAAAGGGTCAAAGTTAACAGAAATCCAATTAACAGTTGTGAATTTTCGGACAAACACCAAATTTTTAATTAAGTGAGGGGCATGAAGGACATTTTTTAGGATGAGAGGTGGATGTGGGGGGACAAATTTGTGTGACCATAACCACGAATTAGAATTGAATTGCCATTACCAATAATTATGCCACGATTTTTGCTTAAATTAAAGTAAGACGAGAGATTACCTTGCACGGATGTCCTATGAGAAGTGGCTCTGGTGTCCATGTATCAATTTGTGTCCGGGGGATTTAATCCAAGTATATATATATCACGACCTCAATAATCGTGGGTGTCAAAACTGCTGTTGGGCCCGCAACCGTGAAGGCCCAACATCCGGCTGACTAAACTAAAATTGTTGTGAATTGGGCCTCTGCTGGCTGGCCATTCGCTAGGTAAACTGATGGAATTGGCTGCAAATTGGGCCTCTGCTGGCTGGTCCAATTCCCTGGGTAAACTGCTGGAACTGGAAAAGGGTAACTAGGCCACGGCCAGCCCACTGGCCAGCGACACTGTTGGCCCACTGCCAAGGTCACTGCCCTGGCCTAAGTTGCGGTTGCCCCTGCCGGCTGCCACCCTGACCACTACTTCCACCACCGTTGTCGTCGCGGCTGCCGCCTTTCCTGTCGGACTTCCGATTTTGACCCCGTTGTTCCAATGTGGAGTGGAATTAGTCGAAGATGATGGAGAGTAGGAATTTTGTGGCGATGGCATCATCATGGCGGAAGTTGCTCCAGTTGCGGCCTTTTTAGCCAACCCCGCCTCTTCAAGGGTGAGCATAGATCGGGCTTGATAAAATGGAGGAAAAGGGTTGCTTTGACGAAGAAGAGTTTCAACACCATTATAGGCCTCGGATAGGCCGACAACCATCTGAAGAACAAAATGATTATTCGTGACGGGCGCACCAATGTTCTTGAGTTGATCCGCCAATTCCTTCAACCTTTTACAATAAGCTGAGACATTCTGAAAATCCTTCATAGTGACACGGGAGAATTCCTGTTCAAGAGTGACGATACGAGAATTTTTGTTATCTTGGAATATATCACCCACCCTATTCCAAGTGTTCATCGCGTGGCGTCAGGTTCAATAATCGTCTGCAGAAGGTCCGTAGAGATAGTGTAATATATCCACTAAAGTACGGTAGCATCAAGAGTCGTCCAGAATACAGGGTCATCATTACCGGTAGGCACCTTCTTCTTGCCTGTATCTGCGGGAATGATGTGGTAAAGGACTTTATGCGAGCATGCGTGAACTTTAAATAATTCTGCCCACATTACGTATTGGACGTTTTCCATCTCAAGAACGATATGGATGTAGTTCTTGATGTTGGAGACGGTAAGGGTAGGATGAAACATGTTCTTTGAGGTAGACATAATGAAAGAACAAGAAGAGAATTAGGGATTAGAAAGAGAACTTGAGATTATAGGAAAAGTTTTAGAAGAAAAAAGTGTCGGAATCGCGGATTCCGAAGGTTCTAGGCGGCGGAAGTGTAGTTGGGAGAAATAAATTTTGCCCTAGACATCTGATACCATGAAAGAAATAATCCCTTGGTTATTTTCATTAATGAAGAGGTCTATATATACAATATACAATCTCTAAATATAGAAAATCATATTCCTACTATAATACTAATATCCTAATTACACTTGTACAAGGATTCTACAAAATATGGTAAGTAACCTAAATATTCACAAATATACACGGTTTCTATCAATAATAATATTGTTCGTTATAGTATTCCACCACAATACCATGTTAAGTTTCCAATTATCTTGGATTATTCAACATTACTCAATGCCATACACAAAGAATGAAAGTTAATAAGCGTGAGTTTGCATTATCTGTAATAGGCAAATATCCAATATCCATTGCACCGCAAGGTTTAGTGCTTTATGGCGAGTGGAATATCACTGATAATGAGTCTTTGACAAAATATTTGAGGTCCCTGAAAGAATATAGGAGCTTAATCACCCTCAATGTTCTTGAAATGTATGTTGAAAAGATACCTATCAGTCGTAGTGAAGTCTTGCCCAAGACTCATCAGAAAGTCCCAAAAATGCCGACTAGTGACTACGCCTCATCCTCAAATCTCTCAAGTCCAACCTACTCATGGTAACACTTATATGGATATGAGTTCTTATGGAGACATTTTGAGTGGTCCAGTGCCGCTGGAAACTCTAATCCAACAATTTAATCAAAATTACGGGGAAAATTGGTAAATATCCATTTTTTATTATTATGTGTAGTAGCACATGTCTATTATACGTATGGTAATAGTAATGTTTTATATCCTTTTAGGGGTTATACACATGATATGAGTAATATTGGGCAATTCTCTCAATTCGGTGCAGTTGATTATTATCGGTAGGTATACTTTTTAATAATTAAATAATATAATTATTTTGATGTTTAGTATTTACAATACTTGAACTGCCTCTGTAGTAAAAATTATTCACAAAACTCGTCAGTGGTACCAAACATTGATCTCGGTGTAGTTGATCTTTCTTCAAACCCAGACAATATTGATCATTATCGGTAGGTTCATCACCTTGATAATAAATAATCCATATATATATATATATTGATGTTGGTATTCAAAATATGCTAGCTATTTTTCGTGTGGGAAGAGGCCTTTACTAGATGGTGATGACTTCCAAATCATATAGAAACATCATCGAGTGATAGTGATGACATATCGAATGCAGAGGTATCCGTTGATGATGACATAAATATCAGAGAGTGAGGTTGATATTCATCCTCATAGGCATGAACAATAGTTAGTAGAAATGATGCAAAGTCGGGCACACCAGCAAGAACCGCTGGCAGAAAGCCCAATTCACCAACACAGACCGATGGTAGAAAGCCCAATTCAATGGTATTCTGACGTGATTCCATATCTTGACAATCTTTAAGGTCTTTCTGATGCCTTTGTCTTCACCAGAGAAGATGATTATATTCTCCAAATAATGTGGAAAGAACCGGATGATCTTGTAAAATGTAATGTTCACCTTGCAAAATGCATGATTTTCTCTTCCAAAAAGGCAATGCAAAGGGTCGTCAAAATTTATAGTATCAAAGAAATAAGGGGGTTTAGAGTTGATGATTCAACCCGACAGTTGTGGTGATTTGGAGACGTGACTATCAAGATTGTCAATGGATGCTTCGGGGTATTGAGACTCATTATAGTATGTGAACTATCTCAAAATTTTGCTCACGTCACACTTGTGATATGAATGATGATCAAGTAGATCATTTTAATTTAGATACAAATATGATTGTTCAAGTGTTACTTGCTGACATTGCTGAAACCCTAAGATATCTTATTCGACCAAGTTCATTATAATTTTGACATCAATTAAATTATCATTGCTAAATATTATTTGTTTAAACTTGTCCAGGTTCCCCATCAAAGAATGCATTAGAATAATTTTGAGAGTTTATCGTAAAACGATAAGCAAGAGAAAGGGATATCTTGAGCGTAGGCGTGCTTTTAATATAATTTATGGTACTTGGGAGGGCTCTTTCCAGCAGTTGCCAATGTATATGCCAGCTCTACAACACTTCAATCTTGGTACTGTTGTAGGTGGAAGCTCAACACCCAACCTGGTGTGGCTGGTAATATTTTCAATTTTGTGCTTTAGACATTCAAACTATGCATTGATAGTTTTGCTCATTGTCGGCCAGTCATATACATAGATGGCATGCATGTGTACGGAATATATGACATCAAGCTACTGATTGCAGTAGAAATGTATGCCAATGGTCGATATTCCCTTTTGCTATAGCAATTATCGCTAACGAGAGCAACGAGACATGTGAGATATTTTTAACATATTTGAGGCGATATGTTATTAAGGATCGTATGGGCATATGCGTGCTATCTGATCAAAATTACGGCATATTGAATAATATGTTTCATTTGGAGGGGTGACGACCTCCTTTTGCTTACCATCGCTATTGTTCGAGGCACATAAATACAAATTTTCAAACGGCCTTTATAAGCATTGTCGCACCCGCTTTGACCGCCTTCCCCGCGAGGAGGAGATATTCGACACGGTCGCGACGTATGGGCGTTTCCTGAATCGATTAATGCTTAAGGAGTCGCCACCTAATTATTCTACAGTGAATTAGGGCACCTAAATGTTAATATAAATGCTGCAAAATGAACTCCGATTAAAGGTTTGCGAAACTATGAGATTTTGGGTAAGGGCTCTCTATTATCCTAAAGGGAAGGGGTTAGGCATTCTTTAAGATCCGCTAACTTGAGGTACTCAGGTTAATTATTATGCTAAGAAAAAAATGCATGTTTAAAAGTATAATGTTAATTGAAATAGATGTTGCAAGTAGTTAATTAAAAGATGCATTTTGACAATGTAAAAGATTCTTGCAAAGGTGATTGCGATTTGGAGAAATAAATTTACGGCATAAAATCCGAAAAGAGTATGCATGGCATTGTTTATAAAAATGCATGTAAAATTGTTTTTTTGGATAAAAACATGCATTTGTAAGGCATTTGTTTATAAAATATATACAAAGTTGATTTTTTGAATAAAAGCATGCATTTGTATGACATTGTTTATAAAATACATACAAAGTGATTTTTGGATAAAACATGCATTTGTATTGCATTATTTACAGAATACATGCAAAATGATTTTTCGGATAAAAACATACATTTGTATTGCATTATTTACAGAATACCTATTTTTGGCAATTAATAGTAAGGAGGAAAACAATTTGTTTATAATGCAAAGAAGTGATTTTTATTGAAGTGATTTTTATTGCAAATCGGATAAAAGACAAACCTTATTTGCGTAATTAATAATGCGAGTAAAAGATGACCAAATTATTTTGAAAGTTTTGAAACGTGCCTAACGAGCCTAAAATAAGTAACTAGCGGAGGGTTTCTAATTTTAAACTACCCGAGCCTAAAGTAAATAAACTAGCGGTGAGTTTGCAGTTTTAAACTATCCTATTGGTTTTCCGATGACCGCACAAAATTAAATAATTAAATTACAACCCAAAAATAGAAAGGCGGTATTAAAGAATTAAAAAGCAGCGACTAGGGCGGATGACGACATCATCCCGCCCTTATTTGTTTAGAAATCCCAAGGCAAGAGAATGCAATGAACGTGGATGCGGGTCTTCATTTGACAATAGCCATGATGAGTCTCATAACGAGGCACTTCGTTGCTCCCGATGTGTTTCATGTAAATGAAAGAAAAGAAAAGGATTAGTAGTCGGAATATGAAAATATATACATAAGAAAATGTAAATAAATAATTCGTGAAGAATAATATGTTATTGGGCCTCAGGCCCGACGACTTAAAGCAGTCACGCAAATGGAGGAGATATGGGCCCACCAGGCCGAAGGGTATGCAGGGAGGACGGAAAATAAAAAGGGGATTTAGAACGTACCCCAAACTCATCAATAGTAAAAATAAGCAAGGACTGATATAAAGTTAAACACAAATGCACGATCTATATCTAACTATAACAGTTTATATACAAACAAAGCTAGCAGGCCCAGATATGAAACATGCCAAACAATATTAATTTAAACTGGGCTTTGGTAAATCAAACAGTATGCGTATAAAAGCAAGCCCAATATAATGACTTTCAGTTTTAAAGAGAAAGAAACAAACCAGATACATAAGGGCCCAATTCAACACATATGCACAGATATACACTTAGACATACATAAGAGTTGGTATACATGATATTCATAATATACATGATATACTTGAAGGTATACAAGGACATACAACTTTGATATACACCTTGTGTATACTGATGTCTATATATCCTGTATACTTTTGAAGTATATCATCACAGGTTCAGCAAATGGGAAGAAACATACCAACATGAGCAAGTTCATGCATCAATAAGAGAAAGAAAAAGATAGGGATATCCCACATGATTCAAAGCAAATAACATCAAACCAAACATACTCTATTGGCATGTTTAGGCTTAAATTTGAACAAGAAATAACCAAAACATGGTACACTAACATGTAAAGGACTAAAACACGTACACTAGACTGACTAGCATGCTCCATGGTCTCCTAATTTACACACAAACTAAAAAGAGAAAAACACAGCTTTCAGATGTTTAGAAGACATAAAGGGAGGAACTAGACAGTAGCAACACAGATCTAGGTCATTTCTAACACACCACATATTTATGAAACCGAAAATAGGCATGCTCACAAGAACAACTTCACAAACTAAGATAAAACAAACACATACTCCCAGGTAGATAGTTTAGACATAGGCGCGACTTGATAAGAATTAAAAACACTTCTTATTCTTAAGTGAGACATGTTCAAATCATTCATTAGACCATTTTATTCACCTAAGCAATTTTAACATTAGACTATACCTTATACATGCTTACTATATGAAACGCGATCACAAGCCAGAAATGGAATACATTAGAGACTATAGATTAACAGGGTATAAACTGGTTCAAATAGTGCAAAGCACTAAGTCATTCAAACAAACTCAAGATGTAGGGCATGATATAAGATAACTTAGGAGACTTCACTTGCTAATATCGAGACATTTTAACACTTAAACAGGTAAGGCACGTGTGTAATCAATTCAGTAGACATTTGTGAGACAAACAGAGTTGAGCCAAATAACTACTTAAAGGCAGCACTTCAGATATGCTAAACTAAACACATAAGACCATATTCATTATATATATATTAGACATAATAACACTTCTAAACAAGGCACAAGGCAGCTAATATGATTACTAAGTAGATTATAAGTTAAGTAACTTAACATTCCTCAGTTAACCAACAACAAATGCCTACTGAACTAGCTACGGAAACTTAGTAAGACAAGTATTATTCAACATTTGAATCCAACATGATCACACAATGTCCATAAATCAACACACACAAATCTTTTTACCATATTAAGTATAAATCTCATAATACAAGGAAAGCATTTCTAAATATTAATTGCCAATTAAACCAGCTAACATACTTAACACATTAATGAACATATTAGCAAAAAATGACTATCTTATCATATAATCAACAACAAAATACATAAAAATCCAAAAAATATTTTGAGAGGAATTTGTGTTTACTGACCTTCTCCGGGCAGCGAACCGAGGCGTCGTTTTGAATCGTCGAATCCGATCGGAGAAGTTATTTTTGAATTCTGATTTTGCGATTTCGAAATTCTGATTTTTTTGATTTGGATAAACTGGATAAGAAAAGTCTAGATGACGATTTTTATTTTCTAACAGTTTCCAATGATCTTCTTCATCTGCTCCTCGAAAATTAAGATTGTCCAAAGCATGATACATGTCTAGTTCTTTCTGCATTTCTAAAATTTCTTTCATCAAGTGTTGGATAACCAGTTGTTCATCCTTGAATTTGGTGGTTTGAAATGTAGCAGACAAAGTTTGTGGCACAACTAAACTATGCCACCGACATAATACCTCATAATCATACATTTTCAAATATAATTGAATTTATTGAAGTTTTTCACCCTAAATTATAGCTCCTTCGGGTTTTGAGGAGTGTGCGTCCCCCTCAATTATGTGTCCAACAACTTTTTAGATCAATATTGATTCAAACTGGTTGATTTTCAAAGGGACGAAGAACACCATACCATTTTTCATCAGATAAATCTGTGTAACATCCTAATATCTCTTTTTCAAAATATGATTCAATTGTGTTTGTTTCTATCCTATGATAAGGCCTTCTTGAGCTGCCCTCACCTTTTCATTTATTTTTGAACCAACTGTTGAATGTAAGTTTTCTAGGCATTTTTAAGATGTGAGTTTTTTTAACCGAATGAGTTATATAAAAGTTCTTAACCAAATGAGTTATATAAAAGTTTCGTTATATAAGTGTCATATTTTGTGCATGTAAAAGGTTGTGCACTATAAGTGTGTCATATAAAGCGGTTAGTGTTGTCAAATCAAGGATGTCATTCAGAAAACTCATATTTTGCGCATGTAAAAGTTGTGCAATATAAATGTGTCATATAAAGCTGTCAAAAGCGAGCATAGTGTTGTCAAATCGGGGATGTTATTTTAAAAACTCATATTTTGCGCATGTAAAAGATGCACAACATAAATGTGTCATATAAAGCGGTCAAAAGCGAGCATAGTGTTGTCAAATCAAGGATGTCATTCCGAAAACTCATATTTTGCGCATGTAAAAGTTGCGTAATATAAGTATATCATATAAAGCGATAAAAAATAAGCATAGTGTTGTCAAATCAAGGAGTAGTATATAACATGAATGACGAATAACTAGCATTCACATTAAAATGAGTTATTATGTCAATTTGGAACCAATTTTCTGATATTGGTTCTATTATATGTTTTACCCTAGCAGACATATTGGATGAAATGGGTAGGACATGGGAACTAGATGATGATTTTAAATACTCAAATAATCCGAACCACAGATAAAATCAAGAATACAATAATACAATGAGAGCTGAGTGGAATTGTCGTGTTAGGGAGGCTGAATGCTAGAACAAAACTTGAGGACACTCGAATTCAAACGTTCAAAAAGGCGTGCTACGTCAATGCCTCGTATTACACCACAAGAGTTCAATTTGCTCTTAACCATTTTCGCAAAGAGAACAATCAGATAAAAATATGTTGCCTCAGGGAAGAATATGATCAATATGATTACGTCAGATTCAGATCCAAGTGGGATTCGGACCGTGAGATGTTCGATGAAGATGATTCCCCGTGATCCTATTAATGGGTTTTTATAATAAAGTAGGTAGGTAGGGTCATAATGACGACCTCAAGGGTACTTGGGGTTTGCAACTATATAAGTAGCCTTTCATTTGTTATTAAACTACAACATATTCAATGTCGAGTAGTAAAATGTAGATTGGTCGGTATTCCTTCCAAATGATCCGAATAGCAGTGGTGATGATAGCTCAAATCATAGTAGCTATTCCAGTGATTCGAGTTATCTTTATAACAATGAATTCAAGATAGACGATTTGAAACCCCACCTTGTTATAGAGCGTAATGATTATTTTTGCAATGTGAAATATTCAGATTCACGAGAATATTATTGCGGGTTACGCAGAGAATGAGCATATCGACATACTGAATTAAAATGTCTTGTTCGTGACTTAAAAAATCTCAACGCTCAAATTCCAACAAAGTTTTCAATGACCATGCCTCGAACTAATCAATATTCTTGCAAGGTTGCCGTACGGAGGATTAGAAAAGAAAACAACAGAATGCTAGCAAGACGTTGTAGATTTTTTACATGCTAAAGTTGATCGAAAAACAAGCATCATCAACGGGTAGAGAACTAACATCTACAGAAAGAAGATATGTAATAAGAAACCCCAAATATTATTCTGAAGACAATATTGAGGACTTCTATTCTGATGATGATTTGGTTCACTTGCTTAGTTTTTGCGTCATTAAGTTCCAGACTCATGGTTTTATTAATATTTTAAATTTATGATGAAGTCATCAATTCGAAGAAAATTAGTACGTTTAATTTTGTTTTGATTGTTATAGTCTATTATTAATTTATATAAGCATCTTAGAGTTAATAATACATAAAAAGTTCAACAATTCACAATGTTTAATGAAAACACAAATAAATTAGTAAATAAAAAGTGCCGATTACATAATACATTTAAAAAATATAGAAAATACATAATACATGAAAATGTGCAACTAGTAAAAATAAAATACATAGAAATAATAAACTTAACCGAAAATACATAAAAATAATAAACTTAATAAATAAAATACATAGAAATAATAAACAACAACAAGATAACACAAATCATTTTCAAAATTTTAATTTATCTTTCAAAATATTTTTCTCGTGTTGAGTGTCTCTAAGGTTATCCTTGAAAAAACTTTGTTTTTCTTCGGATTCTTTTAGCAAGACCTCCAAAAGGTTAATTTTTTTTTGAGCTTCCATAAGTTTAATCTGCAAGTCAAACTTCAAATGTATCTCTAGTGATACGTGAAGTCGCGGTATCCCTATCAACATGAGGCTTTTTAAACTTCACCGCCACCATTTTATCCACGGGAATGTCATCCTCCCATCAAAAATATTTGTGATCATTCATATCCTATCAACATTACAAAATCAGTTTTTGAAAGTATGCAGATAATGTGAAAAACTCTAAACCCTAAAAACTTGTAAAAACACTTATATCGGGCACTTTACAACACAAAAAATGATGACCCGGATTATCTTCGGTCCTTGACGTTCTGAGCTTACAATAATAACCGCAACCACAAACATCGGGTTCTACAGCAAAGTTTGATATTTCGGAGCTTTGAGACATGATTTTCGGGGGGGGGGGGGTTAAAGTATGATAAAAGAGTGAAAATAGAGAAGATGAAGAGTGATTTGAAAATGACTAAGTGTGTTAGGGTTTATAATAACTCCTATTGCGCAGTAAATTCCTGCACAAAAGGAGTTAACTGCGCCGTTACAGAATTCTGCGCAAAAGATAGTTTTGTCATTTTATTATGGGTTAATTTGGTCCAATAGCCCAATTTGTGGGTCATTTAAATTCAGAAAAGTCGTAGTGTCATCCCATGCCTAATATTCATAGTCCAAAAATTATACTAAAAGAGAAGAAGAAGAAGAAGCTAGCAACAAGACTATTCAACGTGATGTGATAAAATAATCAAGTGTATCGGAGTACTTTGACTTGTGGCCCTGACCATTACCATGTGGAAATGTGGGTGGAAAATTCATTTTCCAGCCATGCCTAATATTCATAGTCCAAAAGTTCAAAATAGAAGAAGAAAGCAACAAAAGAAGATTGTTTTATGTGTGTGCACGAGGTCTCAAGGTCTAAATATTAGCGGAGGTAAAAATATTAGGTAATTTCTTTTTCACGTGTTTAAGTTCAAGCTACAGTATCACAACTCAAGTCTATGGCATGCTAAATCTAACTAAAAAAATATAGGTACCATATGAATTTGTGTTGTATCTTATAAAATCCTTTACTCTTTTTTTCCATTCTGATGTGAGATTCGCTTAAGGTTTCATGTGCGTCTCATCTTTAGAAGTCTTGCTTGATCTGTCGTTATCATTCCGATATTTGTATTGTTCAAGTGAGGATTACCCATTAATTTGTGTTTGTAGGAGATATCAGATATTCCGTTGAATTAGTTGGATATAGCGCAAGTTGGCACGAACACTATAATTATAAAGAAAAGACTACTAATTTTTTTTTCCACCTGATGTTCAATTATCATATTTGAATCCCACTAATTTGAATTTAGATTGGGTAAGGCTCATTTAAGAAAGTAATTAACTACTCTCCTTAATTTTTTTCATACTCAATACTCGAAATCGAGATCTGATTAAGACGACTATTCAATGTATGTGTAGTGGTGTACTTTGAATTGTTTACCACCATGTGATAACATGAATAGATAAACGTTACTCATTTTTAAAAGCAAATGCAAAATCCATTTTAGTCTACTCTTCTTTGTCTTTTTATTTGGTTATTAAAACAGATATATATATTCATTTATATTGAAAAACAAAAAATCTTCAATCTCATTTCTGTTTGAGCCCTTCAAACCCAGGTAAAATTCTGTATTAAACCCTTCAAATTCTTGTTTATTTGTTAGAAAAAAATAGTCTTCGTGATCTAGAATCTTCTAAATCTGGATTTTTCGTATTTTATTAGTGAAATTTCTTTGCAGAAGGGTTCAAATTATGGAGATCGATAAAGCAATTAGTGAATGTGATGACCGAAGATTGAAGACTAAGTATAATAACGCTATTTACGTTATTAAAAGAGCACTTGCTCTTTATCCGTAAGTATATCCAAATTCATCATTTTTGTCAGCTAATTTGAGTCAATTTTAACTGATTTAACACGTAGTCTTATGAGATTTTGGATGTTGAAGTTATCGGCGAATTGTAGATTCGCTTTATCAATGTGAATTGTTTGCACTGAATGGGAGTATAACATATAATTCAATTTTCAAGTTCACAACATTGTCATATTAGAGCATATTATTTTAGTAGAACCTTAATATAACGGTGTCGTTAGCGAAATGTTGTTATAGAAAACATATAATTTAACATAACATGAAAGATTGGTTCCACAAAAGAACATGATTGTTATAGTGAAATGTTGTTATCGAGAGGTCTGATTGTATTATGTTGTTTGAGCAATAAATACACAAAATTTCACTTTTTATTTGAAGTTATTGAATATTAATAAGTTATACTTCCCTTTTTTAAATAATGGTGGTGTTCGGGTTAGGGTGTTTGCACCTTGACTGTTCAACTGGGTGCTTGCATCCTCCTACCAGTGAGGGGCAGAGCTAGAAGCCCGGATACAAGTTCGGCCGGACCCAATAACATTTATTCAATCAGTGTATTTGTGTTAAGAACTTCATTAAAATGGGGACAAATATTAGATTTAGAACCGAGTTATTATCACTTGAAGTTCTCATTTTAAATCCAGAACCCATAAACCATAAAGCTCCGCCTCTGCTACCGGTATAGTAACTTCGGTCTCCCATGGTCTTTTATTCATCTTCATAAACCGCAAGTCCGCACCCTTGGATGCATAAGCTACACTCCCTCTATCCTTATTGTATTGACCTAGCTGAAATTTCTGATATTAAGGGAAGAAAATTTGGATGAGTTATTATATTTAGATTTGGCAAAAACATGCGAAACTAACTCCATGATTTGAAAATATATAGAAGTGGCACATAAATATACAGGATAGAAATATTTATGTTAAGTTGACTTTTGGAAAATGGTACGCCCTCTGTTTCAATTTGTTTTTCCTATTTTGACCCGACACGGAGTTTAAGAAAACAAAGAAGACTTGAATTTTGTGGTCATAAACTAAAGATGTGTGTAATGTACCAAAATGTCATTTGAATCTCGTGGTAGTAAACATGTCATGTAGAATGTTGGGGTAAAGAGTTACTAAATATAGAAAGTGACATTCTTCTTGAAACTGACTAAATAGGAAAGCAAGACAAACAATTTGAAACGGGGGAGTATAATTTGTCTTTAGAAAGAGAGAGAGAGTGGTCCGTTTTTATTCCTTCAAGAAATAGGTTACAAGATAGAACAAAACAGGATGAAGGGACTTGCATCTTAGGAACATGAGTTGATTTGAGAGCTATCACTATTACTCTTCCCTTAAGGTGAAGTTGGCTAAGCATTTCTCAGCTTTCTACTTTTTGATATTGCTTATGTCTCTCACTTTACAGTGTACAAGAGGTGGCGTTGAGCTTTAACGGAGGGAAAGATTCTACTGTAAGTTCATGATGCGTTTCTTAGTGTTGAAGGTCTAAATTGTTTTGTTTTCATAATATTTGACCAAATATATGAATTTTTGTAATTCAGGTTTTGCTTCACCTGCTGAGAGCAGGCTGTTTTCTGCACAAGGCTGAAGAAAACAACTCAGGAGGAGATGCAACTGATGGTGGAAAGGCATTCCCAATACGAACAATATATTTTGAGAGCCCATCTGCTTTCCCTGAAATCAACTCATTTACTTACGAAGCTGCATCCATGTATGCGAGAAATTCTAGTTTACCTTGACCGTTCCCGATAGATGATGTCATTTCCTTTATTGACCATTTGACTTGATCACCTTTCTCTCGCAGTTACAACATACAGATGGATATTATTAGACTTGATTTTAAATCAGGTCTAGAGGCTCTGCTAAAGACTAATCCAATCCGAGCTATTTTTCTTGGTGTCCGAATTGGAGATCCTACCGCAGTAAATATTTAGTTAACTATTCCAACTAGTCAATAACCTTCTAAATCTAGACCAGTCTAATCTGTGGCTGACCACTGCTTATTGAACTAACCTTTCAGGTAGGTCAAGAGCAATTTTCACCTAGCTCACCTGGGTGGCCACCTTTCATGAGGGTGAACCCAATTTTAGACTGGTCATACAGGTTTGACTATACTTCATATACACTCTATACACATGCAACTCAAACAAATTATGGCTTGAATTCTCTTACATGCTTTGACTGACGATAAACATTGCCTCAATTGTTGGTCATGGAAAGTGCTGAATGTGTAATTTACCATTGTATTTAATTGATTAAATATGTCGATGCAGATATACTATTGATTAGAGTTTGTCTTTTGCTGATCAAATAGTTCTATTGAGTGTTGTTTCACTATCATTTTGAAGCATTAATTGGGATTTGATCTGTCATGCTTCTATGTATTTTTAATGACCTCGATCATCTATTTTACTGTTTGTTTCTCCTATTGGACAAATTAAATAACTGACCTTCAAAATTTGATATGACAGAGATGTATGGGCGTTCCTATTGGTATGCAAGGTTCAGTACTGCAGTCTTTATGATCAGGGGTAATTTTCTGTTGTGTTACTTCAAAATTTATTACTTGGATTCATCATCCTGCAGTTAAACAAAAAAGATGAAATTTTATCATTCCCTTAGTTTTTGAGATTTATACTATTATCCTTATATTGTTGCTCTGATTAGTGCTACTCAATACTCATAAATTATACTTTTGAACTCTAACTTCTGGAGGTACCCTCATTGATTTGAGCATCTATTTGTTTTACTGCTTTTGTAGGTATACCTCAATCGGGAGCATTCATGACACTGTTCCTAATGCACTTTTGTCCATGAGAAACTCCGACAGTAGTGAAGAGAAGTTTAAACCTGCCTATTTACTCACTGATGGAAGATTGGAAAGAGCTGGAAGAGCAAAGAAGAACTCTTCTGCGGTTTGTGGGAAGTTATCTTCTATTAGCAATGGACTGAAAATGGAGAATTTGAATTCTGGTAGCATGCTTACTGCCTCGATTATTACTGTGGGGGATGAAATTTTGTAAGTTATTGTTGCTTGACATTTGCTGACATGCTCTTCTAAGAGGCATTTTCTCGTGATATGTACCCTTTGTTGGATTTCAGCCATATCTTTCTCCCTTATATTGTCTTCTCGTGTGTGCTCTTTAAATTTTCAATTGATCTCCCGTGATTAGATATTCTATTTGCTGGTTCTTTGTTATCAGATATTGTTGAACTTAGAGTATTTATTACAACAACAACATAAGTCCCACAACGTGGGGTCTGGGGAGGATAGAGTGTACGAAGGCCTTACCTCTACCTTGGTAGGTAGATAGGATGTTTCCGAAAGACCCTCGGCTCAAGACAAAGCATAAGCACAAGCAAAGCAAGAGAAACAGTCAGACCCGGACAAGAAATTTAAAGCAGTATGAAAATGATGGTAACAAAAGCGAATAAGTCATGATAAAGCATTCTGAAAAAACAATCAGTAACTAACGCAGGTAAATAAGATAAACAAAGTACATAAAAGAACATACAACAACAGAAATCAAATGACAGGGTCTATAACAATATTGCGCCTACTAGTATGATAGGCTAAGCAGGGCTACAATAATAACACTACAACTACCAGTATGTAAGCGTAAGTAGGACTACGTGCAACTACCTACCACATTTCTACCCTAATCCGCGTCCTCCACAACCCTCTATCTAAGGTCATGCCCTCAGTAAGTTGCACCTGTGCCTTATCCCGTCTAATCACCTCTCCCCAATACTTCTACGGCCTACCTCTACCCCTCCTGAACTCGTCTATAGTCAACCTCTCACACCTCCGCACTGGGGCATTTGTGCTTCTTCTCTGCACATGCCCGAACCATCTCAACCTCGCTTTCAACATCTTATCCTCCATCGAGGCCACTCCCACTCTGTCCCGGATATCATCATTTATAATCCTATCCCTCCTTGTATGCTCACACATCCATCTCAGCAACTTTCATCTTTTGGATGTGTGAAGTCTTGACTGGCCAACACTCCGCCCCATACAACATAGTCGGTCTAACCACCACCCTATAGAACTTGCCTTTAAGTTTTGATGACACATTTTTATCGCACAAGACTCCAGATGCGAGCCTCCATTTTATCAACCCTGCACCAATACGATGTGTGACATCGTCATCAATCTCTCAATTCCCTTGGATAATAGACCCGTGATACTTGAAGCTTCTTTTCTTAAGAATTTTAACTAGCTCTATGGACTTTTCCGTTAAAGTCCCAATGTTCCAAGACCCTATTCTCAGCCTAGCATCTCCCTTACCCCACTTATCCCTCTAACCCTCGCCCCCGTCCCCGATCGAGAACATGATCCTAGTCTACCATCAGTCACCAAAGCCACTAAAGCAGATATAAACTAATAGACTAATCAAAGGTTTACACCTAAAACAGGAGCGCCAAGAATAATATAACTAAAGGCAAGAAGAGTAAATGCAAAAACGTAATATACTAAGGGCAGGAATCAATAAATTATGAAACAGATTCGACAGCCAAGCAAAGATAAATTAGCAACAAGAAAGAAGACCAGAGAGATAGAACCCGGATGTTAGGCGGAAGACCGGAGAGATAGAGCCCAGATGCGCGTCGTGACAAATCTGGTCTCGACGGTCGTGTTCTGAAGTTGATGCTTTGGATATATATCTGCTGGTACCTGCAAAGGCAAAGCAAAGAAAAACAAAAAGGGAAAAGGAAAGAGATATAGGGAGAAGGTTCACCTGAGAATCGCCGAAATAAGCTGCCGGCGATGATGGCAACGATTGTGGTGGTGGCTTTGGTGAGGAGCGATGGGCGAGTAGATATCGATCCAAAGATGGGTTTCCGATATGAAGCCTTGCCTTCGCCGGAAACAGTTCGGCCAGACGAAACCGCCGGTGTACTTTGCTGGAAAAGAAGCCACCGGAAAATACAGCAGAAATAGAGATCTAGAGAGAAAGAAAGAATGGAAGAAAGGAGGAGAGATAGATGGAGAGAGGGAGAGTGAGAGAGACTGTGGGCCCCTTACCTGATTGTCGGAGAGAGGGTCTTGCCTGCCGGAATCAAGTGACGTAGGTTACTGTTAATGTTCACGTCTTTAGAAAGAAGGAGAGAGGAGAGAGCATCTCAACTTAGAGTATTTATTAGTAGAAGTAAATTGTTGAACATGACGAACTTTAGTTTTTATGGAAACACACTGAATCTCTTGGGTAACTGGAATTCCTGCTCGCAAATCAAATTTTTGCAAGCACATAGTTCTCGCTAGCCAGCTATCTGAGCTGATCTTTGAACAAGTTATTCTCTACTTCTGGGGAAATTTACAATAACATACCAAGTGTAATCCCACAAGTGGGGTCTGGAGAGCGTAGAGTGTACGTAGACCTTACCCCTACCTTGGGAGGTATAGAGGCTGTTTCCGATAGACCCTTGGTTTAGGATAAAGTAAAAACAAAACATGTCAAAAAGGGTAAAGGAACAACAAAAAAACAGTACGCTAATAAAAAAACAAGAGACAGGAGATAGTATCAGAAATCGAAGGATAATAAACTACATGAGAAATACTACGACTATTAGTACGGAAGGAAAAACGAGACCACGTTCTACTACCTACTAACCTTCTACCTAATTCGTGTCCTCCCCAACCTCCTATCTAAGGTCATGTCCTCGGTAAGCTGCAACTGTACCATGTCCTGTCTAATCACTCTCCCCAATACTACTTCTGTGGAAATTTCTCTCACTAAATTGAACTCCTTCGTCTGTAATCCAGAAGGAAGGCGGTGGTCTTATTGTGATGTGTAAAGTATTTTGGCATCTCATATTTATCGGTTAAATGGATATGTTGATTTACCTATACGCATTCAATCAAGACAGTGACTTGATGAGGGGCAGAGCTTGGTCTTGGGTTCTAGTTGATGTGTGTCACTAACAATTTTTTACTTACTATTGTGGTAACCGGATGGACGTAAAGCGAGACTGACAATTTCTGTGCATTTGCCAAAGCAGACATGTACATTTTCTTTGATTGGTGAACTATGTCAATAGGAAACGTTTACTATGTGGTTAAGTGTAACGCAAAATATAGTCTTTCTTTTCAGTTTGCTCTATGTTAATCTGAGCCATTTGAAGAGAGCTAATAGTCTTGGAGACAAGTGAATATATATTTGTTCTGAACTTAAAATCTAATATTTGTTGCTCTCTGCATCTGCTTGCTTATCACATATCTTTCTCTTGGTTCCATAGCTCAGGTTTGGCACTATAGAGGACAAGTTGGGTTCAATGTTGTGTAAAAAGCTCCATTCCATTGGTTGGGCAGTATCGCGAGTTACTGTCGCTCGAAACGATGTAAGTAGTATGTATTTGGAAGCTTTTGCAATGTCTGCTTGAACTGTGTAAACAGTTAAAAGAAGAGTCCGTAGCTAGAAATAAAAATGTCAAATTCTCTCTAATAAGCTGCAAGGGAGTAATCGATAGCCTAATTAAAATATCTCCCTATTAATTGGAAAAGATTCATTGGACCATCCCAAAGCCAATTGTTTGCTAGAACAGTTCATTGTAATTGCTGTCCTGAAGCGGCATCTTTTTCCTTTACTACCTTAAACATTTATAATTTGAATGTTATTTTAGTCCCCATTTGTAATCTCATCCTCTCAATTTCAGATAGATTCTGTTGCCGAGGAAGTAGAGAGATGGAGGTCCACAGATGATATGGTAAGCATTTGTCAATATGGATTATACTGCAGACCAGTCTGCAAAAAGTTTTGTATGTCTACTCGTCGGTGAGAAAATATTGCCAGCTTCTTTAAGCATAAGGTTTTCAAATTGTTGTCCTCTTACAGGTATTTCTATTTGGTGGGATCGGTCCATTGCATTCAGATGTTACTGTAGCAGGAGTTGCAAAAGCTTTTGGTGTTCGCATGGTACGTAATATAGATTTACTCAGTCCTTTGCTAGCTGTTGGTTCCATGACTTATAGCCTGTTTGGCCAAGCCTCTAAAATCAACTTACTTTGAATAAGTGCTTTCCAAAAAAGTACTTTTGGTGAGAAGCAGTTTGTGTTTGGCTAATCAATTTGAAAAACACTTTTGAGCAGCAATTAGTGTTTGGCCAAACTTTTAGAAAGTGCTTCTAAGTGTATATTCAAAAGTACTATTCGAAAAAGTACTTTTGGGAGAAGCTACTTTTTTCAGCTTCTCAAAAACAGCTTCTGCTTCTACTCAAAAGCACCTTTTCTTCTCATAAAAGCTTGGTCAAACACCTCAACTTTGGAAAAAACACACTTTTGGCCTTGGAAAAGCTTGACCAAACGTGCTATTAGCCTGAGCTTCTGAATGATTCAGCCCGTAGCATAGAGATGATTCACATGTCTGTCTGACATGGCGTATGTGTTAATTACTCTAAACATTCACAACTATTTCAAATTTTTTAATCATTGTGTCATTAGAGAATAGGTTTAACATATGCAATAGTTTTGTCAGACTCTGGGATATTTATGAAATATTTTTCAGATATGTTATTAGATATTCTGCTTTTCGATGATGTTTCAGTGTCAAATCTTTCTGTTACTTTCTTTTACAGGCTCCTGATGAAGAATTTGAAGAACATCTGAGGCATCTCATCGGAGAGAAATGCTCTGGTGACAAGAACGAGGTTAGAATTTTTCTTTAAAGTAATACCGTAGGCAAGAATGACATAGCATCATCGTACTGTACCTGTGCTAATAGAGTGGGTTTGGTGCTTCAGTCTTATATTCTGGTACACTGGTATTAAGAAGTTTCTCCTTACATTCCGTAAGGAGTTGATTGAAAGGTAAAAGGTAGAATAACTTGGGATCCGCCTGAACTTGCCCAGTTTATTCAGTGCATAGCTAATCTATTGGTAGTCCTAATTACCCCGTTGGACTTGGCAATTTGACACCATCAACCCCTTGGATGATCTCACTGGATGAAGGCGAGAAACACACACCAGCCATGTGGAATTTATTTGTCCGCATGGCATCCAATAACTTTGACCAAAGGAAAAGCCCCTCTTGGGCTTATGGAAGCAAAGTCGATGATTATTGGCTTTGGTTTTGCTAATAGATATTGTTTTTGTTGGCTTCTTGTTTATTTAGTTATTTTATTTATGCTATGCATTGTTTTTTTTTTTTCCTTTTAAAATTGCACGATCGATTCTTGGTTAAAGCTAGGGTCCTTGTCACCTTTTCCCCCCTTCAAGCTTTCAAAACATTGCTTGGAAAATACCCTATCTGGAAGCTTATTTTATGCTTTTCTTGACTCCCACGTTCTTGCCACGTTAGTCACCGGGGGGTGGGGTGGTGGTGGTGGAATTAAGACAAGTGATAGTTAAGTGTGCACCGAATAAATGGAGGCAAGTGCAGGGCCCAAGGTAAATGAAAGAGCTCCTTGCTGGTGAATCCACCTTACACCAGAATTATATTTTTCTTCTTGGAATTGCGTTTCTGCATCTTAATTTGTAAATTAGCTGTATAGCTGAATAATTAAGGCTTTTCAGTATGGTTCTCATACACGATATATTAGACATCCGAGATACCTACTATCCTGAACTTTTGATTTAATATCTGATACAAACTGGAGAAGGAAAAGATTCGACATATCACTTTTCTGAGTACTATAGGATGAATCAGTCTTTTCAGATGCATTTAATGAGATGATAACATGCACCTGCAAAATCCAGACTCCGAAAATTTCAAGTCCTGATACTTTTCTCCAAGGCTCTTCTGGAACTCTCGTCATTCCAGAGATTGTTCAATAATTGTAGTTTGAAATTATGCACAATCTTGTGGCCCATGAACTGAATTGTTAGATACAAATTAAATAAGTGCAAGGAATATAAAAATACTCATTCAAAAATTTCTTATGTCATTGGATGTATGATTATATTGTGAACAATTTTAGCTACACTACTAGAGTACCAGTTAGAGACACAAATGCCCCAGTGCGGAGGTGTGAGAGGTTTGCCATGGACGGTTTTAGAAGAGGTAGAGGTAGGCTGAAGAAGTATTGGGGAGAGGTGATTAGACAGGACATGGCGCAATTCCAGCTTACCGAGGACACGACCTTAGATAGGAGGTTACGGAGAACCCAGATTAGGGTAGAAGGTTAGTAGGTAGTTCCGCTTAGCCTATCATACTAGTAGGCGCAATATTATTTTATAGTTTCATGTCCTTTGATTTGTGCTGCTATATGTTGTTTCATGTACTTCGATTATCTTATTTTCGTATGGTAGTTACTGCTTCCTTTTTCAGAATGCTTTATCATGGCTTATTCGCTTTCGTTACTTTCATTTTCATACTGCTTTAAATTTCTTACCCGTGTCTGACCGTTTCTTTTGCTTGTGCTTTCTCTTGAGCCGAGGGTCTTCCGGAAACAGCCTCTCTACCTACCAAGGTAGAGGTAAGGTCTGCGTACACTCTACCCTCCCCAGACCCCACGTTGTGGGATTTCACTGGGTATGTTGTTGTTGTTGTTGTACTAGAGTAGCAGTCACAGTTAACTGTTGTTTCTTTTCCTATTCCAGATGGCGCTGTTGCCTGAGGGTATTACACAATTGTTGCATCATGAACAGCTGCCTGTGCCTTTGGTATGTTGGCCATTATCTGAAATATGATGGTTTAGTTCTTTCTCTAGCTATGATGCTTTCTGTATCTCGGAGTTTTTATAATGCTATCCAACTTATGCAGTGAATCAATTCTAATTTATACTTTATTGGAAAGTAACCAATAAAAAAGGTCCAAACAGGCTGAATGTATCAAACTATAAGTCATGAATTCTTTTTCCTATAAAAAGGAGATTAGTGTTACAGCAGGGCTGTCCAGTTGGGTCGACATTGCTGAATCTTTTTAGTGGTTAAATTGTCAAGGTCTTCTTTTGACAAGTCAAAGCATCTATTTTTTCCCCTATGAAGTAAAGATTTCATAGAAGGCATCAAGGAGATGCAAAATGATAGTACAAGGATATCATCCAAACATCTATTAGATGCTTGTTGCAGCTAGTAGACTTTTTCCCTCGTTACAAAAAAGCTATGTTTGAAGCGAAGGAACCAGCCACACATAAATGCATAAATCTCGTATTTTGATTTTCATAGTTTGGTTGGTATAGTTCTTTTTGTCGTTAATCATTTCGTATTTCCTCTTCTTCTTTTTTTCTATTTGCAGGAACGGGCTTCAGACTTGTTTTGTTTTACCGCCAAGTGTACTTTTTGCTTGTGTAATTGTAGTCATTATCTGAAATATTCATCGTATAAAGATTCTTCCTCTTGTCGCCAAGGTTTCACCAGTGATAATTTTAAATCTGACTCTAGACATCTGAATAGTCATACACCTATAGTTCTACTTTCCATTATTTTTCTCTGTTAGTGTTGCAACTTTTCATTCTAGATATTTCTAGTGATGCTGCTTGACTGTGATTTTCCTTGCCGTAAGCTACTTATTTGCCTTTGAAGTTGTTAGAA
This sequence comes from Anisodus acutangulus, assembly GCA_029783415.1. Classification (NCBI taxonomy): domain Eukaryota; kingdom Viridiplantae; phylum Streptophyta; class Magnoliopsida; order Solanales; family Solanaceae; genus Anisodus; species Anisodus acutangulus. Next base: position 43,181,013 of record CM056508.1, read on the forward strand.
AATAGATGGATTTTGTTAAAGACAGAAAATAGGAGTCCCTTGATGATTTAAGAAGTGAAGAAATTGGATATTTATTGTGAAAGGTAAATGAATGTTCTTATGTAGCACTAATAGTTTTGTTGGCTTATTCAATGTTGTGAAATGTGGTTAACAAATACGAAAAAGCTGATCGCTTATAGTGAACCTACCTTGTCTTTGTCTCGATTTCCTCCTTATTTCTTCTTTTCCCTCTCTAATCTTTTAATGTCATGGGGCTGTTTAAGATACTTATGAAGTAGAAAGTTTTGACCATGTGCTAATCCTTTGTAGATCAAGTGCCATAATGTGATTATTCTCACTGCAACAAATGTTAAAGAGCTGGATCGGCAATGGGATTGTCTGATTGAATTGGCAAAATCTAATGGCATCCTGGAACTGATGGATCCATTTGTATCAAAATGCTTCGCAACTACTCTTTCTGATGTGAGTTGAACCCTTTCTTAGATTATGCTCCTTTTTTTACTTTCCTTGTTGATGTGTGATATTTAGAACTATATGAGTCATTTCCTTTGATACCATTAGTATTCTTGAGCCCTTTTTCTGCACGCGCTAATAAGTGCCTTTCCAAGTTTCTTTTCTTCCACACTGTTCATGTTTCTATGGGGACTCTTCTCGGTGGTTTGGAAAACGAGGTCTTTAATGTTGTTTCCTGAGAAGTTGATTATTGTTCTTGACAAATTTTATATTTTTCGCCAAGGCCCTAGCTTTGAAAAGGAAATTTACTTTTTCATGTCAGCTAGGCTTCTTGATGAATGTTCAAATCTCTAGTTATGTATATTCTTTTGATAAGGTAATAAAATTTATTAATGTTTGGGCAAAAAACATACATGTATACAAGAAGTGTACCAAAAAGTAGAAAACCTACAAAAGAGATGTTTTTTACTAACGACACCAGTATTTCTATACATAAAGGAACCTTATGGTCAAGAAGAGATAAACGACTACTTAACTACTGTTACCATTTTCAATAAAAAAGACTTACTCCTTGATCGAATGAAATTCATCTCTACACCTTCAAAAGCTCTCTTATTTCTTTTCCTTCACACGAGCTATATGTGTGCTTCCACGCCCTTAATCTCCTCCTACACATAATTCCAACTGAACATTACCTCTTCCACTGTGCTTAGCTTCACCCAAAATATACCAAACCATCTAGGATTTACCACCATAGTCTTGATGCTACCGGACAATGAATGAAGAGGTGGTACTGGTTGACATCTTCACTCGAACCCTTGTACTTAAAGCACTGACTATATTAGTAACCTTCCTTTTCCTGAGATACTTAGCCATCAAGATCACCCCTCTTGCTGCTAACCAAGTGCAGTACCTTCGGGATCCAAAGCTTATCATAACAGGTCTTAATAGAGGACACTCCGTTATGGCTATCTTGTTCTGTACTTTGGTTGTGGAATAAATTAATGTGACATCATTACGGATACCTGTGGTAACAATATAGCTTTCCGCTCATCAATATCATTTCTAGTATTTTACTCCTGGACAACCTTCTAAAATAGTTGGTGTAGTTCATGTATTTCATTGTTTTCTTTTCTTCATTTTGAGTGGGTCATTAATTCATTATGATTAATCACTATCTGTCATTTTTTTCCTTCCTTTCTCAAAGTGGGTCGTTAGTATTTTTTTTTTACTCTTTCGTATTTTGTCCTATTGCATAATCATTATGTGTCACTCTATATTGCAGGTCGAAGTTGCTCAACCTTTGTCAAAGCTTTGCGCTCAGTTTCCTGATGTTTACATTGGTAAGTTGTTTTTGCCCGTCCAACACTTTCCCTCCTTCCTATAAATAACTTTACCTGATTTATTGGATATGAAGGAGGCTATCTCAAATCTAGAGAAGGCCCTCTTATAATTACATTTGAAGGGAAGGTAATGATCTTTTGCTGAAGATTTCAATTATGACATGGTTTCGAAGTTCTTTTTTTAATGAAGTTGAATGGATCTGTTGTGTTGCTGTAGGATCTAACAAGAATAGAAGCTGCTTCTTGGTCATTGTGCGAAAAATTTCACCCTGGTGCATTCTCCAAAATTGAGTGACCATCATAGTTGCCCTGGTTGTTGCTCTTGGCTTACATATCCAAGTTATATGGGCCTAAAATAGCCCCGAAATCTTGGACTTACAAATGCCAAAAAGGAGATTAAAGGTTTAAAAACTCACGAGACAATGAAGGAGAGAAGGATGGGCTCACCAGGAAGAAAGGAAAGAAAAAAGATCCAAGAGAAAATAATGGGTTCAAAAAGAAAAGAGGAAGGAGTAGCTTTAATATCTGCTCAACTGCAACTCTAATGCCAATATTTACTATTTCATAAAGTTTAAGACACAATTACTTAAAGCTTATTGTGAAATTCTGGGATCAAAACAGCCTTTCTGTTACATAGTACTCTTATATTCTGTACTAGTAGCTTATCGTCTGCAATTTACTTGATTACATTATGTTACTATCTGGGATCGAACAGCCACATTGGTGTTATAATGTCTGCTTATATTTTATACTCAGCTCAACTCGGTTAGCTCGGTTGAATCATCACATGTCTCATCGAAAGAAGTGTATTACAAGGGTAGAAGTCGACTAAGTTTTTTGTCAATTTGTTAGCTCAAAGTTGTGCATCACAATGGACTCATTCCTTTTTGTACATAAAGATCTTAAAATTGTTCATAAGCAACACGATTTAAGTCCGCTGGGAGAAGAAGCTTTGCGTCCTTGAGTGCATTACTCCTCTTTTCTTAGTTCATGCATCATAATTGGCAAATTTCCTCATAAGAATGATTGCCTACTACGAATTGGTGCATTTCACCTTTCATCTCAACCAAACTGAACCCTGGAGTTTTATGTATACCTGAATTTTCCATCTTCTTCCTTACTTTTTCAGCATCAAACCATCTGTTTTCTGCAGCATAAATATTGGAGAGTAGAGTGTAACTCCCCGAGTGATACGGGTCCATTTGAGTCACTATCTTGGCTATCTTTTCCCCCATTTGAACCTCCCCGTGCATTCGACAAGCTCCCAATAGGGCACCCCATATGCCAGCATCAGCCTTTTTAGGCATATCTTGAATAAACATCTATGCTTCTTTAAGCAAACCGGCCGGCCAAGAAGATGCACCATACAACCATAATGCCAAATCTTGGTGTAATGCCATGTACTTTACTCATAGCATTGAACAGCCATTTACCTTCTTGTACTAAACCTGCATAGCTACAAGCGCATAACAAACCTAAAAATGTTATCTCATTAGGATTTGTTCCCTCATCACACAATGGAACATCATAAGAGCTTCATTTGCAAGACCATTCATTGCTAGTCCTACAATCAGGTTAGTCCAAGCCAACACGGATTTTCTCGGTATCGTGTAAAACACTAAGAGCTTTCTCCGGATGACCACATTTGCTATACATATCCAACAAGGCTACCTCGACTTCTTCCTCTTTTATGTTAAGTTTTTCCATGGAAGAATGGATGGCTTCACCGACACGCAGTACACCTACACAGTGGCAAAATTGAAACTTTCGTTAAGGATGTTCAAGATTTAATACATATACACTTCCTCAATTAGATTTCCATTGAGGAAGGCGGTCTTAACATCCATCTGCCAAATCTCATAATCATAGTATGCAGCTATTGCAAGCAAAATACGAATGGACTTAATCTTTGCAATTGGCGAAAAAGTTTCATCATAATTTACCCCAGGCCTCTGATTGTAACCTTTTGCTACCAACCTAGCCTTGTAGGTTTGCACCTTGCCAAATGCATCAATCTTCTTCTTGAAGACCCATTTGCATCCTATGGGTCTAACCCTTGTTGGCAAATCAACCAAGTTCCAAACTTGATTGACATACATTGAGTCCATTTAAGATTTCATGGTTTCTTGCCATCTTTGCGAGTCAATGTCTAACATATCCTCACTGTAGGTTGTAGGTTCATCATCATCAGGAATATTTATCTCATTTTGACTTTCAACAAGGAGATTAAGCCTTTCAGGCTGACGATGAGTCCTAGTGGACCTACGAAGTTGATTATTTTGCATTTATGTGGTTCTTGTATTCTGATCATGAGAAGGTTCTTGTGTGTTTCCACCACTATGAGAGTTTTCAGGAATATCATCTACATGTGTTTTCTGAATGGAAGGATGTACAACAATTGTATCATCTTTCATTGGTTGTGTATGAGAATCTTGCATTTCTGCATTAATCCTCACATCACTCCCATTGGCTGAAGGTTGTACTCTAAGTAACACACCTTCACCAAATACTCCCACTGAATTCTTGTCTAGGTCATTCGACAAGGATTCAACCTCTATGTTGCTTTGTAGTTCTTGAATTTCTTCAAGTTCTATCTTATTGTAACTTTATTCCTTGTAGACATAGTCTTCCTCAAGGAAAGTTGCATTTCTGGAAACAATGACCATATGTTCTCCAGGACGATAGAAATAGTATCCTCTCGTTTCCTTAGGATATCCCACAAAGTAACATTTCTCACTTTTAGATTCCAACTTTTCAGTAAGCATCTTCTTTACATATGCAGGGCAGCCCCATGCTCGCATATATGTAAGAGCAGGCTTCTTGCCTTGTCATATTTCATATGACGTTTTCTCTACTGACTTTGAAGGAACTCTATTCAGAATATAGATTGAGTTTTGTAAAGCATAGCCCCAAAGGTATGTTGGAAGAGCTGAAAAACTCATCATGGATCTGACCATATCCAATAAGGTTTGATTTCTCCTTTCAGCAACGCCATTCATTTGTGGTGTTCCAGGAGATGTCCATTCTGATTGGACTCCATGAAGTTTCAAGTAATCTAGAAATCCTCTACTAAAGTATTCACCTCCTCGATCTGATCGAAGAGTCTTGATACTCTTTTCAAGTTGTTTCTCTACTTCCAACTTATACTCCTTGAATTTTTCAAAGGTTTCGGGCTTGTGCTTCATAAGATACACATATCCAAACCTTGTAAAATCTTCTGTAAAAGTTATGAAGTAATGAAAACCTCCCTTAGCTTGAGTGGAAAACGACCCACATACATCTGTATAGACCAACTCAAGTGCCTCTTTGGCTCGCACACCTTTTCCAGAAAGTGGTTTGTTGGTCATCTTTCCTCTCAAGCAAGATTCACAGTCACCATAGGACTCCAAGTCAAATGGTTTCAGGTAGTCTAACTTTCTTAATCTTGCTATCATTGATTCATTGACATGACCAAGTCTGCAAAGCCATAAGTAGGTGGGATTTCTTGGATTACTTATTTTAGCTCGTTTATTTTGCACATTGAGAATTTCACGATTACAATTGAGAATCTATAAACCATTCACAAGCGGAGCATTTCTACAAACAATACCATTGAAAGATAGTATATAACTGCCATTAGTAATATATGAAGAAAAACCCTCAATGTCTAACATTGGAATGAAAATAATATTCCTCGTAATCGAGGGAACAAAATAACAATTATTAAGTTCTAATGTGAAACCCAAAGGTAAATCTAATCTATAAGTTACCATAAGCTCAGCATAAACTCGTGCTTTATTTCCAATGCGTAGGTCCACCTCTCATGGTCTAACATTTCTACTGTTCATTAGGCCCTGCACATTATTACAAATGTGTGACCACATGCTGTATCCAATACCCAGCAGTGAGAGTTACTTATAGATATATTAATCTCAATGACAAACATACCTTGTCCAGCAGGTCCAGAAGCACCTAGTGCCTTGTCTCCTCCTAAAATGGTGCAATCTTTCTTCCAATGCCCCTTCTGCTTGCAGTTGAGGCATACGTCCTTGGCCAACCTAGACTTCTTCTGAACACCTCCTTTAGGTTTCAAGACTGTGGGTTTGGCACCAGCCGTACCCTTATTCTTCTTGTTCTTACCTTTAGGTTTGAACCTAGTAGATGAGCCCACCACGAGCACATTCTTTCCCTTTGAAGTAGATGATTCATAAGTCTTTAGCATGTTGTGAAGTTATGGAGGATTCACCTTGGTTCCATTCATGTTGAAGTTCACAATGAAATTCTCAAACGAACCAGGAAACGAATTCAAAATCAGGTTAACAGAGTCATTCTGAGGCAGCTTCGTTCCAATCGAAGCCAACCTTTCTATCAACCCAATCATCTTCGGAACATGACCACACACTTGGCCCCCATCATTCACATTACATTTGAAGAGGTCTCTCAACAGCTCATACTCCATAGTCTGAGACTGTGAAGCATAAAGACTCCTCAAATGTTCTAGCATCTCATAGGGGCCTATGTTCGCATGCTGCCTCTGTAACTCTACAGTCATGGAGGACAACATGACAAATTGTGCCGAGATAGCATCATCCAAATGCTTCTGATAAGAAACCTTGTCAAACAAAGCATACTCAACAAACTCTTCCTCAGAAACTTTTGGAACAGCTGTGTCTAACACATACTCAATTTTCTCTTGTCTTAGTACCAAACGCAAAATTACGCAACCAGCCAGGATAATTAGCTTCAATCAACTTATTAGTCTCAACCAAACATTTCAATGACAAATTCGACACTTTAAATAATCTGAAGAAATAGATAGATTGAAATGAAATCAAATATAATTTCTATTAACACATTCTTTAACTAATTAACATGGCCTTTAGTTTAATTAACTCACATTATTTTAACATATTCTACGACCCCATGGAAGAATACGGACTCATATCAAATATGATCATAATGGGCCAAGATCCAAGTTCATACTATCTCTGCGTTTGCTAGGGCTGATAACTCCAGCAGTACAACCTGGTAGGTCTCCAAACCAATTACAAACAATTTGCAACTCTTGGTTTGACCGACTGTTCTAAACAATCGATTTGCGCCCTTAGATTATTCTGACGCTAGGGCTTCAAGACATAACTAAGTAAGTCAACCCCGTTACGCGACTGCAATCGTGCATCTAAGCAAGTTTGGCCTTCTAGAGCAAACGCTAGGGCGTAAATACTCACAAAGGTTTCTCACTCGCTACTGCAAACACATGCATCTATGAAGAGTCTGAGTCCTCGTAGACTTAGAGCAAACACATGCATCTATGAAGAGTCTGACTCCTCGTAGACTTAGAGCAAACACTAGTGTGTAAATATTCTTATAGCCGAAAAGGATTTTGCATTCATTCAATTATAACGGACGAAGCGTGGATTCCAAATCAGACGTATATTAAATTGAGGAATATTTTAATCGGGGTTTTATCAAGATCCTTATTACACGTGCTAGATCAAATAGAGATGCATAATGCAGTCTAACAAATACTGGGCGTCACCTACCCAGACATGCATAATGCAGTCTAACAAATACTGGGCGTCGCCTACCCACACATATATAATGCGGACTTTATACTAATTATTTAAATGACAATTAATTAAATAATTATGAGAAACAATTAATTTATGCGCATATTATTTGAATAACAATAATCGTGGGTTAATTAATTTGTTTCACCTTAGAAAATATTTAAATTCCAAATTTAAAACTCAATTTTCAAATTTTCGGAATTTTCTGCTCATCCAAACAGTCCCTTAATAATTCAAAAATCAAAATTTGATTTTCAGAACCTTAAAATAATTACAGATTCACCCATGGACCAAATCTGCTTTTTAGAAATTTATGGATCTGCTTAGGTACCAAATCTGCTTTTCCAAAATCTACAGATTTACCCAAGGACTGAATCTGCTTTTATGAAGTTTACAGATTTTCCCCAAGGACCAAATCTACTGATTTTAAAAACCTTTGAAATTTTCTGAAAATTTCCAAGCCAAATTGCAATTCCAGAAACTTTTAAAATTTTCAGATTTTCCCCAAGGGATAAATTGCAATTTTAGAAACCCTAATTTAATTTCAAATAGGTCCTTGAACTAATTCAAAATTTTAAAATCAATTCCAACCCCAAATCAAATTTGGGATTAGGATTTCGGGGCGAAATTGACGGAGCCAAAACTAAAGAAAAGCATAAAAAAAGGAATCCACTAATCCCGGTCATTGAACACCACCGGTCCACGGCCCTCATCGGGCCGAACACACCGGTAGTTTCAATTCCCGGTGTGGTGGCCCACGGCGGCCGGAAATCAAACCGTCGCTGGCTGTTTCCAGAACAGTCGGTGGTGGTCCTTTTCTAGTGACTTTCGCCGTGTAACACCACCACCGTTCGATTCCTCTCGTCGAGACGATCACGGTGGTGGTATTACTTCACCATTTTGACGCCCGTGGCGGCCGAAAATAGTCCCGCCGTCGGCGGCCTTTCGGCGTCTACGCCGCGTCCCGTCACTTCTCTACACCTTTATCGACTATCTTATAAAGAGGTTTTCTCGATAATAGTGGAGACGATGGTAGAACAACGTCGAATAGCCGAAAAACCGTCGGAACCCATCTTTCACCGCCAGAACAGTAGGTGTCGCTGCCACTGTTCACTGTTTTTTTTTCTTTTCCAAAAATTAATTTAATAAATTGAAATAATTAATTTTCTCACGTAATCGTTATTATGATTATCGTATAATCATTTAAACTAGTCTGGGCTCTGATATCACTGTAGGGAATTGTTGGGTTCCTAAATAAGTAGTAAACACAATGGAAATTACTTTTTTTTATCCAACAACAATTCTGGCATGACTTATACGATAATCATATTTATGTTCAAAACATAATAAAAGAAAACTTACAGATTTTCGAGTGCGAGATTCAATACTAAGGTATCCACGCAATTAGTCTACTCGAGTGCAAGATCTAACTCCAGTGTATCTCCTAATCAAGAAAGCTAGGAAATTTTGATTTAGAAATTGAAAAGTTATTTTCTGTGTTTTTATAATTATGAGGTATGTATTGTATATATAGGAGTTCAGGACAAAACCTAAACATATATAAAACAGGAAAACTTGGCACATGTTAATGTTCAGTGGACCAGCCCAGATGATCAATTCACATGGCCCAGTTGGACGACCAAGGTCCCAATTTTGGGCCAGTAATTTCTGGCTCAATTGCTTCTCCTGGATTTGTCCGAGTACCCATATAATATATCCAACACATTTAATTAAATCTGAAATCCAATTCGACTTAATTAAATAATTTCTATCAAATAGAAATATTTCATAATTTTTATAAATTAAATATCTCAATTTTTAATAGAATATTTAATACTTTCTCAATACACTCTTAGATCGAAGAAACAATCGCATATAGTGCAACCCTATAGGCCTTCACATATCGACATTAATCTAATTAAGGTCCATACAAAACTCCTAGACTGCGTCGTATGACGAACTCAATATGTGAAGTATGTTTACATGAATCCAGAAAACTTAACCTTTATGCGGAACTATAAATTCCTTTCATTCGCGACATACTCGATTAAGCTTAAGATTTGCCAAGTGTCTATTCAAATGGCTTAATCACTTTATCTCACATTTATTAGTTGACAACTAGACCATATTCTAAATATGTCTCTTGCACTGGTCAATGACTTTAGTCAACCTAATAACATTGAGAAGTTGAGTGCTCTCTCGAATTTCTAATCGAGGAATGAATCTTATTCTTGGCTCAACTACCACCTTGATTTACATCCTGATGCACCCAACACAAGTCATATCTTATCCAGAAGGAGTTTAAGCTTAGAACATGGTCAAGGTACACCATTCTGTAAACAAGGTGTGTATTGACCTCAAGTCAAAGGACATTTATATTCCACACGCCGATAACACTATAGACATGTATAACAAATAGTTTATCGGCAGGGTATACCAATACTTCTCCAAAGCATCCATGTGTCCATCACGAGTAACCAATACTCGTAGCTGTGAGACATACTACATTCTCCAAGAATGTGATGCAGACCACATGTCGACTTATAGCATATCATCGATATCCCATTCTCGATGATCACTAGTCGAGACTATTTTGAGAGTTACGTTCTATCATTAATATCTCACTCTATTAATGACAACGTAAGCTCAAGAGATGCACATATATGAATAATTGCAAACAATCAAACAATAATTCAATAATTGCAAATGCCATAAATATTAATCTCATTAATATTACGAATGTGTTCAAGTATATTTTTGTCCCTAATATTAATCTCATTAATCTATGTAGCTGCTTCTCCTTTAGTGAGTCTTATGTAGTGCGGATTCAAATTAATCAAAAGTTTCAAAACAAATACAGAATATGGAGTGAAAACAAAGACATTTTTTTTGTAAATAACAGATTTTATTACCAAAACTGGATAAGCAATAATACAAATAAAAAAATGACTCAGAAATGGACATATGCCCCAGAACTTCAGCCTAGCTTCTCTCTACCGATCAATCTTTTAAAAATCAAAAGTCACCACCATAAGGAGTCCATGTTCTCATTCCATTTCTGATGTGGGACTCTTAACACTCCCATGCATGCCCAAACCTCATTAACTGGAGCGTGGATAATATAATTTGGGGGTCCAACATCGGTGAACAAATAATTGGAATGAGCTTGGCTCTGATACCATGTAAGAATGGATCTTGGGCCTAAGTCAACCCCAAAAGCTAGCATGTAGGATGAGAATTATCCAAGTCCATATAAGGAGTCCATGTTACCATTTCATTTCCGATGTTGGACTCTTAATATATAGGTCACTATATCAGATAGAAGTTAAGCTTAGTTAACCACTATGCAACATATAGCTTCAAGTTCCCCCTGAAATGGATCTCCGGGATAATCTTCTTCACCCATCAATCAATTGTTCCTTCCAAATATGGCCAATAGCAGCACCAAGTGACATTCTATACACCTCAGCTCGAGTTGTCTTCCCTTTAGCAAATTAGACAACTCATGCCATCTCAACATCTCAACTTCAGCAAAATACTGGTCTGCCCCTCAAGATCTTTTGAATAATCCATGATGCTTGTTTTGGGATTTCCTCCAGCAAACTCCTTATTTTCCTATAGTAACGATGAAGCCATTTAATCCAGAGTTTATCTTTTATCTCGCAAGTATTTCACAACAGCTGGCTAATGTCTACCTTGTTCTAAGTCATTTAACCCTCCAACAGTTTCATTAATTGTATATCTCTTATTTTAGATAGAATTTTATTCCTATTGTAATTAGGTCTCCTATTTTAGGTAGAATTATATTTCCTATTGTAATTAGATTGATTAGTTGCCTAGTTTAAATATTTTTGTACCACTATATATATAGTACATTATTGATAAATTCAATGAGGGCAACATATTCCTTTATGGTATCAATAACCTAAAAATACCTCCACTGCCGCCGACCATAGCTCTAGACCGCTACCCCCACAGAACTATAGTGTTTTTTTTCCAGCCATTCTCTCTCCCTTCTCCTCCTAAATTTCATCTTTCATGGCTGACAAAACCAAATTTCATCATACACTTGCAGTAAACAACGTCAAAAACTTCATCTCTATCACCCTTGAGATGGAAAAGGGTTAATACTCCTCGTGGGCGGAGCTTTTTTAAGATCTATTGTCGTGTTTACGAAGTTATCGACCACATCATTCCTCCTACACCGAAGTCCACAGACCTACCCTCGGCTTTGACTTCTGATAATGCACTCTGGTCTCGTTTGGATGCAGTCGTCCTCCAGTGGATATACGCCACAAACTCTAATGATCTGTTGCACACTATCATTGAGACCGATGCCACTGGCCGCCAAACGTGGGAACGTTTGGAAAGTATATTACCCAACAACAAAACTCAACCAACGTTATACCTTGAAAATCAGTTCAAGGACGTGCATCAAGACGATTTTCCAAATGTGTCTGCATATTGTCAAGAACTCAAGATGCTTGCCGACTAACTCTCCAAGGTCGGTGCACCAGTCACTAATCAACGATTGGTCATGCAACTTATTGCATGCTTGAACGAATCCTATGATGGTGTTGCCACTATCCTTCAGCAATTCACGATGTTACTTCAATTTTATGAGGCCCGTTCGAAACTTATTTTTGAGAAAACTCAAAAAATCAAGTACAGCATCACTCAGGCCAGCATTGCCGACGCCGCCCTCACCACTACCGTTGGGCCCTCCGCCAATGGCAGGGCCTCTAACTCTGGCAACCAGAACCGCTGGCTCGAGGACCCACAGTAGCCCGCATCCACCCACAACAATCACCGGAGCAAGCAGTCCGACAAGGGTCGCGGTGGACGGAATTCTGGCAATAATAGCGGCGGGAAAGGGTAGTCCCCGCCGATAGAAAACAACCAGCAATGACCGAGGCAGTGGCAGCAGCCTCCGCCGCAGGTCGCGTGGGCCCTAGCGTCATGGGCTTCTTCTCTTAGCTTGTATCTGAAATCCTCGTGGACTCTACCTTAGAACCGACAGACCCACTCTGGTATACTCGGCCCACGTCCCCAATAAGCCTACATAGAACAACCCCCCCTCAACTTATGCACCGACTGACATTGAGGCAGCTATGAACACAATGTCACTCAACGCTCCAGACAAAAATTGGTATATGGACACATGCACCACATCTTATAATGACTGCATTACAAGGTACTCTCTCATCTTATTCCAATTTGAGTAATTTAAATCGAAATATTATTGTTGGTAGTGGAAAAGGCATTCCCATTCGCGATTTTGGTCATTCGTCCTTATCCCCACCACATCCACCACTAATCTTAAAAAATGTCCTCCATGCCCCTAAACTCATTAAGAATCTAATATTTGTGCGACGTTTCACAACTGATAATAATGTTTTCCTTGACTTTGATACTTTTGGTTTTTCTGTGAAGGATTTTACGACATGGAGATGAATAATGAGATGTGACATCACCAAAGATCTCTACCCTATTTCAAACGCCGTCAATAATCCAATCTCAGTTCCATCAATATTTGCTGCTCTTTCGTCTTCCTTATGACATTCTAGATTATGACATCCGAGAGATTCTGTTTTATGTTCCCTTAAGAAAAATAATTTTATTAATTACAATCGTATTTCTAGGACTCCTATATGTGAATCCTGCATTTTTGAAAAACATGTTAAATTATCATTTTCTGCATCCACAAATTGTACTTTACTACCTTTCAATATCATACATAGTTATTTGTGGACGTCCCCTATTTTAAGTACGTTTGACCATCGATATTATGTGTTATTTTTGGATGATTATTTCAACTTTATATGAACCTTTCCAATTGGCAATAAATCGCAGGTCTACCCCATTTTTCCCTCATTTAATGCTCTCGTAAAAATACAATTTGAAAAGAACATTAAATGTTTTCAATGACATGGAATTCAATAATAATCAATTTAAACAGTTTTGCTCCAATAACTGTCTTACCTTTGATTTTTCCTGCCCTCACACCTCCTCCCAAAATGGTAAGGCCGAACGGAAAATCTGAACCATAAACAACCCAATTCGTGCCATACTTGCTCACGTATCAATTTTCCCTCAATTCTGGCATTACACACTCTCCATGACCACCTATCTCCTAAACATAATCCCAAACAAATCTCTAGCTCAACGGTCGCCCACTCAAGTTCTGTTTTGTAGGAACCCCTCATACCAACACTTGTGTATCTTGGATGTCTTTGTTATCCTCTCCATCCGATCGCTCACAAACTCCAACCCGATCTTCCTCGTGTGTGTTTTTGGGTTACCCCGCAAATCATCGTGGTTACTCGTGCTATGACTTATTAAGCCGTAAAATTATTATTTCACATCATGCCCTATTTGATGAGTCTCAATTCCCCTTTGCCTCCCTAAACTCGCCACATCGGCATTCCTACGACTTCATAGATGATGGCCTGAACCCTCTTCTAATTCATCATTTACATAGTCCTTCATCCCAGACCATGATACTCGCCCCTACCTCAGATAGTCCGGGACACATTGCCCACCCGGTTCTGCTGACGGTGGCCCGGAACATCCCATCTTAGGGTGATTTCGCATCCACCTCCCGGCAAACTGAGCATCGGCCAGCCAGTCCCGCCACCCCTGCTCTTCCTCCTCTTCCCGACAGTCCCACAAAACATCCCTCTCCCTCATCCCGAGATACGCTATCAGACCATGGAAACTCGTGTCATGCACAGAATTCATAAACTTAAATGGTTGTTTAACCTATCCGTTTCAGTTGTCCCTTCCACTGTCCCTAGAAATCAGAAGGATGTCTTGTCCGACCCTAATTTTAAAGCCGCAATGATTGACGAATATAATGCTCTTATTGATAATAAGACGTGGGACCTAGTACCCCGTCCACCTGATGCTAACATTATTCGTTCCATATGGATTTTTAGACATAAAAAGAAATATGATGGTTTTTTTAGAGGTACAAGACTCGTCTTGTATGTGATAGCAGGTCTCAACAGGTGGGAGTGAAATGTGATAAAACATTCAGGCCGATTGTAAAGCCCGCAACCATCCGGACCGTCCTCGGCATTGCTCTATCCAAGTCTTGGCCCATTCATCAGCTTGATGTCAAGAATGCCTTCTTACATGAGGATCTTCATGAAACGATATATATGCATCAGCCTATAGGTTTCAGCGATCCTATTCATCCAGATTATGTGTGTCTGTTGCGGAAATCGCTCTATGGACTGAAATAGGCTCATCGAGTATGGTACCAGTGGTTCGCCAATTATGTCTCATTTATCAATTTTTCACATAGCAGATCTGATCATTCCTTATTCATCTACAACAAGGGTACATGCATGACTTACCTATTATTATTATATGTTGATGACATCATCCTCATCATATCATCTGATGCTCTCCGCTGGTCCATTATGTTTCTCATTTCCTCTGAGTTTGCTATGAAGGATTTAGCTCTCCCTGAGTTATTTCTTGGGCATCTCTGTCACTAGACATTCTGGCGGCCTATTTCTGTGTTAGAAGAAGTACGCTGAAGAGATCCTTGACTGTGCAGGCATGAAATCTTGCAAACCATCCCACACGCCAGTAGAAACCAATTCCAAGCTCCGCGTTGATTTCGGTCCCCCATATTCAAACCTGACTCACTATCGTAGCCTGGTTGGGGCCTTGTAGTACCTCACATTCACGGGACCTAACATATCCTATGACGTGAAATAAATTTGTCTACACATGCACAATCCGACGGAAGCACACATGCATGCCCTCAAACGTACTTTATGATACGTCCAAGGTACACTTCACTTCGGATTACATCTATACAGGTCCCTGCTCACTGGTATCACTCTTATTCTGATGCTAACTGGGTGGATGTCCTGACACCAGACGCTCCACGTCTGGTTACTGCGTTTTCCTCGGAGATAACCTATTGTCTTGGTCTTCCAAAAGGTAGCCTACACTATCCCGATCCAGTGTCGAAGCAGAGTACAGAGGTGTCGCTAACATCATTTTTGAGTCTTGTTGGATGCATAACCTTCTACTTGAGCTTCACTGCCCGATTCAAAAGACAACATTGGTCTACTGCGACAATATTAGTGCGTTATATCTTTCCGGCAATCCTATCCAACATCAACGCACTAAACACATTGAGTTGGACATTCATTTCATTCGCGAAAAGGTAGCTCGTGGTCAAGTTCGTTTCCTTCATGTTCCTTCCAGATATCATATTGCCGACATATTCACCAAAGGACTTCCGCGCATACTATTTGATGATTTTTGAGTTAGTCTCAGTGTTCGTGAACCTCCCGCTTCGACTGTGGGGTGTAATAGAATATTTTTTGAATATTCTTTCATTAATTGTATATCTCTTATTTTAGCAAGAATTGTATTCCTATTGTAATTAAGTCTTCTATTTTAGGTAGAATTATATTTCTTATTGTAATTAGGTTGATTAGTTACCTAATTTGAATATTCTTTTACTACCATATATATGATACATTATTAATTAATACAATGAGTGGAACATATTCATTTAATTCCAATAAAAAGTTTCCCAAACCATATCTATTTAGGAAGTTTCTTGCATATGAATCTATTACCATATTTCACATAATCCCTTTTCCACAGGAGAATGGATTTGAGTATATTCTATATTATATAAACCCACATACCCCAAACCAAAATACATTCTAAACTCGCAAGTCTCCTCTCCTACTATTCACAAAATACCATCTTCCATTTTATTAAAAATTTTCAAGTTGGTCTAGTTCCTTTTTGTGAAATCAAATGAAGAAATCGGATTCATCAAAAACTACAACTATTGATACTACAATTACTGATTCCACGAAGTGGAAAAATCAAATGGAGAAAATAGATACGAAAAGTATAAAAACAGTTGATTCTGTCAAAGATTCTAAGTATAATTTGGCGCTACAGATCTTACTACTTGGATTAGCTATTGCATTGGGTATTTCTCTAGCTTTTCGCATGTTCTATCTTCAGGAGGATACTACAATGATTGACGAACCCAAGTTTCAAATTGAGGCGGTCTCACCCTCTTCATTTTCTGTGTTAACTCGTTATGTTCATCATTTGATTTGGCATAATCCTGATAATTGGAACCTCACCTTGTCGGTTCAAAATCCTAATCATAATTTTGACTTCTATTACGATGATCTTGAGGCCATTATATCCTACGACGACACCATCAAGATGGAAAAGTTAAAACCTCAATGGATTCAACCTTTGCATCCTTGCCTGAGTCATATTCTTATTGGATTGCTACATCTATTCTTGGTGATCTTGCATATGGTCAGACCACAAAAATTTCCATAACCCTAAATGGAAAAATTCATATTAGTGATCACAAAGTACCTTCTCACATAAGTTGCCGAGATATTCAGATGCATTGTGAAGGTTTACAAGTTGAATTCTTAGAAGATGCCGGAGTTGGAGTATTAGCGATCGGTTCAAAAGCTTGTAAGATTATAAAAAAAAGTATATGTTGATTTTCAAGGCAAATTCGGAGGAATTACTGGAGACTTTCGGCACATAGCGACTAAAGAGAATTTTGTATTTTTCATTTCTTTTCCTTTTTTTTGGTACAGACATAAATCTGTTTCGGTAGAGCTAGACATTCATGAAAATATGTTACCTTTTTTTTTATGTGGTGTTAAAAAAAATCAAAAATCCGAACCAAATCGAACCGGAAAAATAAATCGACATTTTTTTGGTTTGGTTATGTTTGATTTTCAATTTTAAAAACCGACTATATTTGGTTTGGTTTTGGTTTTCAGTAGAAAATAACTGAAAAATCGATTCAAGCCGACTTTAAATATACCTATTTTAAAAATTATATTTTATATATACGTGTGTGTATTTATATTTTTTAAATGAAAATTTTAGAATATATTATGTTTTTGTATTGTTGGGCCTTAACAATTAAGTTAGATTGGGCCTAAACAATTTTAACTAAAAGTTGGTGCTATTACAAAGCATCAGTATAGTGAAGTTTTATTTCGATACACCTAATTTGCAGGTCCTCTTCTCCAGTTCTAGTGCACTGACGTGCAAATGCAATGTGTGTAGAAAGTGAAGAAAAATTTAAATATTAAATTAAGTTGTGACTTATGATATACTAAGTATGGTTATTGCCTGTTTGTGATTAACAATAATGCTGAAACAGTGTGGTTATTTTCTTCATATTTTGATATGCTAAGTATGGTTATTTTCTTCATATTTTATGCTTATTTGCTTAAAAGCTCAAACTTTTTTTTCTTATTCCTTGTTTATATATGCGAGGCAATGATTTTAAGAAAAAAACGACTTAGTTTGTTTTGGTTTGATTTAGTTATTTGAATAATCGACTTAATTAGTTTGGTTATTTCTTACATAAAAACCGATCCAAACCGAACCATGAGCGCTACTCATTATATTTCTTGTTATATACCACATGGAATAATATTAACGTAACATGTTTTTAATCCCTTACTATTTATTTAAATATGATCATCAATAACTTTACGCAATGCTACTTCTACAATATAATAAGGTTTTTTATCCATTTTAATTTTGATAATCATATGAAATACCTATCAATATATATGTACCAGAAAAAACACTGTCAAACCCTTAAAATAGATAGCACAAATAAGAGGATTCATGTCTTACCTTACTAATCCTATTGAGCTATAGTTACATGTTACTTTACTGGACATGTAACAAAAATATATTTCTTATAAAACAATATTTTGAAATGGACAAAATTATTTTGAATTCAAAAGAGCAAAAGAATTCCAGCTGATACTTCTTTTTTTCTTTTTTTGCTTTGTTTATTGACTCAATTTCATCAGCCAAAAAATTAAAGGGGAAAACAATAATGTGCAGTCCACAATTGTCAACTAAGTTAAGAGTATTAGAGAAAGACAATTTATTTTCATGGTATCTACATTTTAGTGATTTGTCATGAGAAAACATGGAGATCAAAATTCTTGGGGATAGTTATTAATTTTGCATTGTAGGAGACCATATGTGATTTTATTTAAAGTAGATGAATTTGATAGTAACAAAATAATACTGTAAACTTTACTATTATAATTAGAAAAACTCGACGATCATATGTGAAATTAAACCCCTAATTGACATTTTCAATGTCGTTAACTATCATAAAAATGTAATTTCCTTATACTACAAATACACTTTTCTCTTTTAAAAGAACGGTATAATGTATTTGATTCTCTTAACGAACATTATTATGAAGATATCAACTCCAGTCTTCACTTTGAATTATTTCATATTGCAAATTTATTAAACACATATAAGAAAGGGGAGTATTAGTGGCATTTAAGATCAGCTCTCATAATTAGCCCTTAAAAATATGATCCGCCTAATGAAAATCCGATTTCTCCAATTTGTTTAAGTTTTAACGAATTGATAAACCGCTTGTTTATTAACTTAACAACCCGCCCAATTTAATCTATCTAAAAGTTGGATTGTAGCACCGATTGGCCCATAAAACAACTGAGCGCATCTTGACCTAACTCACTCAACTCAAATAATATTTCGGTGGCTCACACATTTATTAACTTAGATACTGTTGATCCACATAAATTCAACCCACCATGCCCTTTAAATATTTAACGAACTTTGTTTATAGACAACTATTAATGATTTTGAAATTTAAATTTATAGTTTGTTTGGTCAAGCTTGTGAGAAAGCAACAATAACAATGACATACTCAGTGTAATTTCATAAATGTGGTCTAGGGATAGTAGCAGATCCCAGATTTTTAATCAGGGGGTTCAAAAAAAACAACTAAAGCTAAACATAAAAAATAATGTTGTTCCTTAGAATTGAACCTAGGATGATAGACACAATTTTGAACACCCTGGACCACTTGAGCTAATGTTTTGCACTTGTTTAGTGCATTCAAAAGTTAATACATGTATATAAACACATAAAATCTATCATATATATACAGTGTATTTTTTCGCCAAGGGTGTTCGGGTGAACATCCTGCCCAACCCCTAAATCCGCTCATGTCTGGGGAGGGTGGTGTGTACGCAACCTTGCTCGAAGATAGAGTGGTTATTTCCGATAGACCATCAGATCGAGTAAAACATATCAAAATCAAGTATAGAAAGGAAATACAACAATGAATAAGTCATGTTGAATATTAATGGAGAAGAAAACAATAACAACAACAAATAATACGATAGTCGAAGCAAAGAAACCACATCTAATAATAAAATCGAAGAATAAAATAGTAGGAAAGTAATAATAACAATACTACAAAAGTAAACTAGACAAAGCTCGATTGTTTACTAACGATCTCGGTAAGTTGCAGGTGAGCCAGGTCCTATCTAATCATCTCTCCCCAATACTTCTCCGGGCCTACCTCTCCCCATACCCCCTATCGTATACCTAACCTCTCACACCTCCTCACTGGGGAATTTGAGCATCTCCTCTTAGCATGCTTGAAATTGTCCACTACGGAGGTCCCTCACACATTGTCTCTATATCTTCGTTCATCTCAACATCCTCATTTCCACTACTTGCATCTTCTGGACATGCGAGTGCTTAACCGGCCAACACCCCGCCGCATACAATAGAGCTGGTCTGACAACCACTTTATAATACTTACTTTTAAGTCTTGGTCGTACATTCTTATCACACAAGACATCGATGTGAGCCTTCATTTCATCCACCTTGCTTCATACAATGTGTAACATCATTGTCGATCTAATTACCATTTCCTTAAAATATCAACCCAAGATACTTGAAACCTCATGTCTTGGAGATGACTTATGTATCAATCCTCACTTCCACACATGTCTGTAAGTTATGTCACTGAACTTGAACTTCAAGTACTCTATCTTAGTCGAAACCAAAACACTTATTTTTTTCTTAAAAAAAAACCTTTTTTGGAGATTTGAAATATTTGACCAAAAGTTAAAAGTGCTTTTGGACAACAACAAATCAGTTTTTTATGTCATCGTGAAAAACTTACAAATTTCAAGCAGATTTTTTTTTAATATGGTAAAAACATTTTTAAAATTTGAAAACCTTCATCCAAATCAAGCTTTTCAAAAAATTTAAACTATAGAAATGTGTCATATTTTTTTTAACTAACTAAAAAGGAAAGAGTATTATTTGAAATCATGTTTGAGACGTGGCAACAGAACCAATGAAAAAAAGATATGTCAACAGAGGTAAAACAATGTATCTCTTCGATTAAAATGACAAAAGAAAATAAAGCTCAGCATATTAATACCCCATTAACAATCATCAATTTTAATTCTATTCCTATATATGGAAGTGATCTGGATTTGCTTTAAAATTGATATGAAAAATATGGATGAAAAAAGAGAGAATGTTTTACACTAATGGTACTGTATGATGTCCTATTGACACTAAAGTCATACCTTTTTATTTATTTTATATTTGGTCATCGAGTCAAATTCGATAAAGGGTTTTATAAAACTCCAATGTTCGAAGGATTCATGTCCTTATAAAGCCTGACCTTAGGAGCAACAATCTGTTATAAAACTCCAATTTAATATTCATATTCAATTCATATTTGAAGAGAATGTGTTCAATATCTATATATTGAGATCTTGATTAATTTAAATTTACGTCATATGATAGAAGGTTGATTAAAGGAAAAAACGATCCTTGCTAGAATTTTTCAATTTCCAAAACCCGTTTAACTAAGGAAGAAGCTTCCTTAATTAATCGAGCTGAATCCATTAGGAATGCGTGGCCTATTAGAAGTTTCTATACCGGGAAGTCTTAGCACTAATCAAATTTCTAACCATCTTAAAATAGGATTCTGTTTTAATTTGGAAAGTGAATGTTGTACATTTATGGTTAGGTTTGGAGAAAGACTTTTTTTCGTTAATGTAAACACTTTACACCTTCAAGTAATAATTGTCGCACCCGATTTTGACCTGCGGGCTTTGCGACGCGATGGCGTCGATACCCTCTGGATTGGATAAAAATGCTTGCTTTGAGGAGTCGCCACCTAATTATTCTAAAGTGAATTAGGACACCTAAATACTAACTAAAAGCTGTAAAATAACTCCAATTTTATGATCTACGAAACTAATGAGATTCTAGGAAAGGGTTCTTTATTATCCTAAAGGGAAGGGGTTGGGCATCCTTTAAGATCCGCTAACTTGCGGTTATCCGATCAAACTCAGGTTAATTATTATGTTAAAAAGTGCATGTTTTACAAGTATAAAAAAAATGTTGCAAGTATTTAATGAAATGATGCATTTGTACAAGCATGCATTTGTATGACAATAATATACATGTAAAGCTAAAAAGACTATGAATATGCATTCGTATGAAAATTGATAAAGATGTATGCAATGTGATTTCTTATGGGCGACGGGCCTAAAAATAGATAAACTAGCGATTAACAATTTTAAAACTAACCGAGCCTAAAAATAAATGAACTAGCAATGGGTTTCAAGTTTTAGACTACCCTATTAATCAATTCTATGTTTGCCTATTCTAAACATTTCAATAATTTCACGAGTACAATAATATTACAATCTGAGAATGAAATGAAGTGAATTAAAGAAAGTAAAAGACAACAACAAAAATAAGTAATCTTCGAGGGTATTTGCCTTCTTTGACTTTATCTTTGCGGTATCAAGAATAAACGGTTAGAAATAATTAAATATACATAGCCGGATCCGCATCCAAAACAATAAATGTTTTGATTACGGAGGGCTCAGACTTAAATTTTGAAAAGATCATTCCAATCACGTCGTGGTTGCGAACATATGACTCGTTGGTCATTTTAGTTGCCTTGCCTATCGAACATGTTGGTCTCTCGGGTGAAAAGATTTAAGTTTCATCCTTGCCCAAAAGCTTTATTTTCCGTCTTTACAAGCTGTGGAGGCCTCAAAATCGACGGATATTTTTCATCGGCCAATGTGGTATCGTGTTCAAATCAGCAAAATTAAAAATTGAACCCAGACAAAGAAGAAGCAGATGGCGAAACAATAAGCGTAAAAACAGAGGCAATTCCGAGAAGGCGGGATGTTTGGTAAATAAAAAAAGCGATAAATATCCGCTGCCGGATGTTAAAAACAAAGGCTTAAAAGCAAGAAATGAAAATGAAAAAGCGCGGCCTCGAATTCAATTTCATCGGCCTAAACGCGATATAAATAAGGCAATAAAACAAGAGAACAATAAGATATCCGTTGCCGGATACTTAAAATGTAAATCGAAAAACAGAGGAACGAAATGAAAAAGTGCGGCCTCGAATTCAATTTCATCGGCCTAAGTGTAGTATTAATTAAAACAATAAAGCGATGAATCCGCTGCACGGATGTTTAAAACAGAAACAGAAAACAGAGAAACGAAACAAAAAGCGCCTCGAATTTAATTTCATCGGCCTAAAATGCGAAAGCAAAGAGGATATCTGTGTATGGATATTTAAATACCAAAATAACCAACAGCTTTGCAATTAAATTATGCGACCCGAATTCTGAATAGTGACCCGGCCGGGAATCAAACATTCTTATTTATTTATTTTTCAGATAACCAACAACAAAGATACAAAAATACAAAAAAAAACAAAATTTACTTGATCCGGGCTGACCCGACCCGAATCAGGATCGAAGACCCGACCCGAATCAGGATTGATGACCCGACCCGGAATCAAACATTCTTATTTATTTATTTTTCAGATAACCAACAACAAAGATACAAAAATACAAAAAAAAACAAAATTTACTTGATCCGGGCTGACCCGACCCGAATCAGGATCGAAGACCCGACCCGAATCAGGATTGATGACCCGACCAGAATCATTTTTATTTTCAGATAGCCAACAATAGAAAATAAAACACAATTAATCTGGAAATTTAACTAAATCGGGTCGACTCCGACCGGTCATTGACCGACCCGACCCGAATCGGATATTTTTCAACCCGAATCGATTTTCTCCAAATCACGGATAACCAACAACACAATATAAACATAAAAATCTGGAAAATAACCAAATCGGTCGATCTGACCAGTCGTTGACCGACCGAATCGAATCGGATATTTCAACGAATCAAATTCTTTCCAAATTTTCAGATAACCAACAACACAATATCAAGCATATAAAACAGAAATCTTACCTAAATCGGGTTGACCTGACCCGACCCGACCCGGATGACACAAAAGGGGCAAAAATCCATGCAAAATCCGACCTAAATTCCGACCAAGAACTCCTCTTTTTCGGACAAAAATCCACACAAATCGACCCCAAAAGGGGTATTTATAGATGGGTTTCGGGTTTTAGGGGTTGTAGATATGGGTGAAGTGATGGTGTCGGTGTAGGGGTGGCCAAGCGGTGTGGGGTCGTGGTGGTGTGTGCGGCGGGTGGCGGCGATGGGTGAGGTGACCGGCGTGTAGGGGTCACGGGTATGGGGTTGTCATTGTGGGTATGGTGGGTGGTGTCGTTGAGGTGATGGTGGGTGGTGTCGTCGTTGTGACCGGCGGCGATGGGTCGCCGGTATGGCGGTGTGGGGTCGCGTCGGGGTGTGCGGCGATGGGGCATGGGTGTGGGGTGTACTGATGGGGTTGAAGAGAAGAGAGTGAGAGATGAAAAAAAAATATGGAATGTTCTTGATGATAAAAAATGGGTTTGGGGTGGGTTTTGTTTTTGTAGTGTTGTGTTTTTAGGGTTAGGGGATAAAAATCGGAGAAATAAAAGGAAGGGGAGATGGGCCGAGTATGGGCCTTTTCGGTTGGGCCTGGGTATTTGTTTTTTTTGGTGTTGGGGAAATAAAATGGGTGATGGGTTGGGCTTGGATGAAAATGGGTTTTAGTTTGGGTTGGGTAGGAATTGTTTTGGGTTGAGTAGAAGTTGTTTTGGGGGAAATGAAATGGGTTATGGGTTTAGAATATAAAAAGAGATTTTATTATATAAAAGAAAGCTTTGTAAAATTTATAAATTGTAAAGATGATAATATGATAAAATATAATATTTACGAAATGCTTGATGCTTAAAATAAAAAATAAAAATGCAATGCCGTTTTGCGAAAATAATAAAAAATAACATATAATATTAGGATAAAAGTATGCTTGTGATATAAAAGTGCAAATGACAAATAAAAAATGCAAATAATACTAATAATAATGATATATATACATATATATGCCTATATTTTAAAATTATTTTAAAGTGTCAAAATATTAAAAATTGCAAATAAAATCATAAAAGATGGGACAAAATTGGGTGTCAACAGATGCCCCTCTTTGGTCGGAAACGATGAAAAAGTTTTCGGCCAAAGAAGTTGACTGAGTAGCCAATTTTGTCCCGATCATCGAGACTCAAAGGAAGGTTAGGGATGTGTGGGAAGAAATAAAATCCCGACGGGGACAGAAGTTGCAAAAGATTATGCACATTCAATAAATAATGCCCCAGTGTCGACTTATGATGACACTGGGTGCAGATGTGGCGAGATACTGGGGAAAGGTGGAACAACGTTCGAAGTACTTCCCCGATGCAGATGACGTTGTTGCATAGGCGTGATGAGGTGACGTCGTCGCTTAGACGTTATGCAGATGGCGACGTCGCATAGGAATTGAATGAAATTGAAATACCCGCATTGGAAGGTGGGTGCCTGACTGAAATTAAAATAAAATACCCGCATTGGAAGGTGGGCGCCTGACTGTAATTAAATACCCGCATTAGGAGGTGGGTGCCTGACTGAAATTGAAATACCCGCATTAGGAGGTGGGCGCTGATGTAAATTGAAATACCGCGTTAGAGGTGGGTGCCTGATCAAATTGAAATACCCGCATTAGGAGGTGGGCGCTGTTGAAAATGAAATACCGCGTGACAGAGGTGGGCGCTGATCAAATTGAAATACCCGATTAGGAGGTGGGCGCTGATCAAAATGAAATACCGCGTGACAGGTGGGCGCTGAGAAATGAAATACCGCGTGACAGAGGTGGGTGCCTGGTGAAATGAAATACCCAGATTAGGAGGTGGGCGCTGATCAAATTTAAATACCCGCGTTAGGAGGTGGGCGCTGATGAAATTTAAATACTCAGTTAGGAGGTGGGCGCTGATGAAATTTAAATACCCGTGACAGAGGTGGGCGCTGATCAAATTGAAATACCCGCATTAGGAGGTGGGCGCTGATCAAATTGAAATACCCAGATTAGGAGGTGGGCGCTGATGTAAATTAAAATACCCGCATTAGGAGGTGGGTGCCTGGTGAAATTGAAATACCGCGTTAGGAGGTGGGCGCTGTTGAAATTGAAATACCGCGTTAGGAGAGGTGGGCGCTGATCAAATTGAAATACCCAGACAGGAGGTGGGCGCTGATCAAATTGAAATACCCGCATTGGGAGGTGGGCGCTGACGAAATTAAAATACCCGCATGGGAGGTGGGTGCCGAGTGAAATACCGCATGGGAGGTGGGCGCGGCTGACGAAAAACCCGCGATGGGAGGTGGGCGCTGAAATTGAAATACCCGCGTGGGTGGGCGCTGGTGAAATTGAAATACCCGCATTAGGAGGTGGGCGCTGATCAAATTGAAATACCGCGATTAGGAGGTGGGCGCTGATCAAATTGAAATACCCGCATTAGAGGTGGGTGCCTGAAAATTGAAATACCGCGTTAGGGAGGTGGGCGCTGAAAATGAAATACCCGCGTTAGAGGTGGGCGCTGATGAAAAATTTAAATACCCGCGTTAGGAGGTGGGCGCTGATGAAATTGAAATACCGCGTTAGGAGGTGGGCGCTGGTGAAATTAAAATACCCAGACAGGAGGTGGGCGCTGATCAAATTAAAATACCCAGACAGAGGTGGGCGCTGGTGAAATTTAAATACCCAGATTAGGAGGTGGGCGCTGATCAAAATTTAAATACGCGATTAGGAGGTGGGCGCTGATCAAATTTAAATACCGCGTGACAGAGGTGGGCGCCGATCAAATTGAAATACTCAGACAGGAGGTGGGCGCTGACGAAATTGAAATACCCAGATTAGGAGGTGGGTGATCAAATTTAAATACCCGCATTAGGAGGTGGGCGCTGATCAAATTGAAATACCCAGACAGGAGGTGGGCGCTGATCAAATTGAAATACCCGCATTAGGAGGTGGGCGCTGATCAAATTGAAATACTCAGACAGAGGTGGGCGCTTTGAAATTGAAATACCGCGATTAGGAGGTGGGCGCTGGTGAAATTTAAATACCCGTGACAGAGGTGGGCGCTGGTGAAATTGAAATACCCGCATTAGGAGGTGGGCGCTGGTGAAATTGAAATACCCGCATTAGGAGGTGGGCGCCTGACTGAAATTGAAATACCCGCATTAGGAGGTGGGCGCCTGACTGAAATTTAAATACCCGCATTAGGAGGTGGGC
The DNA here is from genome assembly GCA_029783415.1 of Anisodus acutangulus. Lineage (NCBI taxonomy): Eukaryota > Viridiplantae > Streptophyta > Magnoliopsida > Solanales > Solanaceae > Anisodus > Anisodus acutangulus. The sequence goes on from CM056508.1 coordinate 43,207,747, forward strand.
GCCTGAATTATGAAATACCCGCATTAGGAGGTGGGCGCCTGACTGAAATTAAATACCCGCATTAGGAGGTGGGCGCCTGACTGAAATTGAATAATAATATAATGGACATTTGTAGCTTTTGCCCTGGACGCTTGCAAGCTCATATTGGTTTAGATTGAAGACTCAGTTGTCTGGCATTTTCCAGGTCCATTGGCATATTCTTGCAGTGAACCCTTAAAATATGCCCCAGTTTCTGATATATATGAAGATGCTGAACTTCCAACTGGACAAAATCGAGTTTGTGCTGGCAACTTGCTTGTCCTATTAAGGCGATCATGTGAGCCTAATGCGTTGTGTGCAAGATAATGGAGGATAATTTCCAATGATGTGACCGAAGCCGATATAGGCCGCCTACGTATTCCGACAAAGGAAATCAGGTCATAACGTAGTTCGCTGCAAGCAAAATGGCGATTGTGAAGTTTTCCAAAATTGGACCGAAGCCGATGTGGCTGCCTACGTATCCCGCCGAGGGAATCAGGTCATAACGTAGTTCATGTAAGCAAAAAGAATTTATAAGGATTTTTTTGATGGGACCGAAGCCGATGTGGCCGCCTACGTATCCCGCCGAGGGAATCAGGTCATAACGTAGTTCATGCGGCAAAAGAGATTTGGTAAGGATTTTCTGAAAATGGGACCGAAGCCGGTGTGGCCGCCTACGTATCCCGCCGAGGGAATCAGGTCATAACGTAGTTCATGCAAGCTAAAAGGTTTTTATATTTGTAGAATGTTTTTTTTTTTTGTAAAAGAGAGTGACTAGAGTTTGAAAAATGATGCAATATATTTTGCAAGTTTTTTTTTTTTGTTGTTTTTTTTTTTGTGAAAATATGAAAAAGACATAATCACGTCTTGACTTCGGTTGGTACCAACAATTAGTATTGTGCTTAGGAGTTTTCGTTATTTGCTTTCTGTCAAATCGAGACAGACTTCAAGGTAATTCCTACAGCTTCAGATGCTACCTCAGACATACCTGAGTATCGACACTTGCTTCAAGCCAAGATTTTGACATATATGCATCCTCATGTTTCAAATGCTCTCACTGAAACAAAGTCCCTTCCTCACATGTATTTCAGTATTTTGATCTTTGGGACATCTAGAGAAGTACACTCACCCTCAGAAAGATGTTCAATGCATTTAATTGTGATACCATAGGCTTGGCCGTCATGTGAGTATCCACTAATGTGAGAACCCTCGGTATAGGATCATGTAGGGCTTGTTATGGGTTTGTAATGTAGGCTTGGGAAAGGAAAGGATATTATTTGGATAAAGAGTGACTAATCCTTCCTTGAGCATTGGAATACGTCCGTGCTTGGTATTTGTGTGCATTGATTCGATTTGCTTCTTTTGCCCCTTTTGTTTTGTACCGGCTTCTTTTGAATATTTCGTTTGGAGCTTTTTCCCCTTTTTTTTCAAGTTATTTCCTTCTTTTTCTTTTTATATTGTCGGGGCTTTTAACTTCCTTTTTGTGTGAAGTCGTCCTTTGGTTTTGTTTTGTTTTCCTCTTTTGGGAACATTGCAACTTCAACTCGAATCATTTTCACCAATTTGCATATTTCTCATGCGCTCAAGGAGGGCGGGCCAAAGAGGGATAGCGGCGTGTACGCACTTTCGAAAGGGTATAGGCATAAGATGTGGTTGTTCAAAAAATTAGGCTCCAGGCTCAAAGGGGAAATGCTACGGATAATGTTATTTGGTAAGCTGGAAAGGCTCAAACGGATCAAAGAAAGCCTACGATCCTTTCCTATACCAAGTGTTACTCAGGATTTCGCCTCAACAAACATTCGAGCCAAGTTCTAGATCACAATGCAATGCAATTGAACTTATTCTAAAAACTCACCACACAATGCACATGAAACGATGAGGTTGGCTTTGTTCATATCTTGGAAGCATGAAAAACAATTTTTAAGTATCAACACAGGCGTGAATGAGAGGTACCAGAAGAATCTATGGTTTACCACGAAGACAATCTTCTCCACTTGTTCTTTCCTATGCACACTCCTAACTGTGTTGGTATCAACCAAGTCCATCAATGATTCTTAACTTTTTTTTTTTGTATTTTTGAATAAAGGGTACCGAACCCGAATAGGGCTGCCTACGTATCTCATCTTTGACGAGAATCAGGTGTGCGTAGTTCGTGCAGAAAGTAAAAAAAATTCATCCATGATAGGATAGTAAAAGTAAAAAATTGTATAAAACAGATGATTGTCCACTATTGGACGAATGCAAAGTAAAATATAATTGTCCACAGTAGAATGAATGCAATGAAAAAATGATTATCCACAATAAGATGAATGTAATAAAAAAATGAATGTCCATTATAGGATGAATGAAAAAAATTGATAAACCAGATATGTCCTTATCTACGGTGGACAAAGAAGTGCGTCTTTTTTTACATTATCTTTTTTTTTTTTTGATTTTTTTTTTAGTGTTGTCAAACCCGAGAAGGGCTACCTACCTATCACACCGAACGGTGAGAATCAGACACTCGTAGTTCTTGAAGATAGGTTATAAAAAATGTAAGATTGAAAAAGAATTTATCCACGATAAAATAGTAAGTAAAATTGTATGCAATAAAAAAGTGATTGTCCATATTATGATGAATGCAATGAAAAAAATAATAATCCACAATAGGATGTAATGAAAAAAGATTGTCCATTAGGATGTAATAAAAAAAAAAAGATTGATAATCCGAAATCATTTTTTCATTTTTTTTTTGATTTGATTTTTTTAGGGGTGTCGCACCCGAGAAGGGTTACCTACGTATCACACCGTATGGTGAGAATCAGACACTCGTAGTTCGTAAAGATAAGTTATAAAAAATGTAAGATTGAAAAAGAATTTATCCACGATAAGCTAGTAAGTAAAATTGTATGCAATAAAAAAGTGATTGTCCATATTAGGATGAATGCAATGAAAAAAATAATAATCCACAATAGGATGTAATGAAAAAAGATTGTCCATTAGGATGTAATGGAAAAAAAAAAAAGATTGATAATCCGAAATCATTTTTTTCATTTTTTTTTTAGGGGTGTCGCACCCGAGAAGGGTTACCTACGTATCACACCGTATGGTGAGAATCAGACACTCGTAGTTCGTAAAGATATGTTGTAAAAATGGTATGATATAAAAAAAATTATGTAACGAAAATTAAACATATCAACTGAATTTGCAAATATGTAACAAAACAAAAGTATAGACAAATTAAAGTGATGACTCGTTGAATCTGGTGTTGGCTGACTTTTTCCAGTCAAAACATCTTTCGGTCATCTTTGTGAAAGCCTTTGGCTTTGTTCTTTTCTGAAGTATATCCAGGAATAATGTTTTAGAATGACCGCCCCCGAACTGTTCGCGAGGACGATCTTCCTGCAAAAAATAAGAGCACGGGGTGAAAGGAGGAAAGTCACTAAAAGAATAATAAAATGTAAGTGTGAAAGTATGGTAAAAAAAAACTCCCCTGATTGCTTCACGAGATTCGAGTCTTGATGTTCGAGAACGCTTTATCCTTGGGCAGTGACACAATTTCTGTTCAAGAGTCGCAATTGACATGGTATGATATGTACAAAATTGAAGCAGCTAATTATTGCATTAAATAATATGTACAGAGATAAAAGAAGAAAAATAGCAAAAAAAAACTGTGCGGGAATTAAATATGCGTCCTATCATGCATGGAGCCTCTGTTATGCCAGAGGTGGGCCTAAACGTCAAATATGAGAGATTATGACAGATTAATCCAAGCTGTCAAACTACAGTGCTTTTGTTGGAAATGAAGACAAAATGTATGTACATTTTCCAATATCGGCATGTCATGATTAGGCTTGGATTAGTCCATCATTATCACGCTACAAATAATATGTTGATGGTCGTTGGGGGAGCGAGACCCGTTGACAATTTTGGTGGATTTCTTAATTGTGGAGTAGATGCCAAGGATCGACCCACCTATGGTGAATGTATGCATGATTAAAAATAAAAAGGGTATAGCTCTATCCTAAATTTACTAAGATTAGGCTTACTGGACTCAAGGTTCCCGAGCGGACTGCTCGAGTGAGAAGGCTACGCGGCCAACCGGATGGTCCGGACACTCCGCGCATATACCAACTCTCCTAAAATTTTGGAAATTTGAAAGAAGTTTGCGGGTGCGCAAAACACACCTCGCGTGTAATGTGTGATAGTGTCAATTTTCCATAGTGGAAGAAATATGAGCGGAATGCCAATTTAAGGAAAGCAATAAAAGAATAAAGCAATTATGCAAAATTTCACAAATGAAACATATCAAAGCATTAAATCAAATAATGAGCAAAAAATAAAGCACAATAATAATTAACCTGGGTTTGCTATGGTTAAGAACCTGAAATGTCCCCAGTGGAGTCGCCATGCTGTCGCACCCGATTTTGACCTGCGGGCTTTGCGACGCGATGGCGTCGATACCCTCTGGATTGGATAAAAATGCTTGCTTTGAGGAGTCGCCACCTAATTATTCTAAAGTGAATTAGGACACCTAAATACTAACTAAAAGCTGTAAAATAACTCCAATTTTATGATCTACGAAACTAATGAGATTCTAGGAAAGGGTTCTTTATTATCCTAAAGGGAAGGGGTTGGGCATCCTTTAAGATCCGCTAACTTGCGGTTATCCGATCAAACTCAGGTTAATTATTATGTTAAAAAGTGCATGTTTTACAAGTATAAAAAAAATGTTGCAAGTATTTAATGAAATGATGCATTTGTACAAGCATGCATTTGTATGACAATAATATACATGTAAAGCTAAAAAGACTATGAATATGCATTCGTATGAAAATTGATAAAGATGTATGCAATGTGATTTCTTATGGGCGACGGGCCTAAAAATAGATAAACTAGCGATTAACAATTTTAAAACTAACCGAGCCTAAAAATAAATGAACTAGCAATGGGTTTCAAGTTTTAGACTACCCTATTAATCAATTCTATGTTTGCCTATTCTAAACATTTCAATAATTTCACGAGTACAATAATATTACAATACAGAATGAAATGAAGCTGAATTAAAGAAAGTAAAAGACAACAACAAAAATAAGTAATCTTCGAGGGGTATTTGCCTTCTTTGACTTTATCTTTGCCAGCTGTCAAGAATAAACGGTTAGAAATAATTAAATATACATAGCTTCGGATCCGCATCCAAAACAATAAATGTTTTGATTACGGAGGGCTCAGACTTAAATTTTGAAAAGATCATTCCAATCACGTCGTGGTTGCGAACATATGACTCGTTGGTCATTTTAGTTGCCTTGCCTATCGAACATGTTGGTCTCTCGGGTGAAAAGATTTAAGTTTCATCCTTGCCCAAAAGCTTTATTTTCCGTCTTTACAACTGTGGAGGCCTCAAAAATCGACGGATATTTTTTCATCGGCCAATGTGGTATCGTGTTCAAATCAGCAAAATTAAAAATTGGAACTGTACGCAGCAGCAGCAGTAGGCAGTAAACAATAAGCAGAAAAACAGAGGCAATTCCCGAGAAGACGGGATGTTTGGTAAATGAAAAGCGATAAATATCCATTGCCGGGATGTTAAAAGCGATCTTTAAAAGCAGTAAAATGAAAATGAAAAAAGCGCGGCCTCGAATTCAATTTCATCGGCCTAAACGCGATATAAATAAGGCAATAAAACAGTAGAACAATAAGATATCCGTTGCCCGGATACTTAAAATGTAAACTGAAAAACAGAGGAACGAAATGAAAAAAAAGTGCGGCCTCGAATTCAATTTCATCGGCCTAAGTGTAGTATTAATTAAAACAATAAAACAGTAATCCGTTGCACGGATGTTTAAAACAGAAAACAGAAAACAGAGAAACGAAACAAAAAGCGCGGCCTCGAATTTAATTTCATCGGCCTAAAATGCAGTAAAGCAGTAGGATATCTGTGTATGGATATTTAAATACCAAAATAACCAACAGTTTGCAATTAAATTATGCGAATTCGACTGAATAGTGACCGAATCTTAATCAAACATTCTTATTTATTTATTTTCAGATAACCAACAACAAAGATACAAAAATACAAAAATACAAAATTTACTTGATCCGGGCTGACCCGACCCGAATCAGGATCGAAGACCCGACCCGAATCAGGATTGATGACCCGACCCGGAATCAAACATTCTTATTTATTTATTTTCAGATAACCAACAACAAAGATACAAAAATACAAAAAACAAAATTTACTTGATCCGGGCTGACCCGACCCGAATCAGGATCGAAGACCCGACCCGAATCAGGATTGATGACCCGACCCAGAATCATTTTTTTTATTTTCAGATAGCCAACAATAGAAAATAAAACACAATTAATCTGGAAATTTAACCAAATCGGGTCGACCCGACCCGGGTCAGTGACCTGACCCGAATCGGATATTTTCAACCCGAATCGATTTTCTCCAAATCACAGATAACCAACAACACAATATAAACATAAAAATCTGGAAATTAACCAAATCGGGTCGATCTGACCGAGTCGATGACTGACCGAATCGAATCGGATATTTCAACCCGAATCAAATTCTTTCCAAATTTTGGATAACCAACAACACAATATCAAGCATATAAAGCAGAAATCTTACCTAAATCGGGTTGACCCGACCCGACCCGACCAGCGATGACACAAAAGGGGCAAAAATCCATGCAAAATCCGACCTAAATTCCGACCAAGAACTCCCTCTTTTGGACAAAAATCCACACAAATCGACCCCCAAAGGGGTATTTATAGATGGGTTTCGGGTTTTAGGGGTTGTAGATATGGGTGAAGTGATGGTGTCGGTGTAGGGGTGACCAAGCGGTGTGGGTCGTGGTGGTGTGTCACGGCGGCGGTGGCGGCGATGGGTGAGGTGACCGGCGTGTAGGGGTCACGGGTATGGGGGTTGTCGATTGTGGGTATGGTGGGTGGTGTCGTTGAGGTGATGGTGGGTGGTGTCGTCGTTGTGGCCGGCGGCGATGGGGTCGCCGGTATGGCGGTGTGGGTCGCGTCGGGGTGTCTTGGCGATGGGGCATGGGTGTGGGGTGTTGCGGTGATGGGGTTGAAGAGAAGAGAGAGTGAGAGATGAAAAAAATATGGAATGTTACGGTGATGATAAAAATGGGTTTGGGGTGGGTTTTTGTTTTTGTAGTGTTGTGTTTTTAGGGTTAGGGGATAAAAATGGGAGAAATAAAAGGAAGGGGAGATGGGCCGAATATGGGCCTTTTCGGTTGGGCCTGGGTATTTGTTTTTTTGGTTGGGGAAATAAAATGGGTGATGGGTTGGGCTTGGATGAAAATGGGTTTTAGTTTGGGTTGGGTAGGAATTATTTTGGGTTGAGTAGAAGTTGTTTTGGGGGAAATGAAATGTGTTAGGGGTTTAGAATATAAAAAGAGATTTTATTATATAAAAGAAAGGTTTGTAAAATTTATAAATTGTAAAGATGATAATATGATAAAATATAATATTCTGAAATGCTTGATGCTTAAAATAAAAAATAAAAATGCAATGCCGTTTTGCGAAAATAATAAAAAATAACATATAATATTAGGATAAAAGTATGCTTGTGATATAAAAGTGCAAATGACAAATAAAAAATGCAAATAATACTAATAATAATGATATATATACATATATATGCCTATATTTTAAAATTATTTTAAAGTGTCAAAATATTAAAAATTGCAAATAAAATCATAAAAGATGGGACAAAATTGGGTGTCAACAATAATTTTCTAATATAATAATTTTCAAGATATTTTCACCAAAATAAAATATAAGGCATAAATTCTGAACCCAATTTTCTAATATAATAATTTTCATTTCTTTTACTTTTCTTTTTAGTACAGGCATAAATCTGTTTCGGTAAATCTAGACATTCATGAAAATATGTTACCACTATTTTTTTTATGTCTGTTTTTTATGAATCTGTCATTATATTTCTTGTTACATACCACATGGATTATTAATATAACATATTTTTAAGCCCTTGCGATTCATTTAAATATGATCAGTAATGACTTTATGCAATGCTACTTTTACAATATTATAAGTTTTTTTATCCATTTTAATTTTGATTATCATATGAAAGAACTATCAATATATATGTATCAGAAAAGACACTATCAAAACCTCAAAATAGATATCACAAGTAAAAGGGTTCATACCTTACCTTACTAATCCTATTGAGGGATAGTTACATGTTACCTTACTAGACATGTAATAAAAAGATATTTCTTATAAATTAATATTTTAATGGACAAAATATTTTGAATTAAAAAAAGAGCAAAAGAATTCGAGCTGATACTTCTTTTTTTTGCTTTGTTTATTGATTCAATCTCATCAGCCAAAAAATTAAAGGGGAAATAAATAATGTGCAGTCCACAATTGTCAACTAAGTTTAAGAGTATTAGAAAAAAAAAACTATTTATTTCCATGGTATCCACATTTTAGTGATTTGTTATGAGAAAACATGGAGATCGGAATTCTTGGGGATAATTATTAATTCTGTATTCTAGGAGACCATATGTGATTTTATTTAAAGTAGACGAAGTTTAATAATTTTACAGTAACAAAATAATATTGTAACTTTATTATTATAATTAGAAAGACTCGACGATCATCTGCGAAATTAAACCCCTAATTGACATTCTCACTTACACATTTGAGCCAACTAGTTTTGCCAGTTAAAAATGACAAAAACGATCTCTTATGTTCTCGTGGCAGGTTAAAAATGATTATTTAAGATGCTTTGAGCAGTTTTAATTCTTTAAATTTGTCAAAAGCGAAAGTATTCTGTCCCACTTGATTATTTAACGAGTTTTGTTTGTTGACAATCATTAAATTTTTGAAAATTAATTTTATAGTTTGTTAGGTCAAGCTTGTGAGAAAGTAACAAAAACAACAACATATTCAATGTAATTTCATAAGTATGGTCTGAGAAGGTGTGTGTATGCAATCTTGCTCCTACCTAACATGATAATCGAAGCAAAGAGAACACATATAATAATAAAATCGAAGAATAAGATAGTAGAAAAGTAATAATAACAATACTACTAAGGTAAACATACAAAGCTATATTGTTGACTAACATTCTAGCCTAATGCTCAACCTCCATAACCTCATATTTAGGATCATGTTCTCGTTAAGCTGCACGTGAGTCATGTCTTATCTAATTACCTCTCCCTAATACTTTTTCGGCCTACCTCTACCTCCTCTCCCATACCCAACCTCACACACCTCCTCACCAGGGCATCTGAACATCTCATCTTCACATGCTCAAATCATCTCAGCATCACCTCCCTCATCTTGTACACTACATAGGTCCCTCCCACCTTATCATGATACATTCGTTCCTAATCATATCTCTCCTAGTATGCCCATACATCCATCTCAACATCTTCATTTTCACTACGTACTTGCATCTTCTGGATATGCGAGTACTTGACCGGCCAATACTCCGCCGCATATAACGGAGTTAGTCTGACAACTACTTTATAAAGCTTACCTTTAAGTCTTGGTGATACATTCTTATCACACAAGACATCGATGTGAGCCTCCAATTCATCCACATCGCTCCATACGATGTGTAATATCATTGTTGATTTAATTCCCATTTCCTTAGAATATCAACCCAAGATACTTGAAATTTCATGTTTTGGAGATGACTTATGTGCCAATCCTCACTTCTACACCTGTCAAGTGAATTACATTATTAAACTTGCATTCCAAGTGTTCTATCTTATTCGAAGCCAAAACATTTAATTTTTCTTCTTAAAAAAACTATTTGGAGATTTGAAATATTTGACCAAATGTTAAAAGTGCTTTTGAAAAACAAGAAATCAGTTTTTATGTTATCGTGAATAAACTTTCAAATTTCAAGTAGAAAATAAAAAATTTCAAGACAAAAAAATCCTTATTTTCCCCTAATCAAGATATTTTCTCCTATGAAATTAATATTTAAATAAGGAAAATTAACTTATGTAAGTACCGTTCGATCAATTAGTTTATGAAACATGGCCGAAGTATATATTGTCCATACATTTCAACTATATAGTTATTGTAGGTATGTATATTATGTGTATATGTATGTATAACAAGAAGTTGGCAAAGTTGTACAGACTAGCCAAGGCAAGGGAGAGGAGGGCCCGTGACTTGGATCACGTGTGGTGCATCAAGGACGAGGACGATAAGGTACTGGTGGAGGAAGCGCATATTATGCGGAGGTGACAGTCTTACTTCCATAAACTCTTGAACGAAAAAGGAGATGGAGACATTATGCTGCGAGATCTGGAGCATTCTGGTAGGTACAAGGACTTTGAGTATTGTAGAAGCATTAAGGTTGAGGAGGTTAAGGGTGTTGTTCGTATGATGCGCAGGGGACGAGCGGCGGGGTCTGATGAGATCCCAGTTGAATTTTGGAAGAGCGCAGGCAGGGCAGGTTTGGAGTGGCTGACTGAGTTGTTTAACGTCATTTTAAGACGACAAGAATGCCCGAAGAATGGAGGTGGAGTACAATGATTCCCTTGTACAAAAACAAATGTGATATCCAAAGTTGCAACAACTATAAGGGTGTCATGCTGATGAGCCACACTATGAAAGTTTGAGAAAGGGTCGTGGAGATGAGGGTGAGGAGAGACGTGTCTATTTCCGAGAACCGATTTGGATTCATGCCTGGGTGTTCGACTACATAAGCCATTTATCTTATTAGAAGGTTAGTGGAGCAGTATATGAAGAGGAAGAGAGACTTACATAAGGTTTTCATCGACCTCAAGAAGGCATACAACAAAGTCCCTATGCAGGTTCTATGAATATGTTTGGAGCTTATAGGTGTACCTGTGGCGTACACTAGGGCAATCAAGGATATGTATGATGGAGCCAAGATCAGGGTACGGACAGTAGGAGGAGACTTAGAGCACTTTTCAGTGATGATGGGGCTGCACCAGGGATCAACTCTTAGGCCATTCTTTTTTGCCTTGGTGATGGATGTACTGACGCAACAAATTCAAGGGGAGGTGTCATGGTGTATGTTATTCACAGATGACATAGTCATGATTGATGAGACTCGCAGCGGAGTGAACGCTAAGCTGGAGGTTTGGAGATAGACTCTGGAATCTAAAAGGTTCAGGTTTAGTAGGACCAAGACAAAATATTTAGAGTGCAAGTTCAGCAACGGGAGAGACCCTGAGACATACGTGGAGGTGAGGCTTGGTACTCAGGTCATTTCAAATAAAGAAAGCTTCAAGTACCTAGGGTCTATTATCCAAGGGAATTGAGAGATTGATGACGATGTCACACATCATATTGGGCAGGGTGGATGAAATGGAGGCTCACATCTGGAGTTTTGTGCGACAAAAAGGTGCCACAAAAACTTAAAGGCAAGTTCTATAGGGTAGTGGTTAGATCGATTATGTTGTATGGGCAGAGTGTTGGCTAGTCAAGACTTCGCACATACAAAAGATGAAAGTTGCGGAGATGAGGATGATGAGATTGATGTGTGGGCATATAAGGAGATATAGAATTAGAAATGATGATATCCAAGACAAAGTGGGAGTGGGCTCGGTGGAGGATAAGATGCGGGAAGCGAGGTTGAGATGGTTCGGGCATGTGCAGAGAAGAGACACAGATGCCCCAGTGCGGAGGTGTGAAATGTTGGCTATAGACGGGTTCATGAGGGGTAGAGGTAGGCCGAAGAAGTATTGGGGAGAGGTGATTAGACGGGATATGGCGCAGTTGCAACTTACTGAGGACATGACCTTAGATATGAGGTTGTGGATGACACGAATTAGGGTAGAAGTGTAGTAGGTAGTCGAGCGTAGTCCTACTTACGCTTACAAAATGATAGTTGTAGTGTTATTACTGTAGGCCCGATTAGCCTATCATATTTATAGGTGCATTATTGCTTTATAGTCCCCTGTAATTTAGCTATGTGTTCTATAGTGTATTTTGTTTATCTTATTTAGTTATGTTAACTACTGCTTCTTTTTATTAGAATGCGCTACCATGACGTATTCGATTTTGTTATAAGCATGTTCATACTGCTTTAATTTCTTGTCTGAGTCAGACCGTTTCTCTTGCTTTGCTTGTGATTATGCTTTGTCTTGAGCCGGGGTCTCCCGGAAACAACCACTCTACCTACCAAGGTAGAGGTAAGGTCTGCGTACACTCTACCCTTCCCAGACCCCACGTGGTGGGATTTCATTGTGTATGTTGTTGTTGTTGTATGTATGTATGTATATCATATGTATATTTAGTATAAATTATAGGTAAAAAGCTCAAATATGTCATTGAACCATCAGAAATGGCTCATTTACCCTCGTTAATAGTTTGGTTCATTTATGCCATTATTGTTATCAAAACACCTCATCCATGCCATTTTTCATTAATGCCGACGATAATAAAAAATAATATTGTAAAACCGACGTTAATGAAAAATGGTATGGATGATCCATTTTGATAACAACGATGGTATAAATGAGCCAAACTATTGACGAGTAACATAAGTGAGCAATTTTCAATAGTTCGATGGTATATTTAAGCATTTTCCTAAGTTATATACTATCCATACACTGCATACATATTTCATAAATTAGATAATCAAATGATATTTGACTGTAATTTTCCCTTTAAACATTTGTCTTGTATCTTTTTGACAGTAAACAAGGATAATTAATTAAAGTTCGGGGGTGAAAAGCACAATTTATTAAAGCTTAGATTTCAAAATTAAACAAAAAATTAACTTTCTTCTGTACACATAACACCACACGGAGTACAACGAAGCAACAGTGAAGAGAACAACGAAAAGAAATCAATTCTATCACAGGTCACTCCAAATCTTAATTCTCTTTTATAATTTATATTTATCTTTAATTTTTTTGTTCAAAAATCAAATCTTTGATACATTGCTTAGGGTTTATTTCCCCATAATTTAAGGTACAAAATGATACTAGTTTTACATTTTCTTGATTTTGCTAATAATCTTAAATTTGAAGCTTTCATGGGTTAATTTAGATGGAAATAAATTTAGATCGGTTCATAGAATGATTTAAGTAAACCCCATGTTTATGCTAAGAGCTAAAAGTTTTTTTTTTTTTTTTGTATTTATGTTAGACTGGTATATATGTGTTGATGAATTTAGCTTGAAACTTCAATTTAGGAAAAATAAAGTTAAAATATTTTGGGGGTTTTCTTTTATGTAATTATCAAGTCCAAACAAACAAAAATATATCCAGTGTATTCTTGGTCTGGGAAGGGTAGAATGTACGCAGACCTTACCTCTACCTTTGTGGGGGTAGTGAGGCTGTGTCCGATAGACCCTCGGCTCAAAAGAAACATAGTCAATGTATAAATTCAAGGAAAATAAGACAGCAAAATATCACGATACAATACAGAATAAATAGCAGCACGTAATTATAAAGTCCATTTCTAATATAAGAATTGGATTTTGCTGCATTTGAATTATTAAGGGTGGTTGATTATACTGGGTATGTTGTTGTTGTAATGGTGGTTGATTCAATAAATATGTGAAGATGAATCAAAATTTTCAAGAAGTAAATGTGGAAAAAAATTCATCTTGTCCCATGAAGTTTATTTTAGTTATGTTTATACTGGTTTGTTTTGTTTATTTTAGATGGGATTTTAATTTTGTATTGCTTTTTTGAAAATTCAGAGATTTATAACTGCAAGGCGTAGGGCCTCATGGCGAAGATAAAACCACAAGCTCTATTGCTGCAAAGCAAAAAGAAGAAGGGGCCGAGTCGAATTAGTGTCCCTACAATTATGCTCTATGGCTTAGTTGTTGCTATGATGGTGTTTTTCCTGTTTGCTACTTATAGACACTGGTCCCGAAGGTTTGTCAAAATCCTTTCTGGAGTACATGCTATTATTGTGTTATCTATCTTAGATGCTTGTTATAGATGCTTCTAGGGTCTAAATTTCGTGATTTTGAGCTGTTTATTGATATGTCGAGCTTAGTTTTGGTTACATATGGAAAACAAGTCGAAAGAGAGATAAATCTGTATGGGTACAACTATTCTTCTCTTTTTTGTTTTATTTTGTTTTTTATAACTGAGAAGTTCCTGAGAGCTAATGGCATATTAGTTTGAAACTCGATGGATTATGGATACAACTATAAAAGTAGTAAAGCACATTTAGGGAGAAAAAGCAAATTTCTTTACTTTTTAACTCAACAACAACAACAACAACATACCCAGTGTAATCTCACTAGGTGGGGTCTGGGGATGCTAGAGTGTACGCAGATCTTACCCCTATCTTGGGAGGTAGGGAGGTTGTTTCTGAAAGACCCTCGGCTCAAAGAGAAAACATGACAACAATAGGTCAGAGAAAGTAAAGGTAAAGTAAAGAGATCATGGAAAAATACTATGGATCATCACTAATGGAGAAATTATAACAGTAAATGCATCAAACTAGTACGACAATCGGAGTATAAGAAATAGTAGATAGTAACAGGAAATCGAGGTAGCACTACGCCTGCTCAAAAGAGATTTTGTTCTTTTAGTGGGTGGATTGGAGGATGTGCCGACATTTATGGATGATGGGATGAGTTGTGCATTCAATGATCTAAAGATCATGACATAGCAGGTTTCAATTCCAACCGAGGCAAAAAAAGAGAGTTAATTTCCATCTGTCTAATTCTTGGTTTATTGAGTTAGTCGAGCCTATATCTAGTGTGATAGTCGAGGTGCGCACAAATTCATTGGCTACCGTTATAAATATAAAAGTAATACTACAGAAACAACTATGCTTCAATCCCAAGCTAGTTGGTGTCGACTGTGTGAATCCTCAATATCATAAGTGCATTGTTTGGGTCCATAATATTTCAAATACTCCATACTTAAGAATTATTTAACACTAGGGGTCCACATTTTCACCAATGTGCACATTCTTCACAACATAAAAATAGACTTAATATTGAACTAACAATTTAGAACAAAATCAAACTCCTTAGAATTGTGATAAGTAACATGTCATGGAGAGAATTATATATGCTACCTGAACTCATTATGATGTTGAATTACTTGAATCTACTATTTTTGGTGTTGTTATGTATGAAATTGATGGTCAATAATTGGTTGTTAATTGGTGTTTTTGTTTTTCTCTTTTGTTATTTTCCTTTCTTTGGTGGATCGAATAAAAAATGTTGTTTAGTAGGCATAGTAGTATCCTTGCAGTTTTTTGTCTTTTATTTCTGTTATTATCTACTCTCTCTTGTACTTGATTACCGTATTAATTTGCTGCAGTTACGGTTACTTTTCTTCATAATGCTTATCTATAGTATTTTGTCTTAGCTTCTTTACTTTCTTCAATTCTTGTCTGACATCCTTTGTTGTGCTTTCTCTTGAGCCGAGGGTCTTTCGGAAACAACCTTTCTACCTCCCAAGGTAGGGGTAAGGTCTGCGTACACTCTACCCACCCTCCCAGACTCCACTTGTGGGATTACATTGGGTATGTTGTTGTTGTTTATGTAAACATGTGATTGCATGTCATGTACCCTTAAGTTCGAAAAACAAGATAAATAAATAAAAATAATAAAATAAAGAAGAAGAAAATAAACTTCCATATTCTTGATCTGACATTAAACTTCAGTTTTGTCTATGTTATTCACATGGGCTTTACTACAGTGTAGTGGTGAACATAAATTGGCGATTGGATGTGTAAAGGTTTTGCACTTGTTTTTGGGTACTTGGTAGCAAAGAGTTGGATTTTTTTCTTGGTAACTAGGAAAAGAGGATGTGAACTTTACAACAATGGGAATATTCAAAATTCTACGGGTGTGATTCCACAAGGGCAAAACTTTAGTAATTCACTTTCTTGAAAAAGTGATAGTCTTTTCAGCTTTTGACTAGCTAAAATTTATAACTCCAAAGCATTCTTCCGTTTCAACAACATCCCGTATATTAACGATCGTTACCTTAATTTGTCTCTTCTTAAATATAGCTCTTACTTCTTAATGGTTCATGCTTTTGTATAATATTCAGGGAAAATAGTTTTAGTAGTTTATAAGAGCCCATTAGTAAGTCAAAAGTAACACTTTATGTGGAAATCTTCTGAGCAAATGCAATTATCACTCAAGTTTTTTGCACTTGTGTCTTGAACAAAGTCACACATGTAACTCTTTTAACTGATATTAGCCATTGCAGGCCTATCGATCATTTTTAAGTACCTTATAACAATAACACAACTAAGCCTCAATGCCAAGCAAGTTGGGTCCGGCTATATGAATGTTCACTGACCTTACGCTTCTTAATTTTCTTCTAGGTCAATGATTCAGACACACGATGACTTGTCAACCACTGAGGTATGAATTGCTGACAATTTCAATTCTTGCTTGATGATAATTGTTTTGGCCATTTAGGAAGATACGGGATTGATACGTTTGTAGCTTGTGATGGTCTGTGTTGAGATAACTATAACCTTAGAAATTACATTTGTCACAGTTAAAACTAGAGGTGGCCAGTGGGCCGGGCTCGGGTCTGGCGGGCCGGGTCTGGCGGGGTCGGGGTCGGGTCTGGTGGGACTTGCTCCAGTCCCATCCCGATCCCGTCGCTATCGGGGCGGGGCGGGGTCCGGCAGGTTTTCCTTTTTTTTTTTAAATAACATATGTATAAAAAAAACTCAATAAACAAGACAAGATAGTGTAATAAAAACATCCCAAGGCTGTTATTGTGCCTCTTTTATTATTTAATAGACATATGTTTTTTTTGTAATACAAATACAATTGTCTAAAATCTAAATTGCAACTTTGTGGTGTTGTCCAAAAGTTGCAAATTACATAATAAAATTGCAATTAAAAAAATTACATTCTCAAAAAACCTGTTCTAATTGCTTGATGATTTCCTGTGGTTTTTCGGTTGGAATTGGTATTTGTTGGTCAAATTGATCCACGTCGTTCCACTACCTTCGGTTAAGATTTCGTTGTAGTTTTCATCTTCTTCTTCGTTGATCTCCAGTTGACCGCACCTTCTCCGCTCCGCTCGTATCCAATCTCTGAATAATACTGCAATTTTCAAGCTGTCTCCGGCTAATGAGTGTCTGTGGTCTCCTATTTGATATCTGTCGGCAGAAAAAGCGCTTTCAGACGCAGTTGATGACGCTTGAATGTTCAAAACATCTCGGGCCATCAATGAAAGTGTCGGAAAAGTCTTCTCATTCCTCCAAAGATTTGCAAAGTCTTCATGTCCATCTTCATTGATAACTTCTTGATACTGATGCAGAACCCTGCAAAACAAAAATATCCAACTCGCTAATTTGGTTAGTAGTAGAGGTACGGCCGCACATTCTATTTCTGAGGCTTTCAATACTAGCCGCAGAAACAACATGTCTTTTGTGAGGTTGTGTTGAAGATGAAGAAAATGGTATGGAAGCCGGTAAGTTACTAACATTTTCTTATTGATAAAATCTATATATTTTTTTGCATTGGTGTTCTACACTAGACAACACTTCTTCTTTAGTTTGTTCAATAGGTGGTGGATGATTTAGATTTTTGGGACTTGGAGGTGGTAGTACTTCTATACAATCGTAAATAGTTTCAATTAGTGATTTAGTACCGTCTATTTTAATAGTAGAATTTAATACAGAACCAATAATATAAATAGTGGGAATAGGAATAAAATATTTTTTTATTTTGACAAATATTTTTTTAATAGCTGCCTTATAAGCTGGTTTTTCCATATATTCACTAAGTAATAAAAATATTAGAGTTATATAAAACAATATAGTTGAAATAGTAGGATAATATATACCGGAAAATTCTTTTGTTGCTTGAAAAAATTTCTCTAAAAATACAATAAGTTCGGAAATTTTTACCCAATCACTATCTAAAATCATATCAGCTGAATTTTTATTATGAGAGTTAAAAAATAAAGTTATAGGTATTCTATAGTCATAAGCAACAAGTAGTTGCTCGTATAAAGAATTCCACCTAGTGGATACTTCTTGTGGAATTTTTCTATAAGATAGTCCACAATCGTGACAAGTTTTTTATATTCTTTTCTACGTTGTACTTTATTACTTTTAAAAATAAAGTTTATTGCAAATTGTATTTTACTAAGAATGTTTCCAAAAAGTGATAGACCATCCTTTACAATTAAGTTATATATATGGCACGCGCATTTTATATGAAAATGATCTGGAAAAGATGGAGTTAAACTATTTTTTAAAATTGTAATTGCGTAATTGTTAGAAGAATCGTTATCTAATGTAATAGTCATAATTTTATCGGTTATTCCGTAATAATGGCACACTTGATAAATATTATCTGCAATAAAAGTACCAGTGTGCCTATCATCTATATATCTATACGCTAAAATACGTTTTTGCATAGACCATTTATAATCTATTCAATGACAAGTTACAGTTAAATAATCATGGCCGTTAGTACTACGACCTATATCAGACGTGATAGATACTTTGCCATTAAAATGATATAATGAATAACGTAAATATTGTTGATATTCATGCCCGAATTTAAATACATCTCTCTTAACAGTTGATCTAGAAAAACCGTTAAAAGCAGGATTATATATATCTCTAATGTAATGAATAAAACCGGGAGATGAAGAAAATGAAAAAGGCAAATTCTCCACAACAACTAATTTTGATATTGCTTCCCTATCTCTATGTTTATTGTATTTAGGGCCTACAATTCCCCCCGCCATAGGGTTAATTTGACCAGATTTGGTCCTGGATGACGTCGATGTGAACTTGTCCCGATGGAGCGGGCGTTTGCGCACCCGGTTTTGAAGCCTGGTATTGGGCATACCTAGCTGGATGAGTACTTACTACGTGTCTAATTAAACCCCCCGTCCCACCGTGACCTTTTCCAGTTTTAAATTTTAAAATATTTTTACAAATTTTACATATAGCTACTTGATTCTCTACGTCCCTATCAAAAAATGTCCATGCATCTGATTTTAATGGTCGTTTTGCTGGACCTCGTCTCATACTAGGGGGAATATGAGGTATTTCAGTTGAAGGTGCACTAGTGGGTGTGTTGTCATCAACATTAGTGGGTGTATCATCTAGATCATCGTCTAAATTAAAGTCTTCTTGAGTTCCAGAAAACAGCTCCTCGTCCAAATCTAATGGTATTGTAGGAAAATGTTGAGTATCAACAAAATCATCCTGTGTAGGAATAAGATGACTAGAAGAAGTACCCTTGCCCTGGTTGCCGCCCCTACTAGAAGAAGCACCCTTACCCTTAAACATACCTCTTAATCATTTCATTTTAATTATGATAATAAATAATTAAAGATAATAAAATTAAGTGCGCTAAATAAAATAAACAGACAATAATAATTTAATGAAGGAACGAATGTACCAAACGCCGACGTGTAATCGAGAGGTTGAAAATTGAAACTTTGCTCGATGGAAGATCCCCAAGCTAGTTGTCAACTTCACTCCCAATTCTCAAATGAATAAATAAAATTGTATATTTAGTAAACAATGTAGACTTATAGAGATATTGAGAGATTGTAGGAAGATTTGTGAGAAAGATGAAGAGAAAATGAGTTATTTATAGTTGAAAAATTGGGTTAAAGTGTAAATATAATAACTTATGGGTTAAAAATAAATATTAAGGGGTAGGGGGAGGCCTAAAATGACCGTTGGTGCAACAGTTATATTTGCAAAGGGGGAGAACTCGGGCGGGGTCGGGTTGGGTCGGGTGGGGCGGGCCTGGGTCTGGCGGGACGAGACATTGTCCAGTCCCGAGTTAGAGTCCCGCCACCGTTTTTTTTTTTACGCGGGGTAGGGGCGGGCTCGGGACGGGGTCGGGTCGGGGTCGGGCCGTCCCGGCCCACTGGCCAGCCTTAGTTAAAACTTAAAAGTTTCAATGGCACGGAATTCTTGTCGTCAGGGTGGCAAAATCATTTCATAGACGGCTCAACCCGCTTATTTATTAACTCAACCCATTTTGACCCGTCCAATTCAGCCCATTAAAAAACTGGGCTGATATGCCGCCCAAATTGATCCATAAGAAACTTTATCTAAATATTTTTAGGGAGACATTTTTTTAGTTGATATGTTATATATAGCCATAATAAAAAGTTTTATTAGGTGCTTAAAATTATAAGAAATCTAACAAAGAATTTAAAACTTCGTAAAAGTAGCGCGGGTTGGTTTATGACCCGGTTTTCAGTCCATTTCAACCCAAGTAACTTTTTGGCAGCTCGTTCCCTTTTTCACCCGCCCAAATTCAGCTTGACCTGCCCATTTGACACCCCTAACTTGTCGAGTAGACCTTGTTGTTGTGAGAATTTCATAATTCATGACTTGTAGGAGGGATTTGTTTTCCGCCTCATTGGGACTGTGGATTTATAACCCCCTATTTTACTATGTTGCTCAAACTCTCCAAAAATGTTGCCGCACTGTGTTGGATTCTCAAAAAATACGCTACTTTTGGAGTATCCGACACACACGGGTCTGACATTTTTTAAGAGTCCGAGCAACATAGCTATTTTAGACTTTTGGGACTTCTACAACAACAACATACCAAGTGAAATCCCACAACGTGGGGTCTGGGGAGGTAGAGTGTACACATACCTTACCTCTACCTTGGTAGGTAGAGCGGTTGTTTCCGAGAGACCTTACCTCTAACTTTTGAGACTTCTATCTTTCTGAATTGATGTCACTATTCCACACTAGAAAATCATCCGGGTTGAACCAGAATAGGGGATCCTACTTTCTTTGTGCTTAATACATGTTTCTGTTTGCATGATGCAGGGTGATAATCCTTTTATTGAGCATAAGAGATCTGATGTTGATGGCCCTAAATATGCTGTAAGTACAGAAACTTTCTTGTGCTGCGTAAGTACAGAAACTTTCTTCTGCTGCGTATTATATGGAAGTGGTCGAATGAGCAATTTCAGTCTCAGTTTTGCTTAAAAACAAGTATTTTAATACTGGTTCTTATATAATATCAGAAGTTTGTATACAAAAATAATGTTGGGGTCTCTTTCAAGTATCCATTTCTAGTTTCCTTCTTCCTATAGTTTATGATTAGCTTCAGTTATTGACAAGTCATTTTTACGAGGAAATGTCTTTTTTGGGACTTCTGTAAGTGGAGGCAAATGACAGTTTAATACTGCTTCGCTTCTTTTTTTTACAAGTTTTATTCTTTTGTTTATTTTGGGTACAATTGGATAATTCACTACCCGAATTGGGTGTTTGCTTTCCGCTTGATTTTCTTAAACTTTTACAGTTCATAAGCACCTCAAAAGGATTGATAACTGTGGAACTTTACAAAGATGGTTCTCCCGACATTGTTGACGAATTTGTTGATTTCTGGTGCGTAATTCGTTTATCTTTGGTTTATGTCTATTGCAATGTTACATTGAAATGGTGTTGGATTTGTATTCGCATTACCTTAAAGTTTCTCTTCACTCTGCAGTGGTCGCTACTTTGGGTTTGGGGTGAGGGGGGTGAGGAAGGGGAGTGGGTGCGTCTAGAAGCATGTGGCAGTGTATATTGGTTTCTGATTCACGCCGAAGAAATGATGTAGAGCTTATTTCTTAAAGGGACCCCCACCCCCACCCCCACCCCCATAGGAACACCAAATTTTCAAACCTTGATCTTCCTGTCGTTTTTTATTTAAGCTTGTTGAGGAACTTTGGGAACGTTACAAAATTTAGTTAGTCAATCCAAGAGTAATAATAAAGATCACGAAAAAGAACAAAAATAACATTTATTTTTAACACTACAAAGAGTTCATAAATTCATTAAAATTTCACCTAGAAGCCTCATACATGTGTATTTATTAATTTGAATACACAAATATTTGCAGGAGGGGGGACATAGTACCTCACCTCCTTTAATTTCTATTCAAGGAAGTAAGGAACTATAGCCTTTATTTGTTTACATTTCAAATAATTTTTTGAACATAAAATTATCAAGAATATTTGTGGCCTGTCCCTTTAGGGCTTGGGCCTGATTCCAAAATGCGTTTTGCACGTTTATAGCCTCTTCAGACCCAGAGCTTGAACACGATTTTTTGTGAATGGTCAATGATGGAATATCATCACCCTTTGGGGAAGATATCTTCATTTTCTCTTTGCTCAAATGGTTCCTTGCTTCAATAGAAGAGAAAGCAAAACACAAAAAAACAAGAAGTGAATTATTGCAAAAGCAATTGAGAGTGACTCATTTTCATTTTTTCTGAACACTCCTTTATAGAATTGTGAAGAAAGCTTGTGAGTTGCTTAAAAAACTTAGGAATGGAGAGGGGCTTGTTTTGTTGGAACAACATGCATCCATAAATGTGTGTGTATATATATATATGTTGATTTGATATTGATGATTATGATTGAGATGTTGATTTGATATTGATGATTAAGATTGATAGCTTAATTATAGGAATATATTGTATTAACATAATTGATTAGGAATTGATTGTGTAATATTGTCTTTCCTTATTTTGTTTTAGGACTCATTGTATAAGTACCCATTCTCATGGGTTGTATATTCATTCAGAAATACATGAAGCCTTTTTTTCTTGCTAGAAATCTTCAATATATATATATATATATATATATATATTTATATATATATATATATATTGTGTGCTTTTAGCTTTGTTACTTGCCAAATCTATTCAACAGATAAGTAAAAAATCTTCAAATTCTCAGATGAATTATCATTACAAGTTTGGAAATATTTTTAATCTACTTCCCAAATTTATCCAAAATCTTGACTGGCTCTTGCTTAACTAAGTTGTTGCAAAAGAAAATAAACAAATATGCCTAATGGTTAAGATTCAGACTTAATTAAAAAATCAAACACATTTAATAATTGAGATTTAAATGATTAAAATTTAAATACTTATTAAGTGCAAAGAAATGAGGCCTACTCTTGATTAAGGTCACTCATAAATTCTACTTGCATGAATGCATGAAAGGAAAAAAAACAAGATTAGCTTAAAGAAAAAGAAACGTAGGCAAAATCCCCAAAGTCAACTCAGTTACACTGCAACCAAATTTCCTTTTATTACTCTTTGACTGAAATCCAGATATCAACCTAACTGAATGTTTTCTACTTTTTGATAGTAAATTTATAAATCTGATCTAGTATCAGAACATTACTTACAAACATATGATACATACTCTTTTCTACTTTTCTACTATCGGAAACAACCTCTCTATCCTGTAAAAAAGTAGAGGTAACGTCTGCATACATGCTACCCTCCCCAGATCCCATTTGTGGGATTACACTGGGTTTGTTGTTGTATCTGATACATACTCTTTTCCTATTGCTTACTTTTTGGAATATTAGCTTATACTAAAATATTTGATATATTTACGGAAGTATCCCCCCCCCCCCCCCCAACAATTCTTAGTCTATCAAAATGCAGTGATCCCAAAACAATCGCTCAGAAGCATGTGTCGTATATTGGTATTGTGATTCACGCCAATGAAATTCACTGCGTGAGAGGGCATAAGCTGCTCATCTTCTTTGTTATCAGAAAGGGAACCTTCAATGCTATAACTGGTAATTTCAGTGTCAACAGTGATCAATCAATGAATACTAAAACATCACTTCAAGCAGACGAATAGAGCCAGAATCTAGGAAAATGTGTCGGGTGGAGATGTGTTATGTTAATTTACTAGTGTTTCACATGGTATAGGCTGTGCAGTTGACACTTTGAGACTAGTTGGCACTGATACATGTTGCTTATGTATGAGTTGATTGATTTAGTGTTGTAGTTATTGCATGAAGCACCAAGTTCTCTACATCTATGGTTACACTGTAATTGTTTCTTGGTATAATAGCACTTTTGGTCCTTAAGTTTTTGATGAATTCCGCTTTTGGTCCTTGTGTTATATTTGATTGATTTACCGTCAAATATGAAGTAATAATACAAATTTAACATATCACACGAGTAATTGAGTGTTGAAACGTTTAAGTTAAATTTGTGATATTCACAAACCAAGGGATCAAAATTGCACGATTCAATTAATTGAAGGTTTAATGTGCTTAGTCAGATATTACATGGACTAAAATCAGAATTTATCCATAACTAAGGGGCCAAAAATATTATTAACCCTTGTTTCTTTTATTCAACTGCTTGCCATATGCGAAGTTTTTGAAGGAATTCTTGCATTCCTTAGCTAGCTTGATAAACTTTATGAAATGCCTTTGCAGTCAGAAGGGCCACTTCAAAGGGATGCAATTTAATCGCGTAATAAAGCACTTTGTTATCCACGGTAGTAAAATTGATAAACCTGAAGCTACAGAAAATTGGACTTCAAGGGGAAAGCATTACAGTCGACTGGACACAAGGTTTGGCTCATCTTTTTTGGTCCGTAAACAATAGTGTTGATATCCAATTGTTTTCATTCATCACTAAGTTACGATTCTCTGTATTCAGCCTGAAGCATGAGGCGTTTATGCTTGGTACTTCAAAAACTAAACATGAAGGTGGAGGATTTGATCTTTTTATAACAACTGCACCAATTCCTGATCTGAATGACAAGATCAATGTATTTGGGCATGTGATAAAGGGGGAAGATATCGTGCAGGTATGAGTTCCCTTCTCCTTTTCCTATCAGTTGTTGCATAGAGGACGATGAAGTTAAGCATTTGATATTTCACTTGCTTACCGTATCATTTATCATTTAGGGTGTGTTTGGTGTGAAGGAAAATGTTTCTACGGAAAAAGTTTTCCTGAAAAATAAGTGGTTTCTTACTTATTTTCTGGTGTTTGGTAAGTGAAAAGAAAATATTGTCCCAAAAGCATTTTATTTAATCTAGGAAAATACTATGGGGTGGTGGGGGTGGATTGGAGAGTGGGAAGGAGACAATTAATGTAGAACGTCACTTATGGAATTTGTTTCCCTACTTCCATTAGGGAAGTCATTTTCCTTATTCTTAAGGAACTTGTTTCATATTTTTCAAATAATTCCCAAAATTTTCAAATAATTCCCAAATATTGTCAGCCTTACCCTCTGGCAGAAATGCAAGGTAAGGCTACGTACAACAGACACTTGTGGTCCGGCCCTTCCCCGGACGGGGCATAGCGGGAGCTTAGTGCACCGGGCTGCCCTTTTTTTAAACATGAGAAAATTGGAAAACATATTTTGAAAAATATTTTCCTCCATACCAAACACAACCCCTAGTAATTAGTAGTAATCCAAGTCCGGAACGGTGTGGGTACGGTAGATGCATCCCCTGAGGAACAGGACAGGATTATTTTTCATCTTCCAGCTCGAGCATGAAAAAGAATGACCAAATGAAATTATTCCACAAGTATAACACAACTATATAAGTAAAGCAGTGAACTATGGAGCTCAGAAAATTTGGGGCGGGGGGGGGGGGGTTTCTGGGGGCTGGAGAAAAAAAAACTAAATATGAGATCTCTTTCTTCTATCTTTCTTTTGGGCTTCTTTAATGTGCATTGTCAAATATGACCACTCAGGAAATTGAAGAGGTAGATACTGATGACCGTTATCGACCCAAAACTCCTGTTCAAATCAACGAAGTGACTCTGAAATACAACACTTGAATACTGCAGTGTCCATAATATGAAGTTTTCTTAACCTCATTGAGCGACGTCTGCAGCACAATCCGATATTCACGATCTGGATTAGAGACCATCTTTTGCTGATTTTAAATCCTCAGTATTGACATGACGCTGCTTGCCATTGATGCTTCTGGTGTAAAAATCTGGATATGATATTCCATTTGTATAATTTATTTGGTGTCTTCGCAAATTTTCCCCTTAGATAAATGTCTGTTATTTTATAACATAATATGTTTTAGAGGAAAATTATCTTGAGTTTATGCTAATGTGCAGAGAATAACATTAAATGAGTTACCTTCTGAATGGCAATATTACCACATTTGTTTAACCTTGCTTAAGAAAACTGTTTCCTTAACCTTGAATGCATAAAAGTTGTAATGAAACAAACAAAGATGGGAATCGGTGTGGCGATAGGCTTCGTTTTTACGACTGCCTTCCAGCCGTTGAAAGACTGAGCGAGAATGATAAGGGGGCGCACAAACAAAGAATGTCTGTTGTGGGGATGTGATTCGCCAAGCTGGAAAAGAAAGTCGTTCGATCCTACCGGATTAGGAATGTGAAGGCCTCTCCTTCGAAAGGAGACTGGGGAAGGCAGAGAAAGGAATACACAAGCGCAAACTTCAGCATTTCCATTACCTGCTCCAGTAAAGGAAGCATTTTCAGTGAATAAGAACTAGAATTGGAATTGGGTTGGAAGCTAAGAGAGATTGGAAAGGTCCCATCCCGTTGAGTTCGAAGAATTGATGGAGTTATTAACATGGAACCTCTTTTATTTCTAACAAGATTAAGTGAATATCTAAAATTGTGGTCATTTTTAGGGTTGACTCTGTTAACTAGTAGTTAATTTAGTATTAATTCCCGTCTTTCGCGTTATAGTTTTATAGGATAATAAAATAGTTAGAAATTCTTTATTTTTTCAACCTAATCGTTCTTTTGACATTGGTAAGCGACCCAAAGCGATTTGATTATAATTCAATTTGTGACGATCATAAGTAGAATGTTCATATTCTTCGGTCATTGATAAACAATTTGTTGGGCAATACTCAACGTAAAGAGAAGCAAATGAAAGGCTTTCATAAAAATTCTCATAGAATCGGACAACTCTCCATCATCTTTCTTTGGCTGTCTCGGTAGGACTTTTATTACTAGAAAATTCATAAATGAAGTAGTTAATGGTATTCAGGTTTGCCTTTTGACAAGATCTTGATATTTCTATATATCTTTAAGTTGCAGCTGCAAATGCATCCCTTATAATATTTGTGGTTTACTAAATCAACTCCATTTATTTATTTGTTTTTGGTTTAGCGTTCTTTGACATCATTTGGCTATAGCTTGTGCTGATCACCTAAGTCCTTTTAAGGATTTCATGAGGAAATATATTCATAGCCTGACTGATGAAATCCCAAGATGCAGGTAATTCGACTATTTCATTGGGTATTTGACCTCTCACCAAGCATATGCATTGGCTGCTATGTTGTAGGCTGATGAGAAAAAAACTACCCGATTTAATGTCTCTACTGAGATTTGAATCTTGGTCTTCTAATAGTTTTCGTCCAACTTTATTTATGGTTAGGCAACAAGTTTGAATGCGTGATAAAATTGGATATTGGACCTGACTTACAAGTAAATGCTTATTATACTTTTATCATCGGTTTGTTGAAATATAACCGATGTTTGAAATGGCAGTTGAAATATAGTTAGTTTTCAGCTATACAGACATTTTTACCCTTATCTTCATCATCTGAAAGCAACAGCAATTCTCTTCTTCATATTATTTTTCGAACGCTATGACACTTCCCTGTAGTTTCAAACTTGTACAAGTGAAATTTTATGATGTTGTCCTGGAATTTCAACTTCTATGAGTAAAACTTCAGGACATTGTCATGAAATGCAGAACTCTCTGTACGTAATAACTTTTTCAATACCGTTTGCTAGATTTTGACCTTTAAAAGTGAAAAATCAGCACACCGTCCTCTTTCATACTACAAAAGCAATAATATAATGTCCTGGAGTTTGAACTAATTATACAAGTAAAGTTCAATGACACTAAAAGGAACAGTTCAAACTCCAGAATCTTTTTTAGAGGCATTGTATT
The DNA here is from genome assembly GCA_029783415.1 of Anisodus acutangulus. Taxonomy (NCBI): domain Eukaryota; kingdom Viridiplantae; phylum Streptophyta; class Magnoliopsida; order Solanales; family Solanaceae; genus Anisodus; species Anisodus acutangulus. The sequence goes on from CM056508.1 coordinate 43,235,397, forward strand.
TCGAGTTAGTCGAGATATCTCCGAAGTTATATGTATTTATTGTATTTTAGTCTAGGAGGATATGGACGCGGATTAAGATAGAAGGTTAGTAGGTAGTATACTAGTAGTCGTAATATTATCCTTGTAGTTTCTTGTCCTTCGATTTCTATGACTATATGTTGTTTTTTGTACTTTGATAATTTGTGGTAGTTACGACTGCTTTTTTCAGACAGTTTTATCATGTTTTTATAGTATTTTGTCATTACTTTTTATATCGTTTTGAATTACTTGTCCTTGTGTCGATGGTCTACCAGAAACAACCTCTCTACCTCCCAAGGTAAGTATAAGATATGCACACACTCTACCCTCCCAAGACCCCCACTTTGTGGGATTTACTGTGTTGTGTTGTTGTAATTGTTGTAGTATAGGGATATTGTTGTCCAAATATTATTTTCATTAAAACGACTATTTGAATAGTTTTAAAAACGATGACTGTGTTTCAATTAGCGACTTGAAAAGTTTGAAAAGTATGTTATATATATATATATATATATATATATTGATTTCTCTCTTTTCCTGGGCATTTATCTACGTTACGGCATGCAGATATTATAAGTTATCCAACTTGACAACGATTTGTTGAGTGATCATTTCTTTAACTACTATTATGTCGACCTGGTTGTCCTCCTATATCTGCGATGGAATTCATCTTTTAGTAACAAAGAAAATAGAAAGATAACGAATAGGGCGGATTTACATAACTCTCTGTTCCAAACTTTATATTTGTGTTTAAAAGTTCACTTAATATGTACATAGGAGTATAATTTATCTCGAACCTAATCGTTATTTTCTCTTATAATCCAAAACTTATTATAGATCTGCATTCCAAAACGACAGTTTACAAAAGTAAAAGAAAATGTCAACATCATATTAATAAATTGAAATCGTTGGTCCTACTTTCACCAAGTGGTAATCCTAACCCAGAAAAAAAATACTTTTCAAGAGATAAGAACATGTACTATCAAAAAGAAAATAAAAGCAAAGCTTGTCCTAATTCCACGATGACTAGTAAAGGATACATAATATATATATATATAAGAAACCTTACAAAGAACAACTTCCCAATATGAGACCATTGAAAATTTGAATACACTTCACCAATTAATTAACAAAGTTTAATGACTAAACTTGACTCTGGTATGAGCGAACAAATCAGGAACATATTCCATAAAATAATGAAATTTTGACACTATACAGTAACTCAACAAAGCCCATAACTAAACATAATCTTAATCTTTATCTTTTACAAATTTTATCCAATATGCAGTGTGTAATTAATGTATAATTACTATAATCTGTGTATACTGATTATATATTTATTATATACTTGTTACACACTTAGTAAACATCGTCAGAGCATTTCTTCCCGTGACTACCTTTTCTATCAAGAAGCTAACCCAATAAAATTCTGATTTTTCTAGACTAGACCTTCGGGATAGTACAATTTATTACGGGCTAGGCTAGTGAAATTGCTTTAGTTGATTGACTAAAAATATTAAAATCATAACAAAACAAAAAAAAAATTACGGTGGGCGCAAACTGATTCGAAGAGCCATTATCATTTATCAAAAAGGAAAATGAAACAAAGGTTATGTGATTTTTTTACAATGGCATGAGGTTTGAATTAATTAATGCAAATCATATGATGCCAATTCCAAAGAGAAGAATATTGATAAGTTTTGATTAAGTTTATGCAATTTCTAGATCATGATTCATGTCCACATGTCCTAATTGTTGGATTCATTTAACATATGCAACATTTGATTTGACAAAAACATATAGTTTTAATGGGAAGGCTAAATATTCAATATGTAAGTTTCCAAGCTAGATCCTACCGCCAAACAGGAAAAAACTTACACTCAATTATATATATCAAATCACATGAATTTATTATGGTTAAGTAATAAATTAGGTAAAGATACATATTCCTTAACCATAGTTAAATAACCAAAGTGCATATAGATTATAGAATACATGTCATATATTTATTGATTTGATATAAACATCGAATGCAAATAAGTTTTTCTCAGCAACTTACTACTTTAAGAATTTTTATATCTACATATCCTAAAAAAATATTATTAATATTTAGTGGGTAAAATAGATTTTATTTCACTATAATAATTTAATTGTAATGTTTGTGGTAAATATTATTCCTACTATTTATGTAACCTCCAAATATGTAAATCACTTCAAATATTAGTTGCATCAATGCTTGCACTTTAGAATTTGTCCTTCTCTTTAAACCAAAAAAGTATTTTGAAAATTCTAAAATATTCAAAATTAACTCATAAAGTTTGCATATATAAATGGGGTAAAGTATAAAAATGATTACAAGATAACCTTTTCCCCTCTCGACATCATTGATATTTGTCGTGGAATTGTTGGGCCGGTAGTTCGTTTGGTGTAGTTCCATCTAAACCACAAAGTAGGTTGCTATCTACTACTTTGTTGTTGCTTTTGGCACAACTCACAAGTTCTCTTTCTTCTTTTTCTTGTTATAATTTTTTATATAATTATTTAATATTTAAAATTTATTGACTCGACTAATTTAGATTTGTGCCGTGAAAACCCATTAAAGGAAGAAAACATTTCCTATCAGAGGTTTACATATTCCAGGATTCGAATCAGAGCATTCTCGTGTCATGTAGACCTACCAAAGAATGGAATCTCTATCTACCAAATGTTTCTTCATTTCAACACTGGAGCTCGGCCTTTCTCACACATGTAGAGCCATTAAAGGAGGAAAGTGGTCCCTACCAAAGTCTCCATTCCCAAGGCTCGAATTCGAGATCTCTGGTTAAGAGTTGAGGATTTTATTCATATCACCACACCTCTTGGTGGTTGTTATGGTTTCCTAACGACGTCCAATATCTGCTTTGGGGTCCTGATTAATTCGAATTTGAGTCGTATAAGGCCCATTAAAGGATGAAAAGCTCCATGTCAGGGATATTTTTATTTCAAAGCTCAAAAAGAGACCTCTAATTAATGGTGGAGGGATCTCATCCATCCTACCACTCCGCTTAGTGATTATTATAGTTATTATTAATGTTGTTAGTAAGAAACACAAATATACACTATACATCACCCTTGATATAATTGAGTTAATGTAACTTCATGGTATATAATTTTGGCTTAAAACACATTCTTTAAGAGCTTGTAGTATTGTCATAATGTGTAAATGGAATTCCATAATGAATGAGTTTCTAAGTTTTATATTATGTTCATTAATATATTAGAAATTAATGTTTTAAAAAATGAGAAGAAATATTTGAGTACATAATTAACGGTAGAAAAAGTAAGATTCAATATATTTGTACTCGTGACATTACAATTTTGAATTATAACATCATGAAAAAAAATTATAACATCATGGTCACATGACTATTCATGAGGCACAAAAAAAAGCAAAAATATACCACAACACCAACATATACACACTGTAATTCCACAAGTGAGGTTTGAGAATGCTAAGATGTACCTAGACCTTACTTTACCTCTATCTTTTGGGGTAGAGAGATTGTTTCCGATAGAAAAAAATATAGTCAATGCAAGATAGTAAAACTTTTGATAGGGTTTTTTTTATTAGTAATAAATATGAAAAGAAAGGAATAAAATGAAAGAAATAATATATATATATATATATATATATATATATATATATATAAACCCCTCTACAGCTTCGTAATTCCTTGCGTGGACCCCAATAAAGAGTGGATCAGAGTTCATCTCATTAACTTGACTGATCCTATTCAATTTGATTAATTTCTAGAGCAAACGAGCGATTGATTTACTTTAGTCCTCGGTATCAATTGATGTGACATCGTTTTTTTTTTAATTTGCCCCACAAAAAATGTCATCTTTCTATATTTAAAAATAATTTACAACAACACATTTATATAAAATTTATTTTAGACCACACATTTCAAAAATCATCATTTCTTTCTTAAACTCCGTGAGAAGTCAAATTATGCTACATAAATTAGGACGAAGGATTTAAAAATTTAAATTAAGAATAAAATAATATAAATTTTATTACTTTAGTAACAATACAACATTAGAAATCTATAAATTTTGTAACTCAACGATGAGTGATAACAATAAAATGATTAGGCACACAATAATAATATGAAAAATTGAAATGATAAATAGCAAAGTTTAATATTTTAAGATCAAGAATTACCAAGCTATGTGATTACATGCGCTAATCACAATCAAATTTGTTATTACAATGATAAGTTATAATATCAGTTGCATTAGAATAAACGTTTAATTTGTGATAAATGAATTCCCTAATAATATAGAAGGTAAGAGACAATTATAAATAATTCAGGCCATTCAATTATGATAATAAGTTCATAAATTGTAAAACTAAACATAGAGGAAATTAATAAAGAAATTAAGAGACAAAGGAGGATTTAGATTGCACCCAAAAATTACTATTATTTGTGAAATTATAATTGTTCTTTTTCTTAATTTTTTTGTTAGATCCGGAAAGAGGGAGAGAATAAGAGAAAGGAATACTACGATGCTAACAAAATTTGAGTCCTTCACTTCAGATGTGAAAAATTGGAAGCTCATCAATTAAATTAATGCTCAACCCTTTAATTTGTACTTATAAATATAAAATTATAATAAATGTTATTTGAAATTAAATTGTAGTTGTCATTATGTAATAAAAGTTTCATAATTTTATTATTAAACTGACGCAGTCGAGCTCGTGCTTTACATGGGCTTGCATCATCTAGTATGAAAAAGAAAACGATCCCACGACATAAATTGATGACAAAGGAGGAAAACTTAAAATTCAGCTGAAAACCTGCAGCGTGTGTTCGAATACTGATGAGAAGCAATTTGCTCTCTTTAGGTTGTATGTGATATTAATTGTCAGGAAGTTGAATATAAAAAAAAGAAGGAATAAAATCATAAAATGAAAAAAAAAATTAGTTTTCCATTAACAGTCCCTATATTTTAAACTATCCCAACTTTCACCCCTCTCTCTCTCTCCTGCTATTTTTTCATCTTTCCAATAGTATCTCTTATTTCTCTAAATACATTTCTCTCCCTTCATTTTCGCCGGTTGATCGCCGGAATATCCCCTTTCCGTCCGATCACCTATCCACCACTTCAATTAGATCCACATTTCAAAAAAATCAAGTCCTCGTAATTATTGAAAAAATCAAGTGGTAGTTCTCGTAATTATTGGTGATCTCACAAAATAAGGAGAATATGTCTTTAATTTCGTGTTTTATATGTTAATAACCTAAAAAATTAGGGTTAGGGCTTAAAATGTTGACTAAAATCATAAAGCGAGGGCATAAAAAGGTACCGAAATCGGACCCATCTGATTTCGGGTCGGGTAATCGAAGCTCCGGTTCAGTTTCAACATCCAATGTAGTTGTTGTTAACCACGCTTCTAGAAGCACCGGTACCGGTGCCGTAATGATGACAAACAACAATTCGACGCAGGCAGTGACGTCAGCAGCGATCGAGAACCTTCCGATGCTCAAGGACGTGGCAATGTCTGATAGGCAGGATTTATTTAAGAGGAAATTACAGGTTTGTTATTATCTATTTGAATTTAATGATAATAATACAATGAAGATGGTTAGGGAAAAAGAGATAAAAAGACAAACTTTAGTAGAACTTGTTGATTGCATTCAATCTAGTGCTATGAAAATAAGTGAGATTAATCAAGAAGAAATGTTGAAAATGATATCTGTTAATTTATTCCGGTGTTTACCCCCCGGGTCCCACGAGAACACAGGGTCAGAAAATGTTGAACCAGATGAAGAAGAACAGTATCTTGAACCATCTTGGCCGCATTTACAATTGGTATACGAGTTGTTGTTAAGGTATATAGTTAGTTCGGATACTGCTATGAAAGTTGCTAAGAGGTTTATCGATCATTCGTTTGTGTTGAAGTTATTGGATACGTTTGAGAGTGAGGATCCGAGGGAGAGAGAGTATTTGAAAACGATACTTCATCGGATATATGGGAAGTTTATGGTGCATAGACCGTTTATAAGGAAGGCGATTAATAATATCTTTTATAGGTTTATATATGAGACAGAGAGGCACCGTGGGATAGGTGAGTTGTTGGAGATTTTAGGGAGTATTATTAATGGTTTCGCGTTACCAATGAAAGAGGAACATAAGCTTTTTCTCGTTCGAGCTCTTATACCACTTCACAAGCCGAAACCAATTGCAATGTATCATCAGCAGTTGTCGTATTGTATTGTTCAGTTTGTCGAGAAGGATTACAAGTTGGCTGATACAGTTATAAGGGGTTTGTTGAAATACTGGCCTGTTACTAATTGCCAAAAGGAAGTTCTCTTTCTTGGGGAAGTCGAAGAAGTGCTGGAAGCCGCGCAAGCTGCTGAATTTCAGCGCTGCATGGTTGCTCTTTTTCGACACATTGCTCGTTGCCTTAACAGCCCGCACTTCCAGGTTAGGAGAAACTTCAAAGCCATTAATTGCCACTGTTTACTCGATTCATTGGTTGTTAATTGTGTATGCATTCAGTAACTATTATGCCTTTTTTAAAATTTTCTTTTATTGCTTGGTGGATGTGTATATGCTTGGGACTATTTGTCGGATCATAACTATTGTCTGGATTCTCTACTTTTGTATACTGTTTGTGTATGTAGCTTTTCCCAACATTCTTCACACTCTCCCCCAAAAAAGTGCTCGGTGCATGTGCATCATAGATTTTATTAACTTCAGAAAAATATAAAATTTCTTGACTAAATTTTCTGTCTTTGGTCGGTAAGATACCGGAAATTGGTTCCCTTCCTTTCTTTTCTCATTTTCCTTTTTAGGTGCAATGTTAGGTCTGTTGGAGTTTTGAACGCAAAGCGCACGGGCTTTGCTATAGATAAGGCGCAAATGAACAAAAAATTTAAAATTAAAAATGAATTTCACGAACTATACTTGTAAACCGTAAATAATAATTATATGGACGAAGGAATTAAAATATGTGCAGTTCGGTGAAGTTTTTGTTGTTTCGTGTTGCCTCTTTAGAAAATACTATTTCCGATGAAGTGTATGCCTTAGCACCTTGGTGACTGCATTGAAGTGCCTGCTAAACTAGGCGAAATGCTCAGTGTGTTTTGCATGTAGCTTTAGGGCTTAAGCGTGCATTTGACAAAAACTATTTAGGTGTGTCATTTTTAAACGAACATTTGCCTACGCGTAAATGTCTTGGTGCTTAGTTGAAAACTTGTCTGTCAAAGTTACTAACTTTTCAAGTTAGTTGCTATCTTACCCATATCTATAGTATAAGTTGCTTCTATTTTTATATGTGTGGACAATTTCTCCATTAATGAGTATTTTTCAAGTTATATGCTGTTATATGTGGAGCTTATTGCTATTTTTGTTGGTAGGGAGTGTTTCTTGTAACATTTTTTTCTCTTCACCAATTATCTTATTCTCCGAGTCAGGTAGATCGAATTTTTTCCTTATTTTTTCTAGCTTCCGGTGGCTATATTCCTTGTTACATCTCGCCTGATCCTCATTTTCCCATATACTAAGGGGTTTGCAATCGGGCGCTTACACGATAACGGGCAGGGAAAGGGGTCATAGAATTGACAGAAGCAAGTGGATGGAAGTTCGTTTGAAATACTTCATTACCAGTTGCTGTTTACCGTCTTCCTTTGGTTATTTTATACTTATCGTAGCTATCCAAATATTTGTTTTGAAATGCTTTACTTGAGCCGAGGATCTATGGGAAACAACCTCTTTACCTTCACAAGGTAGGGGTAAGGTCTGCGTACACACCACCCTCTCCATACCCCATATGTGGGATTACACTGGGTATGTTGTTGTTGTTGCATAGCTATCCGAATATAGAGCTCTCGCTTGACCATCATTCTCTATGGCAAGTTTACAAGCAGGATAAACGTGCCGAGCTTCTTATAGGCGCGTTTGCATTAACTGAGTTCCTTTGCTCCTTTTATCCTTCGGATATTTTTAGAAAGATTATCCTTCAGAATTTACCTTAGGTATGTGTAGACGACTTTTCGTTAGTATTCTGTGAAGTTCCTAATTTTGAAAGGTGCTTTAGTCTTATACACCCTTATGAATACTTTGTTATTAATGGGTATCGCTTGGATCCCTTGGGCATCAAACTTGTGCAGAAGAGATGGAGGAAGTACTATAAATTTAGTTGAAGCACATTGAACTCTCTTTAAAATGGTTAAGATTTCACATTAGCAAATGTTGAGCTCTTTCTTTTACATTGTTTTATGAGGCACCCATAACAAAATTTCAAATTCCCACACTTGAATGTGATTTTGGTCCAAGCACTTTTTCCTGTCTTGTCTGTTTTTTTAATAGATAAGTAAGATTTTATTGCATCAAAGCAGCAATACCTATGCACAGTATAAGATTTACAAAAAGCTGAACTGCTTGATGAATCTGCTAATCCTGGAAGGAACTGAGGAACTCTATCTGATTCTCAACATTGTAAACATTTTTCATCCTCACCAAAAACTAGAGAAAATACCTTTGAATTGAGCCCCGAGGTAGAATCTATAATGCTTTCAATGCTTCTTTTTCTTTTCCCTTTTCCTTTCAAAGCATCTTTGATTCATATTATGATGCCTTAGTCCTCCTTGTACTTTTTTTAGTCCCCTTCTCTAACATAACAGTAACTCCTCGACAGTTTTTGGCATGACCCATTTGACACTAAGGATGCAAAAGAACAGATTCCACACCTGGGAAACATCAGGGCAGTGCAGAAAGAGATCATTGGTGTCTTCTGCATCTCTGTCTCACATGAAACATCTATTGATGTTTATCCCGCTTCACTGCAAAATGCAAATGATGCTGGGTCGAAACAGCACAAGTGGCTAACCAATGAAAATTTGGTACTTTAGTCTTTACATGGAGCAGAACTCCATTTGAGTTATCATGGCCAGAAATAGGAAGAAGTTGATGATATCGGAACTTGTATCCACCACGGGTAAAGGACAATCTCATTGAATCAGGTTCCATAGATAGCCTTTGAAACCTCCCAAATCCTGAAAAAATTAAGTCTTCCCTTCAATTCCTTAATTGTTACAGTTTCTTCTAAAAATTAATATCCTTGATTTAGTCTACTCTGTTCTATTTCTGCTTCTGTATTTTACTGCTTCGCGATTTGTTATCAAAACCAAGGAAGACTTCCTAGAGAGAGTTCCCATCACCTAGTAGATTATCATAGTTTTACAATTGACATAGATAATTTCTATGCTTATCTCAACTTAACTCTCTTGGGGTACCTTTTGGGTTCAGATAATTTATCTTACTCCCATAAATAGGAATTTCTCACCAAAGTAGTCATACGCTTCTGATTGCTATGTCATAAACGAAGCATGTAACCACCTTAACAAAGTTCCAATATTAAGAATATCGTTGTTTTTTAAATGTGAGAATAATAGTTTTCTTAGCTTAATTTCGTCATAAAGTAGACTCCTGTTTTTATGGAAATAATGCCTAACTGATAACTGAAGACGGTAAGAGGTTGAACTACTTATTTCCTCAACTGTCACGGTCAAAACCCTGAAACTACTAATTTGCGTCGTACGATCTTGTTTACCAGCAAAAGTAGAAGTCCATGGATTTGTTGCTCTTTCTCCGCTTTTTGGTTAGTGCAAATTCTTCATCTACCCTTGATATTCGAAACTTCATTCTTTTAGCTAGGATAGTACGCTGTCGGAGTGAGACCGGGGTACAGTAACGAAGTTAGACCGAAATGAACGACTCAATTCCTCTAGAAGAAAGGAGAGAGAAAGAACAACCAATTCTAATAAGCCCACATGACGAGATTAGATCTAATCTCTAAAATCTTCCGGGTCTATCTGCTCTTCAATACCTTTGCCTCAACTGGGATTTCGAACCTTTGTTTTCGGTACCAAAAAGTGATTCTTGCATGATCGAATGAAAGGCGGAGTGCAGAGTTCTGAAACCTGAGAAATTAGCACGTTCAAGGAGATATTACCACCATACCTTCTTTTTGCAGGCCATTATGTTGCTTACTTTTGTTAGATATGCTATAGACTCTCCAGTTACACATAGATGAATGCGGGTATGATGAGATCTGTTAAACCTGCAATTGAGGTCTTACTTCGCACTTAAATGGATAACTCAAACCGTGTTTGAAGCCCCAAGTTTTTGTGCTTGTAAATATTGCTTCTCTTATTTGGTTCAGCTTAAGGGTCATTATAGGTGTTTGTTAGCTTTCGTTTTTGGGGAAAGTAAGATTCCTTCCAAAGTAAAGCTTTCGCACGGTTTCCATTCATCATAGACTTAAGCAATAAGTTAGCATGTGTACAGCTACTATTTCTCATATCTTTTGTATAATTGCAAATGTAGCAAGGATCCCATGCATATTTGCCTTTGTTTTGACTGTTGTTTGTCAACTTGAGGGCTTACCTTTTTGCATTAAATGCATTAAATTCGGCTTAAGGCTTAATTTAAAGAAGTGTGCTATGCTCTCTGTTGCTTGGTGTATTGGCAAATAGGCAGTGATATGGTCTTCTAGTCGAGATTATGCTTCCATCACGGTATGGACAATAATTATTTTCTTGGGAAAGAAAATTGTTTCTGATACCATTAACCGATCTCCCGTCTTTGAGGGGAGTGTGGCATGCATCCCATGTCCAGAATATCTGTTTGTTCTTTATCATCTTATAACTTGAGGCAATGGACACTTCTTGTTCTGTCCTATGTATTCTTTATTCTCTTTAAACAGATTCCCCGCCCCCCCCCCCCCTCTCCAGTTTATATGACCCTCTTTCCTTTTTAGCCCGTTAACAAAAGAATGATTCCTTTCTAAATTTGAAAATAATTTAATTTAAACTTCCCTTTTACACTTGATGATAAGCTTTTATAGCCATACAAATGCGATGACATATTTAACGCCACAAGTTTTAAGTCTTATATCAACACAATTCTTATGGAATGTTTAAAACTCTTTTTCTTAAACTCCGTGCACATTAAACATGGTCACATAAAATGGAACGGAGGGAGTAATTTGTTTTTAATAAACAAATGTATTTGTATGAAAAACCATATTTTGGAAAATGGCGTACCACCATCTTAACTGATTATACAACAGCAACAACATACCTAGTATAATCCCACCAGGAGGGGTGTAGGGAGGGTACAGTGTACGCAGACCTTACCCATACTTTGTGAAGGTAGGGAGGCTGTTTCTGATAGACCCCAGCTCAAGTAAAGATGCAAAGACAATAATAATAATAGACAATAATAGCAACAATATAATAAGATAAATGAGGTAAAGAAACAAACAAGTCGTAGTAAAGATCTAAAAAATAAGCAAGTGTACAAAGATAATAATACTCTTAGTACAGGAAAGAAATCCTCGCAGTAGCCTACTAGCCCTCTACCCTGATACTCGACCTCCATACCCTTCTATCGAGGGTCATGTCCTCGATAAAGCTGCGCCATATCCTGCCTAATCACCTCTTCCCAAGACTTCTTTGGCCTATCCCTCTCTCTCATTAGGCCCAACATTGCCAACCTCTCACACCTCCTTACAGGAGCATTTGCGCATCTCCTCTGCACATGACTGAACCATCTCAACCTTCCTTCCCGCATCTTGTCTGGGGGACACTTCCCCCTCCCACCTTGTCCGGAATCACTTCATTCCGAATCATAGTATTTGATAAATCTCTGTATGTTTTACATACATCTTATTGCGTTTTCCGTAGCATTTTAGTTGTGCTCTCCTACTCTAAATTCCAATTATCATATTGGAAAATTTGGCGCTTGCTATGCTCGTGAATCATGAATACTTTCGAAATAATTATGAAGTTCACTTTAAATGAATCGGAAGAAAAACAAAAATAATAGCCGTAGGATTGTTGAAGTGCTTGGAATGTGGGAATAATTGTTACTTAAGCCTCAAGTCAAGTAGATGCAAATATAGTTAAACTAGAGTTTTGAGGTCTTATTATCAGCACAAATGAATGGTAATACCTCGAACACTTCCATTCTTTGTTTTTGAGTGTGTACATGACTCTCCTTCCTTGATATCAACTTGTTGAATTTTCATTACTCTAAATGCCTCGGGTGGAGAGAATGAGGTGTAAAACCTATGTGGACAGTTAGAGCTTGTATAGCCAGTCACTTCTTGGAGCTTTATCTAAATCCCTGTCTCAGAATTTTATGTTTCTTCTTTTCCTTGGAAGTTGGAACTGCTAATAACTGGTTTTGACTCTTCCTTTCTTCATTAAGCTTCGGGAATCAGCTGTCTTTTCTCCTTGTTCAGTGCATTTCTAGACTCTGTGTACCTGAAAATTTGCATTCCTAGCCCTCAGTGCTGACACCAGAATAAAAGCCACCAGTGATGTGATAATTGATGAGAAGCTGGGTAGGTTAGCACTCAAAACTAGTGCAAACAGGCTCTGTCCTTGGTATATTATTTTTTTGCCCCCTTTCAAGGATAGACATTTTTTTGTATGTCATTTTTATTCATTGGCCATGTTGCTTGTTTATGGTACTCCGTTGTCCCATTTATGTGGTACTATTTTCTTATAAGTCCGTTCCAAGTAGAATGACACATTTTTATATTTGGAAACAATTTAACTTTAAACATCCCATTTTGTCCTCAATGGCATGCTTTTATAGACAGAAATCTCATGGCATGTTTAAAACCATAAGTTCTAAAAGTCTTTTTACTTTCTTAAACTATGTGCTCAGTCAAACGTCATATAATCTGAAATTGAGGAAGTAACTCGTTGCAGAATAATGAAAATATCTGATGTTATTTTCTATTTGAAGAACATTAGAAAGAAGTTTTAAATCTTATCTGAAGAGGATCCTCAGGACTATGAAAAGGCAGTTTGAATCCCTTTGAGGTGTCTTTGAAGTAAATCTATGTTCTTTTCAGGTTGCAGAACGAGCCTTATTTTTATGGAATAATGAACACATTGTGGGTCTGATCGCCCAGAATCGGAATGTTATTTTACCAATAATTTTTGAGGCTCTGGAAAAGAATATAAGGAGTCATTGGAATCAGGCTGTCCATGGGCTGACTGTAAATGTCCGCAAAATGTTCCTTGAAATGGACGCCGATTTGTTTGAGGATTGCCAGAAACAGTATGCCGAGAAAACAGCTCGGGCCACTGAGCTGGAAAAGCAGCGAGAGTTAAGATGGCAGAGATTAGCAGCTGCTGCTGGACAAGGAGGGTAAAGAACACGTTGATCGTTAGTCCTGATCCGTCAGATGCAGGATTAGACACGCCTACTCAAATGAATGCATGCATCAACCATGCTCTTCTGTTATAGTGGTACTCATTTTTATGCACGCCAACTCAAAACTGGATGCATGCATCAACCATGCTTTTCTGTTATAGTGGTATTGATTTTTCTCCTGTTTTTTCTTTTTGTTCTTTTGTTCTCAATGTGCCGGATCGTTGAAGATGATGACAGGTATTGCAGCAGGGTGTAATTCAAGCATATTTTGATAATCACTAGTAGTCTGCTGCAGCTCAAGAATGGTTTGTGGAAGTGTCTTGTCTAATTTGTTCGATAATTTTCGTCAGGAGAAATTTTTATTCTTGCAATGAACTCTCTAGAGCGCGAAATTACATTATTAGACAGTTAATTTACAGTAATCAGGAGGGGGAGGGCAAAAGCCAAGGAAAAGAGGACTTCTCCAGGATTTTTATTCTGAGCATTTTTCTTCTTTTTCCTTCTCTTGAAAGAAAGTAATTTTATTTTTGTTTCTCTCTTTTACGCTGTATAGGTAGGAGGTTTGATTCACTTAGCAGTTCTTGAAAGTGTTATAAAAAAGATAACCTCCTTTATTCAATTGCAATACTTGTTTTAAGGTGATCTTCAATGTACATGATGATATCTATATAGATAATGTTATATATATAGAATGAAGTACTACATGGGCATCCTAGTTCTCAGTACATGGTAGTATGACTTTGTAGAAACTTGTGTTTGTGGTTAATAGCCCCCGGGCCTGGTTACTGTGACCACCTTTGTTAGTCTGGCCAACATCAACTTTGCGCCGGGAAGTCCCACATCGGGTGTAAAGCGCTCTTTAACAAATGCGACTTCATATCTAGGGTTTGAAACTGAGACCTTACTTACGAATGATTGCTTATTACTCCATAACAACTCTTGTTGGTTACTGATATATAGTCTAATGGTTATCATTTTGCATCAAGAGTTGTGGACAATTTCCAGGAATTGATGGTTGCTTGAATGTGATCTTTTGTCATCAAATGGGGTCAATTGGGAACGTTAATGGTCTATTCTTTGATTAAAGTTTTAACTCTAATAACATTGATTATATGAATTCTTTGATGCATGTTGATCTACTTTGATTCATTTTGTTCTTGTATCAAGTAATTTGTCTCTAAAAGCAAATTAGGAGCTATCAAAATTTCACAGTTGTTACTATACGGTCATACCAAAATATGTTATGCTTAAGTTCTGTTAGTGATAGTTTGATTATCTTGGATCATACTCAGTCGTGCTTCCAATTTTCATTTCAAACATTATATTGATGATAAATGTCCTCGTGCTCTGCTTTATTTAATTTGGTGCACCTACAAGAGCTGGGATGAAACTGAACTTTCACGTCCACTGCTAGAATTTGCAAGTCATACTAAGTGCAAATGCCACATCTGTCCTAGTACAGGTCATGTCATACATGATCGATCATATAGCCGAAGCATATGTGATCTTTTTCATGCGTTCAAGTTCTATAGTATTAGAAGGACTATCCTTTTTAGATAGCTTGATGCCTTGTCCCATAGGTAGACCACCTTTCTTGGAATTTTTCATACAAAAACGTCTAAGCACTTTGTCTATGTAGACTGACTGTGACAGTCCCAACAATCTATTAGGTCTATCTTTATAGATCCGAATTTCCAGAATGTAGCAGGTTTCACCTAAATCCTTCATCATGAATGTCATCTACATATATGATAATGAAGGCAATACTCCCATCCTTGCATTTACTATAAACACATGGATCCTCTTTGCTTCTGACAAAATCAAATGACTTGATAGCCTTGTCAAAGCAAATGTTTCAACTCTTCGAGGCTTGCTTAAGCCAATAAATGGACTTTTGTAGCTTGCATACATCATTTGGTTTGGACTCAAGTGAAAAACCCTCAGGTTGTTTCATAAACACCTCCTCAACTAGATTACCATTGAAGAAAACAGTTTTGACGTCCATCTGCCAAATGTCATAGTCATAATATGCAGCTATTGCAAGCAAAATCTGAGTTGACTTAATTTTCGCAACAGGTGAAAAAGTTTCATCATAATCGATCACAGGCCGTTGATTATAACCTTTAGCCACCAATCTTACCTTATAAGTCTGTACATTGCCATATGCATCAATCTTCTTCTTGAAGACTCATTTGCATCCTATGGGTCTAACCCCTGTTGGCAAATCAACCAAGTTCCAAACTTGATTTATGTACATCGAGTCCATCTCAGATTTCATGGCTTCTTTCCATCTCTGCGAATCAATGTCTAACATAGATTCGTTGTAGGTTGTAGGTTCATCGTCATCAGGAATATCTATCTCATTGTGTGTTTTAACAAGGAGATTGAGTCTTTCAGGCGGACGATGAGTCCTAGTGATCCTACGGAGTTGATTATTCTGCGTTTCAGTGTTTGTTGCATTCTGATCGTGAGAAGGTCTTTGTGTGCTAGACAATCCATCACCTTAAGAGCTTTCATGAATGTCATTCTCATGTATTTCCTGAAAGGAATGATGTACAACATTTGTGTATACTTCCATTGGCTGTGTATGAGAGCCTTGCATTTCTGCACTATCTCTCACAACACTCCCATTGGCTGAAGGGCGTACTCTAAGTACCCAATCTTCATCAGATACTCCCATTGAATCCTTATTTAGGTCATTCGACAAGGGTTCAATTTCTGTGTTATCTTGTAGTTCTTGAATTTCTTCATGTTTTATCTCTGTGCAGCTATGTTCCTTGTAAACATATTCTTCTTCAAGGAAAGTTGTGTTCCTGGAAACAATGACCTTAGGTTCTCCAGAAAGATAGAAGTAGTATCCCTTAGTTTCCTTTGGCTACCCCACGAAGTAACATTTCTCACTTTTGGATTCCAACTTATCAGTGAGCATCTTCTTAATATATGCAGGGCACTCCAGGGTCTCATATGTTTAAGAGCTGGCTTCTTGCCACACCATATTTCATAGGGTGTCTTTTCTACTGATTTGGAAGGAACCCTGTTCAAAACATATATTGAGGTTTGTATAGCATGTCCCCAAAGGTATGTCGGTAGAGTTGAGGAGCTCATGGATCGAACCATATCCAATAAGGTTCAGTTTCTCCTTTCGGCAACACCATTCATCTGTGGTGTTCCAGGAGGTGTCCACTCTGATTGGACTCCATATAGCTTTAAGTAATTCAGAAAATCCTTGCTCAAGTATTCACCTCCTCGATTCGATCGAAGGGTCTTGATACTTATTGCAAGTTGCTTCTCTATTTCCGACTTATACTCCTTGAACTTCTCAAAAGTCTCGGATTTGTATGTCATAAGATACACATATCCATACCTTGTGAAGTCGTCAGTAAAAGTGATGAAGTATGTGAAGCCTCCTTTAGCTTGAGTCAAAAATGGTCCACATACATCAGTATGGACCAACTCAAGCACCTCCTTGGCTCGCACACCTTTCCCAGAAAGTGGCTTATTGGTCATCTTTCCTCTCAAGCAAGATTCGCAGTTACCATAAGACTCCAAGTCAAATGGTTCGAGGTAGTCTAACTTCCTCAACCTTGCTATCATTGATTCGTTGATATGACCAAGTCTGCAGTGCCATAGGTAGGTAGAGTGTCTATTACTTATCTTGGCTCGTTTATTTTGTACATTGAATATCTCTCGACTACAATTTAGTGTATATAATCCATCCACAAGAGGAGTAGTTCCATATATAACATTATCAAAAGACATTACTTGACTGCCATTATAAATATATGAGAAAAAACCCTCCACGGCCAAAATTGGGATAAAAATGATATTTCTTGTTAACGAGGGTACATAGTAGCAATCATTCAACACTAAACAATAGCCAGAAGGCAAATTTAATCTATAAGTTCCTACGCGCTCAGCATCCACTCGTGCTCCATTTCCAACGCGTAGGTCTACCTCTCATGGTCCAACCTTCCTGCTATCAGTTAGCCCCTGCACATTTGTACAAATGTGTGAGTCACAAGCGGTATCCAATACCCAGGAATGAGAGTTATTTATAGACATATTTATTTTAATGACGTACATACCTTGTCCACCAGAGGCAGAAGCACCTGGTGTTTTTCCTCCTCCTGGTGCCGTGCAGTCCTTCTTCCAATGATCCTTCTTGTGGCAGTTGAGGCATTCATCCTTAGCCAGATTTACCTTCTTCTTCTTCACACATCCCTTAAGCTTCATAGCTGAGGGCGCAGCGACTGTTTTCCCCTTCTTCTTCTGCCATTCCTTGCCTTTCGGCTTGGGTCGACTAGTAGAGCTCACCATGAGCACATATTCGCCTTTGGAAGTGGAAGACTCAAAGGTCTTTAGCATGTTGTGCAGCTCCGACAGACTCGCCTTCGTTCCATTCATATTGTAATTCACTATGAAGTTTTCAAAGGAACTAGGGAGAGAGTTCAGGATGAGGGTGGTAGCGACATTCTTTTCCAGCTTCGTTCCAATTGAAGCAAGCCTCTCTATCAGCCATATCATCTTCAACACATGCTGCGAGACCTGACCCCCTTCATTGAGCTTACACTTAAAGAGTTCTATCAGTAACTCATATTCCATAGTTTGAGATTGTGAGTCATAGAGACTCTTCAAGTGTTCGAGCATCTCATTGGGACCCATGTTCTCATGTTATCTCTGAAGTTCCATAGACATGGAAGACAACATCACGCACTGTGCTGAAGTGGCATCATCTAGGTGTTTTTGGTAAGCATCCTTATCAAAAGAGGCATATTCAGCAGAGTCTGTCGCAGGGACTGTTGGGAACACCGTGTCCAACACGTATTCTATTTTCTCTTGTCTCAGCACTATTCGCAAATTTCTCAGTCAGTCAATGTAGTTTGGTCCAGTAAGTTTGTTCATTTTAATCAACATTTTCAATGATAAGCTCGACATCTTTGATAATATGAAGAATTAGATAGACTGGAAATCAAACTCAAATTTTATTTTCTATTATACACATTCGTTTAGGCTAATCAACATGGCCTTTTATTTAATTAGCTCCCACTATTTTAACATACTTCTACGACCCATGGTAGAATACAGACCTATATTAATTGAAGTCATAATGGGCCAAGATCCAAGCCTATGCTATCTCCGCTTTTGCTTTGGCTGATAACTTTAATAACACATCTTGGTAGGCTCTAAACCAATTGCAAAACTTATTTGCAACTCTTGGTTGATCAAATATTACATTTAATCTTGCGTCCTTAGATTAGTCCGACTCTTTGGCGCCAAGATTTGTCTAAGCAAGTCAACCGCATTACACGACTGCGTTTATGTATCTAAGTAAACTTGGCCTTTGTGAGCAAACACTTTGGTGTAAATACCCACAAAAGTTTATCATCTACCTTTACATTAAGACACATCTATGAAAGAGTCTGGATCCTCGTAGACTTAGAGAAAATGCTTTGACATAAATACTCGTATCGGCGAAAAGGATTTTGCACTCTAACAATTATAATGGACGACACGTTTTAACTTAGAATTGTATTTAAAATTTTGGGGAATATTTTAATTCATGGTTTTAACCAAGATCAACTCTTTTACGCCATATCCAATATGACATCTTAATATCATGCAAAACTAATGACACATATAGTTGGGAACCGTCAACCCAATAAGCATGATATAAGATGGTTTAATCAAATACTGGACGCCGCCTGCCCAGACAGTTATATCAGACGATATTCTAGTAATTTAAATGACAAACAATTTGACATTTAGCACATAAACAGTATACTTATCAAATATATACTGTATTATAATAATCTTGGGTTAAACATACTAAACTCTGAATTTTTTTTTGTTTCTTGACAAGTGGGGCCGCATCGCTAATCATTAGGGCCGCGACGCCATTGAGGCAGAAGTCTTTCGACTTCTGTTAATGCATTAGCGATGCGGTGCTCCAACATGGAGCCTCAGCGCTGCAAAGGCAGAAACCTTTCGGCTTCTGCAAATGCATTAGCGCCGCGGCGCTCCACCATGGAGCTGCGACGCTGCAGAGGCAGAAACCAAGGTTTCTGCAAGTGCATTAGCGTCGCGGCGCTCCACCATGGAGCCGCGGCGCCTACTGTCTAGCGAGTCCAAATTTTGAAATGAAGCATTAGCACCGCAGCGCTCCACCATGGAGCCGCGACGTAGCCTTGAAACCCTAGCAAGCGTCGCGGTGCCGATGTCCTGACAAACGTTTCTGTGTTGATTTTTCAAAATCGTTCGAGCCCTAAATCCAATTTATGGATCAAATCACAGATCCTTTATCATCACCCACCATTATCAATAACGCCCATATCGACCATCATCCTTTCTTACCCGTTCTTAACCGTGCACCGTGCAATGACCCGGACAACGCACTTTTGGCTTAGTTCGAGTTAGAGCGGAATGACTTCCTCGAGTTAGCGTAGGAGATAATTTAGGGTGATTTCAAAAGGTTAACATTCGGTCAAGACATGTAGGATTTCAAGAAGCCTCGTTTTAATCCAATTTTATGTTTAACCCACATTATTATGTTATTTAATTGTTATATAACCATTGAACCAGCCTGGGCTATGATACCACTGTAGAGTTTAGTTGGGTTCAAAACACTTAAGTAAGGCACATCGGAAGTTTAAATTTTTGTTCTTACTTACCCCAACAACTTATTCTGGTATGGTTATATGAGAATCAAAATATGTAACATAAAGCATAAACACTTACATGTTGTATTATCTGGAATCTTTACTAAAGGGTGGACACGCGACAACCCTTTTGATTGCAAGCTCCAAGCTTCAATGTACTTCTCCATCGGGCTAGTAAATCCGGCAGAGTTCGAGAGAGTGTTTAGATTCTAAGTCTCTAAGACTTAGAATGATAATCTGAAAATTAGTATATGAATAATGAAGAGAATGTCTGTATTTATAGGTAAAAAATAGGTCAAACCGGATTAGGGTTTGACCTTAGGCCTGGCCCAAAAATCAAGGTAGATTAGGTCATTAGCGCCGCGGCCCTACACCGTCTCGATTTATTTTCCGCACATTCTTAATTAAATCCAAAATTCAATTTTGACTTAATTAAAACAATCATTATTCATTTAAATATCTCGATTCTAAATCGAATATTTAATACTCTCTCAATACATCCTTAGATCAAAAAGACAATCGACATAGTGTGACCCTACAGACCTTCACATATCTACATTAATCAAATTAAGGTCTACGCGGAACTCCTAGACGGCGCCGCAAGACGAACTCAATATGTGAGTACGTTTACGCGAATCCAGTAAACTTAACCTCTATGTGGTAAGATAAAATCCTTTCATCCACGATACACCCGATCAAGCTTAGGATTTGTCAAGTGTCTATCCAAATGGCTTAATCATTGTATCTCATCTATATTAGTTGATAACTAGATCATATTCTAAATATGTCTATTGCGTTGGCCAACGACTTAGTCAACCTAATATCACTGAGAATATGAGTGTTCGCTTGAATATACATTCGAGGAATGAATCCTAATCTTGGCTCAACTACCACCTTTAATCCACATCGTAATGTACCCAATACAAGCCGTATCTCAACCTATAAGGCATTTGAGCTTAGGACAGGATCAAAGTACATTACTTTATAGACAAGGTGCGTATTGACCTCAAGTCTAAGGACTTCTATCTCCCACACGCTGATCATACTTTAGACAAGTATAACAAATAATATATCAGCAGGGTATACCAATACTTCCAAAGTATCCATGTGTCCATCACGAGTAGCCATTACTCGTAGCATGTGAGACATACTACATCCTCTAAGGATGTGATGTAGACCACATGTCGACTTATCACATATCATCGATATCCCATTCTCGATGATCATTAGTCGAGGCTATTTTAAGAGTTACGTTATAATATTAATATCTTACATTATCAATAATAGCGTAACCTCCAGGGATGCATATTATAGAATATTATAAACAATCAATTAATAATTCAATAATTGCAAATGCTAAAATATTAATCTCCATTAATAATAATACGAATGTGTGTAAAGTACATTTGTCATAATATAGATTGTCTCTAGGACATAAATATACTTTCAACAACATCTCAAATTTCTAAAGAATATTCGTCCCACAAGTTAGATTAACAAAATATTTTATCAGTTAGGTGTTAAGCAAATAAGGAATAATAATTACTCCCTTTTCATTTAGGGTCTTCTTTGTCTTTTTTAGTGGAGATCTACTTCGATGCCTACTGGAGGACTCAATTTGTCTTGTGCAGGAGATGAAATTTTCACAAAGCACGTGCATCTGAATACTCTGAGGTTTGAACAGTCATCATCTGTCTTAATTTATATGATGTAGTTTGACTGGACACGGAAGTTAAGAAATAAAGGAAGACTTTTGAATCTTGCGGTCTAAATCAAGTCCAAGATATTTGTGTGGTTATACATCATCTCATTAAGCGTAAAATGTAAAGTTTAAAATTAATTTTTTGTCAAATAAAAAAATGTGTCATTCTTTTTGGCACTGACGGAAAAGAAAAAAATGTCATATAAATTAAGGTATTCTGCTTTCCCCACACTCATACAGAGTACAATATGATAGTTGACAGTCTAGCTCATTTTGGTATGCAAATATCGGGAAGCAACATCACTTTTTTTTGAAGAACCTCATGCCTTTGTGCTACAACTCCTTCTGATAGGGAAGGAAACATTGCTGATAGACTAGATTTTCCTTTTGCTAATGTACCCACTGTTGCTTTCTGGTTGGCTATGTCACAACCCTTTCATTGTTGTAATGTTTTATCTAGTTCTGAAAGGGATAGTCCCCTTAGTTGTAATGCCCTAGGGCACCCGTCTGTAATACTTGTTGGTAATAGTGTTACAGAAAGATGAAATAGAAATAATGATTTGCTGAGTCGAGAGATGACTCTTTAAGAAAAAATTGTTCCGTATATATGCTTTTATGGTAATGGACAATAGTCTCTCAAGATAAAACAACAACAATCAACAAAGCAAAGCAAACTGTATTGATCCCAGCGAAGTAAATGAATATAGAATATATTGTTGATTTCTGTATGTGTTATGTGTGTTGTTCTGCGTTTATATAGAACTGAACAGAAGAAAGTATCAGAAATTATGTAAGGATTGTGTATTGTTTTTAATTTGAACAGAAATGTTCAATTTATAAGATCAGAAAGGGAAGCAACGTTCTATTTTGTTGAATAGTCATGTCTGTTGGTTGGTGTCCTTTGGAGAAAAAAGAGTCGTTGTAACATTCAGAATAACTTAAGGGACCAAAATGTAAATAGTTAACATTTCAGGGACTAAAATGTAAATAATTAATATTTCAGGGATCAAAAAAAAGTTTTGGAAGAAAGCAACAGCTCGAGGCCCAAGGCCCGAGACTGAACGGGTGGCGGCGCAGGTGGGGCTTAGCCCCGAACCCAAGCTCACCTAGGTCTTCTTCCTTCTAAACACATGGGTTACCCTTGGGGTCCCAAACTCTTACTCAAACTTAGAGTTTATATATTGCACAATCCTTCCATCTTCTACCAGTGAAGGAGATTTGTCATTTTTGACCAAAAACACTCCATCTTTTCATTTCTCAAATACCTTACTTTGTGTACCAATATCTCTTTCATTTCTTAACGAAATTTGACGATACTTGACACTAACATCATCTACTCACTTAGTAGATTAGGTATGTGTGAAAAATGATGTTTTCGACATGCGGAGCCCACATGTTTAAGTCATTAAAGACAGGATAAACTCAATCTCATATCAGTAAATTTTCAACAATACTTTAATATATAATAGAAGTAATCCTATTTGCTGAAAAAAAAAAGGTCACAAGCTTAGATAAGCCAAAAATAAAAACACATTTGTATGTAGTACTGAATATTTATTAATTAATTAATTAAATTTCTATAATTACCTCAAGTTAACATATAATAATAATAATAATTGGATTCACAATCTAATATATTAGATAATATAGTGAATTTTTTTGATATATATACAAAGTTAGGAAAAAAATTACTTGATTCCGAGGTATCCATATGTTGTACTCTAGCTCTGTCTCTATCACTAATCAACAATTTTACAGAGATAATTGATTCTATTGGTAACTAGTAGCAGTCTTCCAACTATATTGACTTACAGATCAAAAATACCCCCTTTATCTTGTACTACTCTCGATATAAAATCTAATAAGACCTTCTCGAAATCATTCCAGGATGAAAAATGTTGTACTAGTTGTTGGTACTCTATTGTATAAAGCAGTACGGGAAGTAAATAACTATTACAAGTGTTCGAAAGGATAAATAAATGGTCAATCTTCAAAACTGCCGCAAGCTTGTTGTGTCTTGAATCTTGATAACCTGAAATCAAGAAACAACTAAATCTGGATGGTTACAACGTTGTGTGTTGAGTCGAGTGATTGCCCTCTGTCCTTAAGACAAGATTGACCCGTATATATTCTTTTAACGGGCAATAGTCTTCTAAGATAAAATAACACTTTAATTTCAACGCTACAAAGTCAATAGGTTGAGCCTGACGAAGAAAACAAATATGAATCGACTTGCTGAAGAAATGGAAAAGGAAGGAAGAGTTTCTGTTTTCTCTTCTGTTTTGTCTTTGTGTATATAGTGTGTCTCTATTGTGTATATCTCGTGTATATCACACTGTATTTCGTCACTGTTTTTTGGGTATTTTCGTGTGTTTTTCTCCTTTGTTAGTGCCTTTGTTTTTAGTTCTTTGAAATGTGCTGCTATTTTCGTGTATATATCTATCATGTTATTGAGCCAAAGAGGCATCAATATATAGCATGGAGGAGGTTGTTCAACTGCCACAAACAAGACTGTTAATAGCCATTAGTGAGGGCTGTTAATGATAGGTTTAAGGCCATTAGTAAGGCTGTTCATGGGGCTGATTTATGGTCATGAAGGAGGGCTGTTTATTGAGGAGTTAACAGCCAAGTAATTGCTGGTTAATGCTCCAAAAAACAGTCCAAACGGTAGGCAGAAAGTTTCTGCCCTTCCGTCTTTCCCAAAATCAACTTTCTAGAAACTCTAGGGAACAAACTGTAAATATTAAACAATTTGGGGTCCAAAAAGATAATATCAGAAAGTCCTCGCAGCCCGCGGCCCGAGACAGGACGGGCGGCGGCGGCGGCGGCGTGCGTGTGTGCTTAGCCTTGAACCCAACCACATCTAGGTCCTCCCTCCTTTAAACACACGGGATACCCTTGGGGTCCCAAACCCTTTACCACTTTAGAGACTTATAAAGAGAGCAATTCTTCATTTTCCCACCGATGTGGTAGATTTGTCCCACACCATATTTCCATGCCTCAAACACCCTACTTTGTGGACCAATATCTCTTTCATTTCTCAACGAAATTTGACGATTCTTGGCCCTACGGTCATCTACTCACTTAGTAGATTATGCATGTGAGAATAGACAAATCCTCCAATATGCGGAACACTAGTGTTTAATTCATTAAATATTGGTGGACGCACCTCCCCGCCAAAGGCAAATTTCCAACACTAGTACTATTTTTGTTATCCGGAATGCAGGGACGGAGCCATAATAGAAGTTACTCGTTTAGCAAAATTTTAGTAGCTTTGACTTAAGCTTTGTATTTGCAGAAAAAAATCATCTAAAATGCATAAAAAATTTATCCAGAATCCAGTAAACAAAAAGAATTATAATTCAAAGCTCATAAACTTAAAATCATGAACCAACAATTTAGCAGCCAGGAAAAGGAAAATAAAAAAGTTAAATAAGAACATGTGAGTAATCTGTAATATTTGTTTATTACTGAAAATGATAGAACATATTGTTCCTGTGACTCAATAATTGCTCATAATTCTATCATTTTTTATCTGAGACAGGAAACTATATATTAAATACAGGCTGAAGTTCACTAATAATACTTCCTAGTCAAATAAAATTTATCAGTATATATACATGATAATGAAATTAATTAACAACTAGTACCTATCTGTTCAGGATCATCAATAACAATAGCTTGTTCTCTGAACTTCTTATAGACATCACCTTTATAAAATTTCCTTGTTCTAATAATCAAAATTAAAGAAACAGAACAACTTATCAATGTAGCACCAGTAATTATAAGAAAAGCCAATTTGACATACTCCACTCCAATGCATGTTAAATCTTGACCATCTTCCCTTTTTAACCCTTTTGCTATCATTTGCTTTGTAGCCACTTTATCATATAAATGTCCAGCCACTCTAACATTGAACAAATATGCACCCAACAGGGCTAGCACCAACACCAAAATTGTACAATGTTGAGTAGTATTTCAGCCCGAATAGTTCGGACATAGTTGCGAAAATCAAAGGCGATTGAGCTCCGAAACAGAACCCCATTAGTACAGGCGCGGCATAGATGGAATTAGGGATGCAAAAGGCGATGAGTAGATGGCCCAAACACGAGAGGAGGAAGACTAACGTGAGCATCATAGGGCGCGGGATTTTGTACTTTGTTAAGAAGATTTCAGACACAAATCCCGAGACAACTCGTCCGAGATAGTTCCAAATGCTTACTAGTGAGACAAACGCCGTGATGCTTTTCTCCATATAGCGTAAGGCCTTCCCGATTCGACCTAAGTTGTCGATAGCTGTCAATGTCATGCCCACGCCGAATGTAAAAGAATGATCATGTCTATGCTAAAAAGCGCTTGCAATATTGTATAATCCTCCCCTTTTGGTGGTGGATTGAACACATTGCTAAAGCAAGATGTTGGCTTTTCCTCATATTCATTATGAGCTAACTTCTGGAATTGAGTCAGTTCTACTGAGGGCGAATTTTCCTCATATTCATCCGGAGCTAGCTTCTGAGGTTAAGTCAATTTTACTGAGGGCGGATTTTCACTGATGAATTTACACCAGCCCAATGATGCATGGTATATGGATATGGGCGCCACATCCCACATCACTCGTAACTCCGGTAATCTTCCTCAACTATTTAACTTGAACAATCCTCAATTTATTTTGGTCAGTAAAAATGTCCTATATGCTCCTAATATTATTAAAAAAACTTAATCTCTATTAGAAAATTTGCTAGGGACAATTCTGTATCTATTGAGTTTGACACTTTTGGTTTTTCTGTGAAAGACCTACGTATGGGAACAACTCTTACGAGATGCAATAGTATGGGAAACCTCTATCATTTATAATCCACTTCCGCAACAAGTGTCTCTCAACGAACCTCTCTAGCTGCAACCTCTCCATCAACTTGGCACAGTAGACTTGGGCACCTAGGGGCACCTGTTTTTAATTTTCTTAGAAGTCAAAATTTAATTCAATGTAATAAAGGGACCTATACCCTCAACTGTTACTCTTGTCCTATAGGGAAGCATGTTGGACTATCTTTTACGTCTTCATTGAGTGTAACTTTTTCTCCTTTTGATATCATTCATGCGAGCCCCCGTCGACCACTCCCCTGCCCGTTGCTCCCGTCAACCCCTCACTGCCCCACTACTCAAAACAGCCAGCATCTCGTAACATCACATGGAAACCCATGCCCGATACGGGATCTTCAAACCAAAAGTCTACTTTAACCTATCCACTCAAGTCATCTCACCTATACCCAAGAACTCAAAATTAGTCAAGCTTGATCCAAATTAGAATGCGTCCATGTGTGAAGAATTTGATGCACTTACTACACAACACACTTGTGATCTTGTCCCAAAACCAGATGGGGTCAATGTGATTTGTTGTATGTGGATATATCGTCATAAATTCAGGGATAGTGGTGAGCTTGAACGCTATACGATGAGACTTATAGTAAATGGCACAGGACAACAAGAGGGAATTGATTGTGGTGAGACCTTCAATCCAGTGGTTAAACCAGCCATCATTCGCACGATTTTGAGCATTGCTATGGGGAATAATTGGCCTACTCATCAGATTGATATGAAAAATACGTTCTTAAATTGGGATTTGAAAGAAACCGTATACATGCATCAACCACCTGGCTTTGTGCATCATTTGACTCCTCAGTATGTGTGCCGGCTTCGAAAGTCACTGTATGGCTTGAAATAAGCCTCCAAGGCTTGGTATGACCGTTTTGCCACATACATCTTGCAGATTGGGTTTATATGCAGCAAAAGTGATAACTCACTTTTTATTTTTCATCAAGGTAATGGCACTGCATACCTGTTGCTCTACGTAGATGACATTGTCCTGACTGCCTCCTCCGATGTGCTGAAAAATGAGATAATTACCCTGCTCAAATCCGAATTTTTCATGACAGACTTGGGTAAATTGAGTTATTTCTTGGGAATTTCCGTGACCAGATCCAAGAATGTAATGTTCCTATGTCAGCGTAAGTATACCAAAGAGAATGTTTACAGGATAAAAAATGGCAAACTGCAAAATCATGCTCACTCCAGTCAACTCAAAGTCAAAGCTTAGCGCGGATGACAGAGATCCGGTGCTTGATCCTTCTCTCTACAGGAGTCTCGCTGGTGCGCTTAAGTATCTTACTTTCACTAGGCCCGATATTGCCTATGTTGTTCAGCAGGTGTATTTGTTCATGCATGCTCCTAGTGAGCCTCACTTCGCAGCCCTTAAACGTATCATTCAGTACGTTAAAGGTACTCTTGATTATGGGTTACATCTTTATTCATCTGCACCGACCAGGCTGATATCATATACGGACGCCGATTAGGGCGGCTGTCCAGACACACGTTGATCTACTTCCAGCTATTGTATATTTTTGGGTGATAACCACGTCTCGTGGTCTGCCAAACGGAAAGCTACACTTTCTCGTTCGAGTGCAGAACCAGAATATAGAGGCGTTGCGAATGTTGTTGCCAAAATTTGTTGGCTCAGAAACCTCATTCTAGAGCTTCATTGTCCCTTACGTAAGGCATCTCTTGTCTACTATGATAACATATCTGTTGTTTACTTGTCTCATAACCAGGATCAGCATCAGCGAACCAAACATATTGAGATGGATATTCATTTTATTCGTGAGAAGGTTACCATGGGCCATGTTCGGTGCTACATGTTCTTTCTTCATATCAGTACGCATATATATTTTTTAAGGACTTCCTCAGAAGCTGTTCCTTGACTTTAGATCCAGTCTCAGCGTCCGGACAATGTTCACATAGTACAAGACCATCTGAGACATGTACAAGGCGAGCACACAACTAGGTGGAATCAATATCTGGCTAAAAAATTGGGTGTGACAATGCCATCTGAGTCGGGATAGGGTTCACATAGTGTCTCCGACCTAGTACAGGGTCAAATTAACCCGACGAAGGGGGGAATTTTTTGTCCTAAATATGATAAAAACAAAGATAGGGAAAATATGGAAAAATTAATTGCGGTGGAAGGTTTGCCTTTTTCATTTCCTTCCTCTTCTGGATTTATTCATTACATTCGAGAAACATATAATCCTGCTTTTAGTGGTTTTCCTAGATCAATTGTTAGAAAGAATGTTTTTAAATTTGCAAGTGAATATTAATAGTATTTACGTTATGCACTGAATCATTTTAATGGCAAAGTGGCTATCACTTCTGACATAGGCCGTAGTACTAACGATAATTATTATTTAACGATAACATGTCATTTGATAGATCAAAATTGTTATATGTAAAAACGTATTGTAGCATATAAATATATAGATGATAGGCACACCGGAGGTTTTATTGCAGATAATATTAATGAAATTTGTGAATACTATGAAATAAATGATAAAATTATGACTATTACATTAGATAATGCTTCTTCTAATGATTATGCTTTAAGACTTTTAAAACTTAGATTAACTCCATCTTTTTCTGATCATTTTCATATAAGATGTGCATGTCATATTTATAACTTAGTTATAAAGGATGACCTAAAATGTTTTGAAAGCATTCTTAATAAAATACAATTTGCTATAAATTTTATTTTTAATGGTAAAAAAATACAAAGACGCAAAGAGTATAAAAAAATATGTCATGATTGTGGATTATCATATAGAAAAATTCCAGAAGAAGTTTCGAGTAGGTGAAATTCTCTGTATGAGCAACTACTTGTTGCTTACGATTATAGACAAGTATCTGATAATGGAAACATGTTCTCATTGAAACGCTAGAAAACTTCTTAATTTTTTTGTGTGAAAACACTACTTGTTAGGCTTTTTTCACAGACATTCAATGGAAAATAGCCACTGAATATTTTTTAATGAAAAAATAGAGATACTTGAGTAGTGAGCCTTAATATTTACACGTTTAATTCTTCCAACAAAATGGAGATATATTCTTCCATATATAGGTCATCAAGTAGGTTAAAGTACATTCACCACTAATTAAAAATAACGCCATCCCATTAATAATAAATATTCAACATATTTTTGTTAGTCCACATACAATGAACTTTTAAGAAGAAATGGGATGATAATATAATAATAATTAAACTTCATTTAACCCATGCCATTGGATAATGATTTAAAATCAAATCCTTCCTATTAAAAAAATTGAACCTTTCTTCCATTTCAGCATGTTTAGTCTAAAAAAAAGGGGGGGGGGGGGGGGATATACAAGTTGGGTGGATATTGGAGTGTGACAAGAAATTGCTTAATTTGAGAAGAACTACATCCTCTATTCAGTTCAATTTGTCTCCTAATTAATTAATAAGCACTTCTAATTATTATTTTTGGGATTATAATATAATAAGTTGAACAGATATATAGCTGATCAAATTAATAGGTTTTGAAAGGGGAAAAGAGTATTGGTATCACAAGCTAAGTTGCTTAGAAGATTATTAGTAAGATAATTGTGGAGATTTCCATATCTGGTGATGACATGGTTCTCTCAAACCTAAGCTTTACTTTCCATTTATAGGAACCATCTAATTACTAGTTGGCATATAAGACATGTTTCCCACTATTAGCGAATATTCTCAATATATATTGTAATTATGAGTGTTGTATATTATATTTATGATAGATTAGGATCCTTATTATATTATATTTCCACATTTTACACACTATATATATTTTGTATTAATGAGAAAGACTCCATAAGGGAGATAATACAATCTTACATGGTATCAAGAGCCAAATTCTGAACCCTAATTTTCTCTTCTCAGTCCGCCGCCCACCTCGGGTTTCCCAACCACTGGCGGCTTCACCACTCTTTGGCCGAGAACAATTTTTTTCTTCCTTGTCTTCCTTCACCTACTTCAACAAAAACAATCCACTATAATGACAACTCCCACAGCAGCATCAACCTCATCCGTCACTATAATGACAACTCCCACATCAGCATCAACCTCATCCGTTGTCACCCCTGACATACCCAAACCATCATTTTCACTATTTGTTCATCCAACACTCACCGTCACCAACATCAAGAACTTCATTCATATAATTCATGACCAAGAAAATGGTCAGTATTCTCCATGGGTTGAACTATTCTGTCTCCATGCATGTGTCTATAACGTGTTGGATCATATTGACGACTCATTTCCTCTCCCCATTAAGGTTGACGACATCACATGGCGTCGTCTAGACGTCGTTGTCAAATAGTAGATCTATGACACTATTTCTCAGGACTTGCTCCTCACAATTATGAAAAACGGCGCCTCTGCTCGCGAGTTATGGATTCGGTTAGAAGAAAAATTTTCAAGACAACAAGCACACTCGTGCTGTCAATTTAGAAGAACAGTTTAACAACACACATCTTGAAAATTTCTCTAACATGTTCGAATACTGCAAGCAATTGAAATTATGTGCGGACTAATTATCAAACGTGGGAATGCTTGTTTCCGAAACAAAGATGGTTCTCCAACTAGTCGCAAATCTTCTAAAAGGTGAGTATGATACCCTAGCCACGATGATACAACATGTCGACCTCTTACCCGAGTTCAATAAGGCTCGATCACAATTATTATTGGAAGAAACACGTCGTGCTAAACATGACGAACACAACCAAAAAGCATTATCCGTTGATACGCCCACAATCAACGCTGCTCCTCCCACCAGCCAACCACCGTTGGACAACCACCAATAATGGGGTGGCCGCAGTAGTGGAAAAGAAGGAAAGGGTCATGGGAATGGAAGAGGTGGCAGTGGATGCAGAAATAGTCCAGGGCAATCGACAACTTCAGCAACTTCGGCTGGCCTAGGGCAGTGGCCCAATACTGCATCCTGGGCCTCTGCCCTGATTTATTTCCAGCAGCAGTCGCGGGCCTCATACAATTTTTAGCAGGCCTAGCATGGGTTCCAGCAGACGAGCTTCTTGGGCCTAGGTTCGGGTCAGACCAACAACATGTAGAGTCAAGCCCAGTTCGTCCAGGCCCAATAACCGCAAGTCCAAGGCCTGTCACCTACTGATTTGGGCCAGGCCTTCAGCTCTTTGAATATGCAGCAGCCCGATGAAAATTGATACATGGATTCGGGGGTCACATCTCATCTCACCCGGTCTGTAGGTAATCTCTCCCAATTATTTTGCTTAAAGTCTCCTCAATTTATTACTGATGACAATGGTCATCGCATTCCAATTCAAGGCTATGGTAATACCTACACTCAGCCACCTCACCCACCATTCTCTCTAAATAACGTCTTGTATGCTCCAAACATCATTAAGAATTTAATCTCTGTCAGGAAATTTACTCGTAATAATTTTGTGTCTGTCGATTTTGATCCATTTGGTTTTACTGTGAAGGATCTGCGTACGGGGACACCTCTTACGAGATGCTATAGCATAGGGGACCTCTATCCTTTCTCATCATCTTCCGCTGCCAGCTTCCGCTCATACACATGCCTAGCTACTATCTCTCCGTCGACTTGACACAATATGCTTGGACACCCAGGAGCTCCTGTTTTTCATTATCTTAGAAGCAATAATTTTATTCGTTGTAATAATGGGAAATTTGCCCAGAACTGCGTTTCTTGTCAATTAGGCAAACATGTTCGCCTTCCATTTAAATCATCTCTTAGTGTTACGCTTGCTCCTTTCGATTTGATTCATGCTGATATATGGACATCTCCCATTACTAGCTCTCTTGGTCATAAGTATTATCTAGTCTTATTAGATGATTACTCTCACTTTGTTTAGATTTACCCACTAAAATTCAAATTGGAAGTATTTGTCAAATTTCTTGAATTTTGCACTTTTATCAAAACGCAATTTGAAAAAGTCATATAATTTTTTCAATGTGATAATGACCATGAATTTAATAATTTCACGTTTCACAAATTTTGCAAAAATAATGGCATGATTTTTCAATTTTCGTGCCCTCACACTTCTCATCAAAATGGCAAAGCAGAACGAATCATTCGCATTATCAATAACATGGTTTGTACCTTCATGTTTCATGCCTCTCCCTCCCTCATTTTGGGTCTATGTAGTCAAAATTGTAAAATATGTCCTTAATATTTTACCCACTAGCAATCTTCACAACATGACCCCCACCGAAATATTATACCGTCAAATTCCCTCGTATGATCACTTTCGAATTTTCGGCTGCCTCTGCTTTCCAAATCTGGCCTCCACCGCCCCTCATAAATTAGCACCCCAAACCACTCCGTGTGTCTTTGTAGGTTTTCCATCCAATTATAGGGGCTATCTGTGCTATGACTTGTCCACTCATCAGATTTATGTCTCTCGTCACGTCACGTTTGACGAGACCATATTCCCATTTTCGGACATCCAAAAATTCCAAAAAATTGACTATACTTTCCTTGACGAGTCTGACATCTCCCCCGTCATCCTCAGTGAACTGTGTCAGTCCACCAACCCCAACCCATCTCTGTCACCTACTGCCGACAACTCTGCGTCTCCACCACCCGCATGTTCTGTGTCACATTCAATGTTGATTGCCACCACCACCGGCAATCGACCCAATATCTCAATACCACCATCGGTCACCGTCCCCACCACTGTATCGCTACCACAACCCCAATACCACCCAACAACCATACCAAAATAACCCGCTAGTCCCAACCCACCACCGATACATTACCCCACAACATCGACCTTAACCAGTCTTGATCTATCCAGATCGACGACACCACACCACCTCGCCACTATACCCAGTATCGACCCACCTAAATTGGTAACTCCACCCACACCCGCCACTGTACCCAGTCGACAGACTGATGTACCTAACCAAAACCAGATTCCAACTCTGCACAGTGAACCCAACCTGACACCCAGCAAACATACCCAGCCAACACCCTCGCACCGTATGAAAACCTATGCCTAACACGAGATTTTCAAACCCAAAGTCCAATTTAACCTATCTACACAAATCATATCCCCGCTTCTCAAAAACTCAAAATTAGCCAAACAAGACCCAAATTGGAATGCGGCTATGTCTGAGGAGTTTAATGCCTTAACGAAACAACACACTTGGGATTTGGTTCCTCGACCGGAGGGGGTGAATGTGATCCGATGCATGTGGCCTTTTCATCACAAATACAAAGACAATGGTGACTTAGAAAAATATAAGGCGGGGCTTGTGGCTAATGGTACTAATCAATAGGAGGGCATTGATTATGGTGAGACATTCATTTCGTTTGTTGAATCGGCTACCATTCGTACAAATCTGAGCATTGCTATGGGTAAGCATTGACCGATTCATTATCTTGATGTGAAAAATGCATTTCTACATGGGGATTTAAAAGAAACCGTTTACATGCATCAGCCGCCTGGTTTTGTCCATCCAACAACCCCTCAGTATGTATGACGTCTTTGTAACTTACTATATGGTTTGAAATAGGCCTCCAGGGCGTGGTATGAATGCTTTGCCAGGTACATTATGCAAATTAGGTTTGTATGCAGCAGGTGCGATAATTCTCTTTTTATTTTTCATCGAGGTAGTAGTATTGCTTACTTATTACTATATGTGGATGATATTGTTCTCATTGCCTCATCTGATGTGTTGAAAAATAAGAATATTACATTACTCAAGACTGAATTTGCTATGACAGACTTAGGGAAGTTGAGTTACTTCTTAGGGATATCCGTGACAAGATCTGCAAATACTATGTTCTTGAGTCAACGTAAGTATGTAGAGGAGACGTGTATAGGGCTAAAATAAAAAATTTGCAAGATCATGCTCACTCCGGTAGATTCTAAATCAAAGCTCAGTGATGTTGATGGTGATCCAGTTTTTTACCCTACTTTTTGTAGAAGCCTTGCAGGTGCACTTCAATATCTTACCTTCACTAGACCTGATAGTTCTTATGTTGTTCAGCAGGTGTGCATGTTCATGCATGCCTCCAGATAGTCTCATTTTACTGCTCTTAAGCGTATCATCTGGTACATTAAGGGCATACTTGATTATGGGTTATATCTATACCCCTCTGCACCAACCAGGTTACTAGCATATACGGATACAAATTGGGCAAGGTGTCCGAACACGCGATGCTCTACCTCCGGCTATTGTGTATTCTTAGGGGATTATGTCATTTCCTGGTCTGCCAAATGGCAAGCCACACTATCTCGATCGAGTACCGAAGCAGAGTACAGAGGCGTTGCCAATGTTGTAGTTGAGATCTGTTGGCTCTGAAATCTCCTTTTGGAGCTCTAGTGTCCCTTGCGTAAGGCATCTATAGTCTATTGTGATAAGATATCTGTCATATATCTATCTCACAATTCGGTTCAACATCAGCGAACCAAACACATTGAGATGGATATACATTTTGTTCGAGAGAAGGTTGCTCTTGATCATGTCAAAGTGTTGCATGTGCTCTCTTCGTATCAGTATGCAGATATCTTCACAAAAGGGCTTCCCAGACAGCTATTCATCGACTTCAGATCCAGTCTTAGCATCCGATCTCCTCCCGCTCCGACGGAGAGGGTGTATTAGCGAATATTCTCAATATATTCCCCATATATATTGTAATTATGAGTGTTGTATATATATGGTAGATTAGGATCCTTACTTTATTAGGATTCCACCTTGTAAGCACTATATATATTTTGTATTAATGAGAAAGACTCCCTAAGGGAGATTAATACAATCTTACACCTACCATGCGTTTTTTCAGTGAGCTGGTTCGGTGAAAATGAGGTGGAAAAAATTATATTTTATAGCACAAATTTCCAACTGAATGTTGGTGGAAAAAACTTATATTTCTAGTAGTGATTTATACTAAATCAATGAATATATAACACACCACAAAAGGTTAATGGGGGGATGGTAAGTACCTCATTGATCCATTCTTAACAAGAGGGATTGGGTTCGAGTATTGGAAATGAAATCGCCTTTGATAGGAGTGTTTTACATCCCAAAGTGGGACTTCTCGGTGAGAATACAAATTAATAAATATATGATACACCACTAAAGCTTGTGGTATGGGTGTGGCGTGGGGGTGGAAAGGGGGCAAGTACTCCTTCCTCCTTAACTGGTTTCGGAAATGAAATCGCATTTGGTAAGGAACAATTTACTATCTAAAGTGGAATTTTTCGACACGAATTCCGATTATTTATGGGTATCAAAGAAGATATTGAACATCAAGCGAAAAAACAAAAGAATAAATAGTATCGTATTCTTGCATCAATTTATCATTTAATCACGATGAGATAATATAATTGGTGTAAACTTATCTTTTGTGTATAATTATATTGCTCGGACTTTTTTAAAATGTTGTTATATGTCTGTAGTGTTATTTTTGGAGAATCCGACAATATTTTTAAAAAGTTTGAATAATATAGGTATACAGAATTACATCCCCACCCCCGCTCAATTGGATGAAGTCTTTAGTCATAGAGAAATAGGATGTTACTGGAGCATGACCAACTAGAGAATAACTATATCCCATTTTTCTGCCTCAAATGATTATTAAAGTGAAAATAGAGATGGATCTCCATATCTTGTGACATGACAAGATTATGGAGAGCTATGCTTTAGATTACCATTTAAAATTCATCTTAAACAACGTTTTAGTTAATGCATTTTGCAACTATGTAATACTTATCGGTACTCATTTATCCACATGTTATTTTTCATGAATTCTTATATTTTTGGGTATCTAAATTTATTTTGATTTTAGTTTGTGTCAGTTAACCCGCCCATATCCGAACCTATTCGCATGTTTGCCGCTCCTAGTCATGAGTTACACATTTATAGGCCCAAATTGGCACCAATAAAATAGAATTACTCATCATTTTTGTTGTCGCTTTAATTCTTTTCACGCGAATTAAAAAAACAATAATACAAGTTATAATTAACTAAGTTATTCTTATTTAGAAAAGATAAGGCGATTTATCCTCTTAAATATGTGCAACACGTTTTTTAAGGTAAAACGATAGTTAGAATGAGACGGAAGGAGTATATATTTATCCTTTAAAGCTTGACAATAAATTTAGGGAAGAATTTTGTAAATTTTCTTAATCAAAGGGTTCAGGGCGACAATTATGCCACCACAGAAAAAAAATACATTAAAAAACACATGAAAAACACTTTCTAAATAGTTGCAAAAGAAAAAAGAAAAAAAGGACAATTTGTTTTCCTTTTTCCTTTTTCTTTTTTCATGTCTTAAAATTTTCAAGACTACAAAAACATGAATGCTCTATTGGCATGAATAAACCAAAAGGTTGTCAATGCAATTAGAGAAGTAAATAGCAATGAGTAACTAGAGTAGATTGTAGAGCTTCCAGACTCTTCATCACCACCATAGTCGTCATTGGCATCACCGGAAATCGCCACGAGATCTTGTCCGCCACCTTCCCCGGTAGATTCAGTGTCATTGTTGGTGGTAGCAGTCCATTTTCCACTGTTGCTGCCCCTGCTAATTGTCATAAAAATATCCATTTTATTAACTCAAAATAGAGTCATAAAAGCCCTAATATCATAAACTCACTAGTCCGGTTAATTTGGATTCAAGTCGAATAAGCTTATTAAGAGATAATGGCGGAGCTACAAATTCATACAAGATAATTAAAAAAAGGTACAAGACTGTCATATTTCGAATTTGAACATATACTGAAGACAAATTTTGAACCCCTTTTGTCACTATATTAGAATCTTTCACTATATAAAGAGAATTCAACATATTGTATATAACCAAAAAGTTTTATTATTTTCGTACTTATGATATACAATTTTCTGATAAAAAAGATTCAATCGAACCCCTTGTTTCCTTTTAGCTCAAGAGGTAAAAGAGTTCCCATCAAAAGAATGCTAATGAACAAACTTAATAGTATATTTTTTAAGGGACACCAACTTAATATATAATGTACATATTTTCATTAGTATCTCTGTTTACTGATTTTTTTTCAAAAAAGTAAGTTAATATCGAACCTTAAAAGCAAGAGGTACCAAGTTATTTTAATAACTAGTGGGGAGCATGTTCCACTTGGATTCTTGAGAAATCAAATAGACACACATTTTCTTAGACATAATTCTTGTGTCACTAAGAAAGAAAGCACCCCAAATTATTACTACTAGTAATAATTATCAAAGACAAAAGTCTTATGGGGACTATTAAAGTCTTGATTACTCTACTATATATAAAGACAAAAAGTGTGACAAAAATAATACTCCAATAAAGAAAGAAGAGAGAGAAAAGATAAAGAAAAAGTGTGAGGAGGGGGTAAAAGTGAAAAAGAAGGAAAGTAAGAGGACCTACCTGTGAATAAGGACACCAGCATTCAATGTAAGTTGGTCAATGAAATTTGCAGATTTGGCCTCCACACTATATGCTTTTTCATATTTAACCTCCACTTCTTCACCAGAGGCCACAAAGTATGCTCCATTTGCCATTACATCCCCTTCACTTCTCCAATTCCAATTCCTCCATTTTCCTTCTTCTGTGTCCACTCTTTTTGTCACCTGTATTATAGTGTCACCACAACACATCTCAAGATTAATTGGAATCCAATGCAATTTGAGCACAAATTTGTAAAGAATATGTCAATAATGCATCAGTTCAAAATAAGTTTGATATCAATTATATTAGTAGCATACACATAAACTTAAGCGCCTCAGTTCCAAATAAGTTGATATCAATTATATTAGTAGCAGGCACAAAAACTTCCGTAAGCAATGTAAACATTTTGAAAAGTGAGCAAATGAATATATCATTGTAATGACGAGCGGTGTCAGATTTTATATTATTTTGCTTATATTATTTATAAATACATATCTAATAAAAAAAATTGACAGAGCGATTTTCCTTTTGGCGCAAGCTATATCTTCCCTTGAACTATATGAATCCACAATTATTATAACTTTTCATTTAAATTTGTCTGAAATGGTCAAAACACTCCTAAACTTAACGATGTATTGTTACTCTAGTTTTCAAACTATGCCTAGTTTTAAAAATACCTCTAAGTTTGGCTAAATAAATTTAAAAACACCGTTTAGGAGTGTTTCAAGCAATCAATATATGAAATAAGAAGAAAAATAAAAATTACTAGACGTTTTATACGCATAAATTTTTTAAATATGACTAAACGACTAGAAAACATATGACCTAAAGTAAGAAGATCAATCAAATTACAAAATTTTAAATTATGCACTAATTCACAACTTTAAAAGCAGATACACCCAAACATTGAACTCTTTTCCTAGTAGTATTTGTTTTAATTAAAGGCATGTTGTCCTTATTTTATTCATGCAATTTAAAAAAAAAATAGGGTGAAGTATTATATATAGGGTTGCAACCATCCTTATAGTGACATGTTCTGCAAATAATATCTTTAGCTCAAACTTTGTATTTGTGTTAAAAAATTCACTTATCATATAGTATAATTTATCAAGAATGTAGTATGCAAAAAGTATAATAGTCTAGAACTCATAAATTAAAAGTCCTAGATCTGCCTTTGACTATAACAAACCTAATCTTACTAAGAAAAAGAAGACAAACGTACTGTTTACTTTTTGGCATTTCATCTAGATGTATAAATTTTGGAGACAAAAAAAAACAATTTACAGAGGTGCAATTTCTGTTTCAATTCTATAGGGAAAAAGATAGAGAAAGAAAAATTGTACCTCTTTGGCAAAGGGGTCAAAGGGTGCAATATATCGATTTCCTTGGCTATTGATAGTAGGATTGCCACTTCCTCCAATTGCATACATCTCCCACCTTGTAAAATCATTATTTACCACATGAATATACCCTCTCCTACACCTTGGCATTCTTTGAATTAATTTCTTCCCAAAATGATTAAATGAAATTGTTACTTGCATCCCTGAATCTGGCAAATATTCATCACTATGTCCCAATAACATAACCTCATTATGATGTGAAAAATGATTATTCGATATCGTTATCCCCGTTGACCCCATCACTACATCAATCAATCCATCTTTACAATCCGATAACGAACAATGATCGATCCATATATCCCTTGACCCGAATATTGATATCCCATCCCCGTCCGATTTCCCTCGATAACCGAAATGCGTAGTGCTTGATCGTACGTTCGTCTCGCCCGATTGGTAACAATGATGGACATGGATGTTGTGGATAATGACGTTTGAGATGTATTGTAACGTTATGCACCCTCCCCCTGTGATGTGCACGTTGACACCTCGACCATCTAGGGTTTTGTATGAGTTGAAAATTAGCTCCTCTGAGAGTTTAATCTCCATGTTGGCCGCAAAGACGATCCATAATGGTTCTTCTTGAATTACACCGTATCGGAGAGTGCCAGGTGGAGGGTTGACCGGGTCGGGGTCCGAGGAAGATGTGACAACATAGTAACGACCACCTTTGCCACCTAGTGCATATTGGCCAAAACCAATGGCACAATCCGCTAATCTTTGGCGATTTAATTGCCAATTATGGTCACATCGCCAACAATCATCGATAGGGTTGCCGGTTTGGCAAGAGGATTGGTCAATATTGGTGTAGTAGGACAACAATTTTCTTCTTGTCTGGAGAAGTGAGAGTGATACATTTACTTTCCTGCAAAACATTAATGAAAATAGTTACTATAGTTTTTTTTATAGTCCAGAAATTTTTGGAGTGCCAATCAGGGTGGAGGTAGAAGCCAAGCTATGGGTTCGATCGAACCAAGTAGTTTTAGCTCAACTAATGTATTAGTGTTAAGAAGTTCATTAATTTTTTTTAAATTTTCCACCCGGTACCCGCATTTATTCCTGACTAATTTGGATTTGCACCGGGTATGAGGCTTATTGAAAGAGGAAGCGCTATTTTTTCCCATATCCATGAATCGAACCAAAAACCTCTAGTTAAGAGTAGACATATTATATCCATCCTACCCGAACCCGATATTAACTAAAGTTCAACCTACAACAACGACAACAACAACATACCCAGTGTTTCAACCTACATTGTGGAAAACAGAACATGTAAAGAACAGAGGAGCAAGTAGACAACAAAGAAAAACATGAAACAATTACTTGAAGCTTAAAAATGTTTCTTATACCTAGTAACTTCAAGAGCAACAGCTTCAGGATCAGGATGCTGACCAGGAAGAGTGAGATTCAAGAAAATACCAAAAGCAAAGGGAAAAAATGGACTTAAAAGCAAAAAAACCACAATGTAGCTTCTCTGGAACATATTTTGTGCAATAATGAAGTGTATTTTGTGTGTTTTTTGGTGTTTTGGGGTCAGTGAGTTAGCTGCATTATGGAGAAATATTGAAGTGTGTTTTAGTGAGAAAATATTGTAGACTGTGGGGAGAAGATAACAAATTAGAAGTAGGGTCTTGGAGTGTTTGTATTTCTACTTGCACAATAGTAGTGATGGTGTATGTATTTTTCTACTTTCTGACATGATTTATAGTCATTGTTTAAGAGAATCTCTCACCTGGATTAACTCATGCTTTACTAGCAGAAAAGCAACAGAGTAAGTCCTCCGGGGCATAGTCCAGTGGGAAAGTCTGGGCGCTATAAGGCGCTCTGGCATGGGACAGCGTGGGTTCGATTCCCCGCAAGCAAGAAGAAACTCTGCATGTTAGGGAATTTGACCTTGTCTCATTGATCAGTTGTACGCTCCCAGAAAAATTAGCCACCGGAGCACATCCCGCGATTTACCTGGTAATAGTGTTGAAGGACCGGTGCTATTACCTCCAGGACGTCTGGGTAATACCAGTGAAGTAGTCAGGCGCAAGCCTGGAAACCTGAATTATCAAAAAAAAAAAAAAAAAAAAAAAGCAAAGCAACAGAGTATATTGAATTTTGAGGTTTTCCTTTTCTTTTCGAGATCGGGAGCAACAATAAAGTTGTCTTTATGTGATTTATATGTTACGACTTCAAACAGTGGAATCTGTTAATACTTGTGTCCGGATACCTAACTTCATTACACTTATCTCTGGCTTATAGATTATGAGTTTGAGCTGTGAAATTTGTAAATTGATACTTGCGTTAGGATAGACTATCTACTATGTCCGTTCACTTTTACTTATCCACTATACTAAAAGTAAATTTTTACTTTTACTTGTCCACTTATCATATCAAGAGAAAGACATTTTTTTCCGTTTTACCCTTAACATTAACTACTTATTTCTCAAATCATTTCTCAAGATTTTTTCAAATGCTAATAATCATGAGTATTATAGTAAAATATGTATATTATTTATTAATTTATTAAAAAAATATAAAATTCATTGTGAACAAGTAAAAATGAACTAACAAAATGCATTATAACCCTTTGAGTGAGGCTTTTTCTTGAATCTTGAATAAACACGAGATGTTATGTGCCTTTTTTCTTTCCTTTTTCAACCACCCCACATCCATATTTACACAAACTAAAAACGAAATCAAAAGACATGACCAAAATAAAGTTGTGTGCTTGGATGTCAAGTCCATTCACAGTGCTTACACTTTTTTTGGTCCCATTCATTTGAGGAGAAAGATTATTGATTTAGTTAAAAAATATTTTAAAAATTTAAATATTTTCTATTTTTAAATTTATGTGTCTTAGTTTGACTGAAAATGAAATTTAAAAAGGTAAAGAATACTTTTAAATATTACGTTCATATGTATAATATATCAAAATATTCTTTAATCTTGTCTTAAACATATCATATAGGATGATGAAATTAAAGAGGTGTTAAATTAGGTAGACATTATTTTTTGAGCGGACTACAAAGAAAAGTAAAACAAATAAACTGGAACATGGAGGATATTTATTTAAATTCAAATGTTTAATCTTAATAAAATTAAAGGGAAAATGGCTAAAATAGCGCTTAAACTATAGCCGGATTTGTAGTAACACACTCACACTTTACAGGGGTCCTATTACCCTCCTGAATACAGTTAAACCTCTCTATAGTGGTCGTGTTTGTCTGAGAATTTTATGACCACTATAGTGAGGTGTTGTTATATATGTATACTGACATTTGATGTTGAAATCTCATTTAGCTGTTATAAACGAAAGTACGCAAAGAATTATTTTTCTGTACTTTTTATGCTATGAACGAAAATAATATACTTATTAATATTAAAATCTCAATTAATTTTCATAGCTCATTAATTAAAAATTAAAAAGACTAATATATTACAAATAAATCCATGACTAGTTATACCATATCGATAAAGAATTGAAATCTAAGGAACAAATGCATTTAAAATTGAAGTAAATAAGTATCAATTTATACAAAATCGGTAGATAGAAAATATATAATTTTGAAAATTTTCAAGTCTTAAATCAGATCACTGTGAAGAATATTTTTTTCCTTTTTATATATTCATACTAGAAATTCACTATGTGCATGACATTTTAATGATGATTATCATAAATATTTTGATATTTTATTTTTTATATATAATATACTTCTTACAAATATTATTACACAATATTTGAGTAGGGATGTTATAGAGAGGTAATTTTATAAAGAGTGTACAGCTATAATGAATGTCATTGTTGTTATATGTTTAATGTTGTTATAGAGAAGTAAAATATAACATGAAAAATTGGTTCCGGAGAAAACCAGGTTGTTATAGTGAAATATTGTTTAGCGAATGACAATTATAGACATGTTTGATTGTATATTTTTAAGGAATTTCTTTCGCGTTTATCGGTTGAGCTGGATAATATATCAAACACGCACTGAACAAAAGGCCAAAAGACAAAGGGGTCCAGTCATTTCACTCTTCGAACAAAATAAAAAATTGAAACTCACTCCTCACCTAAAAAAAATTATGGAGAAAAAAATTGATTCCCTTGGAATTTAATCTCGTGAATCACTATATTCTTTCAGAATCAAGTCTCGACTTGTGTTACGTTGGATTTAATTTGATTGTTTCAGACAAATATCAAAGAAATATTTTAAAATATATTCAATGGATAATAGGACCCGCAAACGAGGAATGTGTTACACAAATCTCGACATAGTATAATCATCATTTTAGTCATTTTTCCTAAAATTAAACAAAACTAATACGTCTATCCCTCCCACAAATCCACCTTCCTCTCTGTTCACCCTAACCCCATCTCTCTTCCCCTTATCAACCCCTATACAACCAAAAGAGTAGAAACATAAAAGGATAAAAAAAAGTGTACTCTTAGCCTTCTTTACATGAAATTTTCATACTTTATTGTCAATAAAACTGGTTTGGATATTGGGGAAACTAAAAAGTCTTTTAGTGGACCACTATAGTCCTAATTTGAGGGCCATGTATAACTGACCTATGTCTTTAACAGTATTGTTATATTAATAATTCTACTTGTCACTTCCTCTCTGGGGATTGGAGACAATTTGTACAGCGGGTATCATGG
Organism: Anisodus acutangulus; assembly: GCA_029783415.1. Taxonomy (NCBI): domain Eukaryota; kingdom Viridiplantae; phylum Streptophyta; class Magnoliopsida; order Solanales; family Solanaceae; genus Anisodus; species Anisodus acutangulus. The sequence continues at coordinate 43,279,313 of CM056508.1, forward strand.
AATGGTAAAATTCGCAGGTACCCAATTAGCAAATTTTATAAATTGAGAAATAATCAATACTTATTGTGAAGTTTAAAATTCTAGAAGTAAAATTTTACGATATTATTAGTGGGATACGAAATTTTATAATAATTACTATTTTTCAAAATATCAAAAAATGGCTAAGAAGTTAAACTCAATGACTTTTAAATTTAGTAGTTTGATTCCTGACTTTTAAATTTAGTAGTTTGATTCTTGTTTGATTCAAGGACAGACCTTCAAGATAAAAAATTAAAACTTTGTTTAACTTGAAATTTTATCCATGAGATAAGCGAAATCAAAAGCTCAACACCCACGTAAGGCTATTCTTGTAAATCACCCTTTCAACGTAGAGGGAGTTCGAAACCGAACCTAAGAACCAGAGACAGATCCAAGATTTAAACACTCTGGATAATTTTAAGATTCTTAGAATTGAACGTTTTATATTTTTAAAATTATGGGTTCATATGTGCTTCACTATTTTATTACAATTGTATTAATTTTTTTACATATAAATTGATGCTCCGCGTCTAAAGTTAGGGGTTGATCTAAGACTAGAATTAATATTAGTCGTTAACAAAGGACCCCATCGATCTACTTAATGCCGCAGCTCCGACTAGAAGCCACCAAGCCAAGCCACCGCCCTTCCCCCCTTTCCCCTCGTTGCTCCCTCCATTAACGCCGACAAACAACCCCACCAGCCCTGTCATCATCCTCCACCCCCAGATCTGCTCCACCTCCGCACCGGAGCTCTGAGCTTTGGTGAAACCCAGTAGCCAAGAGTCACCACACCGATCCGTCGTCACCACCACATTAACGTCGGAGCTCCGGTGAACAAATTTTATTTTTGCTCTGTTTTTGCAGGTACCACCAGATCTGCCACGACATACATCCGGGTTCTATCTCTCCATTCTCCCGCCTAGCATCCGGGTACAAAAGTTTCGACAGGAAACAATGATTTTAGGCAGTGAACAATGTGTTCCGGCGTGTGAATAGTGATTTCGGCGTGTGAACATGTTCTATCAGCCTGGAGTTGGTACCTCCAGTTGCTCGTACTAAATATTTATCCTTATTCTTCTTGTTGAATCTTGACTTTACATTCTTGCCTTTATTCTTCTTGTCCTTTGTTTTATCATTTTGGTCTGTAGTAGCCTGACTTACCTCTAGATTCTTGCTGACTTGTGCTTTAGTATTGGTTCCCGTGTGTGTTAACATTAACCTTTGATTAGTATTTTTTTGCTCTAGTGGCTTTGGTGAATGATGGTAGACTAGGGTCATATTTTCGGTCGGGGACGGGGGCGAGGGTTAGGGAGGTAAGTGGGTAAGTGAGATGCTAGGCTGAGAATAGGGTCTTGGAACATTGGGACTTTAACGGGAAAGTCCATAGAGCTAGTTAAGATTCTTAAGAAGATGAGGATTAATATAGTCTGTGCCCAGGAGACCAAATGGGTATGACGTAATACTAAGGATGTAAATGGGTATAAGTTATGGTTCTCGGGTAGGTCAAAGTATAGGAATGGGTAGACATTTTAGTAGACAACGATCTAAGGGATCAGGTGGTAGAGATTAAGAGGGTCAATGACATGATAATAACGATTAAGTTGGTAGTTGGAGGGTTCACTGTGAACATTATTAGTGTGTATGTGTCGTAGGCGGGCTTGAACGAGGAGGAGAAAATGTGCTTTTGGGAAGATTTGGACGAGGTATACCACCCACTGAGAAGTTATTTGTATGAAGGGATTTCAATAGATATATCGGGGCACTTTCGAGGGATTATGACGACGTGCATGGAGGTTTTGGCCTCGGGGATAGAAATGGGGGATGCGTCTCGCTTTTGGAGTTTGCTAGAGCTTTTGGGATGGTGATAGCCAATTCGAGGTTCCTGAAGAAGGAGGAGCATTTGGTGACTTTTTGTAGTTCGGTGGCTAAGACTCAAACATACTTTTTGCTCCTTAGGAAGGATGACAACGGTCTTTGTAAAGACTACAAGGTTATTCCGAGAGAGTATCTTACAACCCAACATAAGCTTTTGGTGATGAATTTGAAAATCAAGATGGCGAAGAAGAGGAGGGTTGTGGATGATAGGTTAAGAATCAAATGGAGGAGTTTGACCATGGCTAGTGCAAAGGAGATGGAGAAGAGGTTGATGGCCAAGGGGGATAAGGGGAGTAGTGGGGATGCATTCGGGAGGTTGCTAGAGAAGTGATAGGGGTCTCGTGGGGTAGCCATGGTGGGCATTGAGGGGACTAGTGGTGGAATGGTAAAGTTCAAGAAAAGGTGGAAGCGAAAAAAGTGGCATATGCGAAATTGGTAGAAAGCAAGGATCAGATGGAGAAGTGGACAAATAGGAAATTGTATAAGATGGCGAGGAAAGAGGCAAAGCTAGCGGTTATGGCAGAGAAAACAACGACTTTTGAACGTCTATATGTGGAATTAGAGAAAAACGGTGGGGATACGAAGTTGTATAGACTAACCAAAGCGAGGGAGATGAGGGCCCGTGACTTGGATCACGTGAGGTGCATCAAGGACGAGGACGGTAAAGTACTGGTGGAGGACGCACATATTAGGCGGAGGTGACAGTCTTACTTCCATAAACTCTTGAACGAAAAAAGAAGATAGATACATTGTGTTGGAAGATCTGGAGTAATCTGGTAGGTACCGGGCTATTGGGTATTATGGAAGTATTAAGGTTGAGGAGGTTCATAGTGATGTTCGTAGGATGCGTATGGGACGAGCGACTAGGCCTAATGAGATCCAGTTGAATTTTGGAAGAGCGCAGGTATGGAAGGTTTGGAGTGGCTGACAGAGTTGTTTAACGTCATTTTTAAGACGGCGAGAATGCCAGAAGAATGGAGGTGGAGTACAATGATTCATTTGTACAAGAACAAATGTGATATCCAGAGTTGCAACGACTATAGGGGAATCAAGATGCTAAGCCACACTATGAAAGTTTTGAAAAGAGTCGTGGAGATGAGGGTGAGAAGAGACATGTCTATCTCCGAGAACCAGTTTGGATTCATGCCGGGACATTCGACTACAGAAGCCATTCATCTTATTAGGAGGTTGGTGGAGCAGTATAGAGAGAGAAAGAGAGACTTACATATGGTTTTTATCGACCTCAAGAAGGCATACGACAAAATCCATAGGGAGGTTCTATGGAGATGTTTGGAGCTTAGAGGTATACATGTGGCATTCACTAGGACATTCAAGGATATGTATGATGGATCCAAGACCAGGGTACGGATAGTAGGAGGAGACTCAGAGCACTTTCCATTGATGATGGGGTTGCACCAGGATCAACTCTTAGCCCATTCATCTTTGCCTTGGTGATGGATGGACTGACGCGACAAATTCGCAGACGATATAGTCTTGATTGATGAGACTCACAGCGGAGTGAACGCTAAGCTGGAGGTTTGGAGACAGACTCTGGAGTCTAAAGGGTTCAGGCTGAGTAGGACCAAGACAAAATACTTGGAGTGCAAGTTCAGTAACGGGAGCGACCTTGAGACAAGTGTGGATGTGAGGCTTGGTACTCAGGTCATTCCAAAGAAAGGAAGCTTTAAGTACCTCAGATCTATTATCCAAGGGAATAGAGAGATTGATGACGATGTCACACATCGTATTGGGGTAGGGTGGATTAAATAGAGGATCGCATCTGGAGTCTTGTGCGATAAAAATGTGTCATCAAAACTTAAAGACAAGTTCTATAGGGTGGTGGTTAGACCGACTATATTGTATGGGGCAGAGTGTTGGCCGGTCAAGACTTCGCACAACCAAAAGTTGAAAGTTACGGAGATAAGGATGCTAAGATGGATTTGTGGGTATACAAGAAGGGATATAATTAGAAATAATGATATCCGGAACAGAGTGGGAGTGGCCTCGGTGGAGGATAAGATACGGAAGCAAGGTTAAGATGGTTCGGGCACGTGTAGAGGAGACACAAATGCCCCAGTGCGGAGGTGTGAAAGGTTGGTTATGGACGGGTACATGAGGGGTAGAGATAGGCCGAAGAAGTATTGGGGAGAGGTGATTAGACAATGTATGACGCAGGTGCAACTCACTGAGGACATGACTTTAGATAGGAGGTTATGGATTACACGGATTAAGATAGAAGGGTAGTAGGTAGTCCAGCGTAGTTCTACCTACACTTACAAACTAGTAGTTGTAGTGTTATTATTGTAGGCTCGCTTAGCCTATCATACTAGTAGGCACAATATTGCTTTATAGTCTTATGTCGTTTGATTTATGCTGTTATGTGTATTTTGTTTGTCTTATTTACCTGCATTAGTTATTGCTTCTTTTTCAGAATTCGATATCATGGCTTAGTTGCTTTGTTTGTCTTACTTTGCTTGTGCTTTGTCTTGAGCCGAGGGTCTCTTGGAAACATTAGTTCTACCTACCAATATAGAGGTAAGGTCTGCGTACACTCTACCCTCTCCAAACCCCACGTTTTGAGATTTCACTAGGTATGTTGTTGTTGTTGTTGTCTAAAGTTAGGGGTTCAATTGAACCCCTTCCAACAAGGCTAGATACACCTCTGATAAGAACCGAATTAGTTCGGTGGGATCCGATTTTTGGTTTTTTTTCGTATTTATGCTCATTCTAGCTAGAGCCTATTTTCAAAGACCACTGTGGCCCGTTGGAGCAGTGAACACTTTGCAAAGAAAACCTTCTAGTTTTTCAGCCTTTAGGTCCGTAATTTGCTCATTTTTTGGTTAGAAACTCAAAAAGCTTCCCTAATTTTTGGCTCCATACCTTTTCCTTTTTTCTTTTAAGAAAAAGCTATAGGGTGGTTATTGTCCCAAGAAACAATTTGAGTGTGGTCGAATTATGACTAGCACCATAGCAGTAATTATTTTTTAGATTTTTTTACTGGAGCTTCCAGCCTGACATTTTATTAACATTAACATTTCTTCCTTTTCCACTTTTTCATTAAAATAAAATATTCAGAGCCGATCCAAATTTTAAATTTGTTTGATTAAATAATTTTTTTAACATCAAACTCATTATACTTTTTAGGTAGGATTTTGCATGCAATTCTAGGACAACAGTCGTTAAGGAAGTTTTATATGCGTAAATTAGCCACGCTTTTATAACTCCAATGTTGAAATTAAATAGTGCGATCGAGGTAAATCAGTTATTTCTAGCATTGGTCGCCAGAAATTGTTGAACGTATTTAATTAAGTTAATTTAGAGTTATTCAATTAGTACATGCATGACAGTTGATGTTTTTATTTATTTATGGGGTCTCAAATACATCTTATGTGTACAATGGTTGGTTTTCATTTGTATGTATTCTTTGAATATGCAATCTTAAAAATGATACACATTACCTTTTGTGTAAGAAAATTTTACCCTATCAATTCAAGTTTATCTATTATAAAAGGTAATTTCAAAATCATAAATTCTAAATTTTAAGAAAATTTATGTGCAAATATCTTTTGAGTGATATACTAATATAAAAAATTCTTTACGCAAATGATGTGTATATATTTATTACTCAAACCCATTTATTGGAGTTCAATATCTCAATATGCATGATGGCTCTATCTAAACTCTAAAGTGATCATTTAGACCAAGAAAAAAAAGATCAAAATTAAACGAAAAATGTCATAAAATTTCTTTGCATTAATAATTACATATCCATTTCCAAGCACGAGAGGAGAGGTATATTCTTTTCCCATCAGACATTATAAAGTATCCAAACTTCTTTCCAGCAAACTTTAACTATTAATGGGCCCACATTTTCCATGATCTTGAATTCTTTGCATTAACTTTTTCCGAATAATTTAGAGAGATCTTATTATTTTAATCATTAAGAGACCATTTTTGTAATCATTCAACCTTAATCGAAGTTAAAAGAAAACCCAAAATATATAACAAATCCGAAAAAGAATTTATCTTTGCTTGAACTATTCTTCAACAGTTAAACTAACAAACAAGGTATAGTTCCACTACTAAAAAAACCAGGAAACAAATAGTTTTTGTCATAAACAATAAAAAATTATTGCTAAGTTTATTTAATAATGGTTTATAAAAAAAAATTTGTCACATACCGGCTATCGGCTATTTAGGTACATATTAGCGATGAATTTTCTTTTGTTAGTATTCTATATGAATTTTTTCAATTCTTTTATATTTCATACAAGGGAAATAGGGCTGGCAATGGATCAGAGGTGGATCGGGTGGAGCTCAATCCGCCTCCACCCGCCAACCATTGATCCACCACCCGATCCATCCATCACCCTATTTTTTTTTAATCCACATCCGATCCACGGGTGAATCGGGTGCTTTGCGGATGAAAATCCTTGGTAAAACGAAAAAAAAAGTACATCAAATAAATATCATCATACTGTTTTTACAAGCCATGTCTATGCTCCAAACATGCAACCAAAAAAATGAAAAGGAGCCAAAAACCAATAATAATCCGAAGTAACTAAATTTTAAAGGCGAATTACATGCCACTTCTAATAATACTAATAATTGAATTTCTAATTAGCGACAATCTTAATAGACTAAAACATTAAAATCCATCAGGTCTTCCGTCTTCGTATCACATCCTCGAAGATCCATTCATTTTCTAAATCACATATCCATGTCCTCTCCATCCTGTCATTAATGAAATAAAAGCATATCAAAACAAAATATTATTAAAGCAAATATTATCATAGAAAACAAATGTGATTAGTTTACCGAGTTAACATCAATAAAAGATCTGCAAAAAACAAACAAGTATGAGGACTTGCCATTTCTGACTGGAGCAGTATTGTGCGGCTAGGGTAAAAATAATTGGGTGAAGTTGACCAAGTGAGAAGTGTTGTGTTATTTTGGGATTTTAAGTGGTTTGAAGGTGCAAGGATTGGACTGTGATCTTTTGGGCCTTATAATAAGTTATGAGAGGGGTGTGATGAGAGTAAAAAATCTGGCTAATTTTATATTTAAAAGGTAATAACACTTTGAAAATAATTAATTTATAAATGGGTGGATGGATGAGTCGGGTGGTGGGTTGGATGTATGTCCACCCGAATCCGACCCGATCCGTCACCCGATTAAAATCCGTATTTTATCAGATTTTCATCCATATAATCAGGTCGGGTGGATCGGATATCCATCGGGTCAGGGTGAAATTGTCAGCCCTAAAGGGAAAGCTCATGTAATTTACTTGAAATTTTTATCTTATTGACGAATGAATTAAGGATTATAAGGTGGGGAATGAAACTCTCGCTAACAAGTGAAAGTTGAAGTTCATAACTAACTGGATTGCAAAAAAATCCTATTCTTATATGACTATTTTTTAATTTTAAATAGGGAAGATGATCGACTTCCGCTTTTATTATATTTTTCTAGTGTACTATGTTTGCATGAAAATATATAAAGAGAAAAGGGAGGAAAATAAATATCTTTAAAGAGCACCACCATTTCTTTGAGGAGGTATATATAGGTCTTGGAAAACATAAATGGATTAATCTAATAAGAAAGATATCACAATATTATTATAACTTCTGCTTTCAAAGGTTTTTCTACTTTCAAAGGTTTTTCTACTTTCAAATCTATTTGAGATTTTTAGGTCTAAAAACAACCAAACTGATTGGATGGTATCAAGATTCGCAATTGCTTAGTTTGAACTTTTGTCTTAATTAATAACTTGCGGCGTATGATTTCAAATTATGTTTTACTCCATATCAATTCCGAAATACTTTTACATACATTAATATTATATTTAAAGTTAATGGTGAAAACTATTATTTTTTCGCGAGTTTCACATTCCAACTATCAGTTGTTATTTTCTTTTTCTATCTAATTTATCGTTGTATAGATAATGATAGTTAAGAATAAGAAAAAGGGAACAATTAATAATTTAGATGTGAAACTCGTGAAAAATGAATTCAGATCATTTTTTTTTACCATTATCTCTTGTATATATACATCTTTCTTTTGGGAGAAGAATCTTCTCAACATTAATCAACCTGCATGCTTTTAGAATTAAACTTTCCCTTTTACAGGTTTACTGAGATAATTCACATTTTCTTAGGTCTCGTGAGCTATTAAAAAATTGTCCCTAGCCACAAAAGTTAAAGAATTTGTGCGTGAGATCCATCATTAACTAATCTCTGCATAATTTGTTTCTAGCTAACCGAAACAACCCTAGTGTTTTGATGGTAAAAACTTGGTCCCTTCAGTTCACTTTACTTGTCATGGTTATTATAAATAATTTATCCAAAAATGTTATCATTTTAAAAAATTAAGATAGAATAATTAATTAGCGTTTCCCGTAGATTCTTATAGAGGTTTATTTAAAAAGATTTACATGAGTTTTGACAAAAAAAAGTCGACCGAGCTCGGTTGATGTCTTCAAATGATATAAAATCGCCGAGCCTGATCCATTTTACTAAAAATATTGACGGAATATCGCCGAGCTCGATCGTTTTTTTTATTTTGGCGCAAAAAATTTAATCAAGCTCGTTCGGTTCTATTAAAGAAAATTTTAAAAATTGGGATCAAACATATTGAATCGGTCGGTTTTTCGGTTGGTTCGAAAGTCAGTCGGCTTATGTTGTGCTTTTCGTTGTGCTTTTCACTAGTTACCGTTAGTTTTTAAGTCCATTATGTTAGTTGGACCAAAGGTGCCCCACTATAACAAACTTAAAGAATTAAAGATGCTCAAGATTATATTTGAAGAACTAAAATAAACCTACTTTTATAAATAAGGGATAATTTTAGATAAATATTCTTTATTTGTACATACATTTTTATCATTTAGTTATGATTAATTAAGACATATTTTTACCACATTAAATCACTTACCTAGTTGAGTTGATAGCAAGGAGGTAGTCTATCGTAGCTGAAAGAAATAATCTCTTCATTATTTTTATTAATGAATGAATATATATACAATTTACAATTTTCATAATATGGAAAATCCTATTCCTATTCTACTCCAAAACCTTATTCTATTTGTACAAGACTTCTACAATTATGGTAAGTGTACAATGCTAATTAATTACAAATAATATGGTACAATATAGTCTCCAAACCGTGATATACTTTCCATGTATATCACGGACCAGAATTGTATATCAGGGACAATTACGTATATTTATCACACCCCTGTAGTCATAGCGGACGGTCTTCGTACACTGAGACTGTCCCTAAAATCTTCAAATAGAATCGAGGGAAGACCCTTTGTAAAGATGTCTGCAATTCGATACCTTGAAGGAACATGGCAGGCGCGTACTTGTCGACGAACTACCTTTTCGCGAACAAAGTGAATATATTAGTGCGCTGGTGTTGAATCGGATTACCAGAAAGGTAGATGTCATTAATATTATCACAATAAACCAATGTAGCTTTCTGAATTGAACAATGAAGCTCTAAAAGAAGATTACGTAACCAACAGAATTCAGAGACCACATTGGCTACCCCTCTATACTCGGCCTTTACACTAAAGCGTGGTATCTGGACAGCCACCTTAATCAACATCTGTATACGAGACAAGTGTAGACGTCGATGAAGGATATAAATGTAAACCATAGTCAAGTGTCCCCTGGATGTATCGAATAATGCATTTGAGCGCATTCATGTGCTTAACCATGGGATCATTCATAAACAAACACACCTACTGTATGACATACATAATATCTGGTCTCGTGAAAGTAAGATACCAAAGGGCCCCTGCGATACTGCGATAGTGGGTTGGATCCTCGTAAAGTGAGCCAGCTGCAGCACCTAGCTTAGGTTTTGTATCAATAGGAGTGGAAATAGACTTGCATGAGGACATACCAGCTTGCTCAATGATCTCAGTGGCATACTTCCGTTGTGATAAGAATAACCCACCTGCATGACGAGTGACAGCAATCCCCAAAAAGTAACTCAAGGGCCCCAAGTCTTTCATAGCAAACTCAAAACTGAGCATTGCCATGATAGACTTGCGCAAAGCATCAGAAGAGGCAGTCAAGATAATATCATCCACATATAATAGTATATAAGTTAGGGAAGTACCACTGCGATATATGAATAATGAATTATCAGACATGTTGTGCGAAAACTCAATAGATGAAACATAGTCTTCAAATCACTTATACCAAGTCTGTAGGGCCTGCTTAAGCCCTATACAAGGACTTCTTCAATAAACAGACATGATGAGGATATTTGGGGTCTCGAAAACTCAAGGGCTGATGCATATAAGCGGTCTCCTTAAGATCACCATGTAAGAAAACATTTTTCATATCTAACTGGTGAATGGGCCAAGCTTTCGAAAGAGCCAGACTGAGAACAGTGCAAATGGTAGCCGATTTGACCACCGGACTAAACGTCTCACTACAATCCACGCCAACCTGTTGAGACTTATCATCACCTACAAGACGACTCGCAAAAGAACCATCAGAATTATCCTTATGAGTAAGAATCCACATAGACCGAATAATATTAACACTAGAAAGACGGGTTACCAACTCCCACGTCTTATTTTCAATAAGAGCATCATATTCATCGGTCATAGCCAATTTCCAATTCGGGTCATTCAATGCGGACACTGGGTTACGGGGTAGGGGGATTTAAGAACATCAGAATTTAAATTAAAATATCTTTTTGGTTTAAAAATATCATGTTGACTACGAGTGACCGATCGGTGACTTGGGGGAGAATTGGGTGGATTTTGGGACAAAATCTTAGGGGTGACGGACTGGCCAGCAGGCGGTGGGCCTGCTGGCCCAACACTGAAAGTGTTACCTTAAACAGTGGCAAGGGCAGAACTGGGTTGGATATGCGGCCCAGTTGCTGGACCCATGAGGTCCAGCGGGTAGTGGGCCCGCTGGTGGATTTTTGGATGCGGGACAAGTCCGATAAATGATGGATAATATACGGAGAGATCTCGTCATCTAAAAAACTATACGATCGAGGCACTAGACTACCCACTTTAGAAAACAGAAATTGGGTTTCATAAAAAATAACATGACGACTAATGATGATTTTATTAGATGATAAATCAAAAATTTGTAACCATGATGATTAGATGGATAACCCAAAAATACACAAGCGGTAGAACGGGCTTGAAGTTTGTTAATAGTAGTCGACGGAAAAAGTGGATAACATAAACACTCAAAGACCCTAAGATGGGAATACGAATGATCCTTATTATATAGGGTTCTAAGAGGAGACGAATATGTCAATCCTTTGGTAGGAAGGATGTTAAGAAGAGATGTAGCCATTTGGAGAGCATGATGTCAAAAGGAATGGGGTACGGAAGCATGGACCAATAAAGTTCGGACAATATTATTTATGGTACGGATTTTTTGTTCGACTTTCTCATTTTGCGAAGACGTATGAGGACAAGAGAAACGAAAAGCTATGCCATTATTTGCACAAAAAATCCGAAACAACCCATTATCATATTCTTTGCCATTGTCACATTGAATGTTCTTTATTTCGCGTTCGAATTGGGTACGGATGAATGCTCGAAATTTTAAGGTGGAAAAAACTTGAGATTTTTTTGCTAATGTAAAAGTCCATAAAAAATTAGAATAATCATCCAAAAATAGAACATAATAACGATGGCCCACAGAACATAAAATGGGAGATGTCCATAAATCCCTTTGAATAATATCGAATGACATTCAAGTGCTAGAAGTAGAGGCTACAAATGGTAATCTAACATGTTTTCTTAAAGGACATGAATGACAAATCGGAGTACTATGCGTACCCTTACAAGAAATATAAGTTTTTTTATTTAACGAAGAAACAACTGACGACCCAGGATAACCCAAACGTGCATGCCATAAGGAAGGGGTTATAACTGCAAAAGTAGATGGCAAGGCAGGACTCGAGAGACTGGAGGTGGGCGTGATAGGATAAAGATCTCCCATACTATTACATCTCATGAGAGGTATCCCCATCTTGAAATCCTTCACAGAAAATCCAAAAGGATCAAAATTAACTGAAACCTAATTATCAGTGGTGAATTGACGGACAAACACCAAATTTTTAATTAAGTTAGGGGCATGAAGGATGTTTTTCAAGACAAGAGGTGGATGTGGGGGAGACAAAATTGCATGACCGTAACCACGAATTGGAATTGAATTGCCATTACCAATAATTATGCCACAATTTTTGCTCAAATTGGATAAGACGAGAGAGTACCTTGGTCAGACGTCATGTGAGAAGTGGCATCGGTGTCCATGTACCAATTTGCGTCAGGAGGATTCAATCTAAGTGTATGCATGGCGGCCTCAATATCTGTAGGAGTCGGGATCGGATTAGGTCCCGTAGCATGAAAAGTCTGTGTGGGCCGAGGCCCAAGCAAACCTTCTTACTGTCCAGTACCGTGTCGGAACCCACTGGATTGCTGGGAATGATTAGGCCTGAAAGGCTGATTGGCAGCCCATTGTCCAGGAAAAGGCGAGGTCGAAAAATATGGGCTGCTGGGCCACCGGCCCAGCCCCACGTTATGGGGCCCATGGCTGGGACCAGATGTACTGCGGTCCACTGTCACCGTGCCGTGGTCCTCCGCCACTTTTTTGACTTCCCCCACCGCCGCCGGTACCTCTACAATTGCCGCCGTGATTTTTGCAATTATTTTTCCTATTCTTTTTGCCGCCATCGTGAGGACGATTTTTGCCGAAATTGTCAACAAAACCTGGAGAATGATCGGATGAAGTCATCATCACCATGGGGCGTGCGCCGGTAGCCGCCTTTTTGGACAAGTCAGCCTCTTCTAACGTGATCATCGACCGAGCTTGATTAAGAGATGGAAGTGAGTTACTTTGACGGAGGAGAATTCCAACACCATTATAGGCCTCAGACAGACCTGTAACCATTTGCAGAACAAGACGATTATTGGTAACAGGTGCTCCAACGTTACGGAGTTGGTCTGCCAACTCCTTGAGACATTTGCAGTAAGCTGAAACATTCAGGAAATCTTTCATGTTGACTTGGGAAAATTCCTGCTCAAGAGTGACAACGCAAGAGTGTTGGTTATCCTGGAATATATCACGCAATCTATTCCATGTAGCCATAGCCATAATGTCCGGCTCAATAATCGTTTGTAAAAGGTCGGTAGAAATAGTGGAATAAATCCACTGAAAGACGGTAGCATTAAGAGTAATCCATAACTGAGGATCTTCCGTGGGAGTAGGGGTAGCGGGAGAAATTACGTAATGGAGGACTTGATGTGAGATTGCGTGAGTTTTGATAACACTGTCCACGTCACATACTAGACGTTTTCCATCTCAAGAACAATAGCGATGCGGTTCTTGATGTTGTAGGCAGTAAGGGCAGGATGAAACGTCTTCTTAGACATAACGAAAGAACAAAGGGATTTGGAAGAAAATTTGGGAAGAGGGGAGGTAGATTTCGACAAGAAATCCGAGAAAGGGGCACAGATTCCGATGCAGTTTCGACCTAGAAGGGCACGGAAACTGAGAATAAATTTGGGGAAGAGCAGAGGTAATTTAGTCCTAGACTTCTGATACCATGAAAGAAATAATCCCTCTATTATTTTCATTTATGAATGAGTATATATACAATTTACAATTTCCATAATATGGAAAATCCTATTCCTATTCTACTCCAAAACCATATTCTATTTGTACAAGACTTCTACAATTATGGTAAGTGTACAATGCTAATTAATTACAAATAATATGGTACAATATAATTTCCAAATCGTGATATACTTTCCATGTATATTATGGACTAGAATTGTATATCAGGGACAATTACGTATATTTATCAGTAGCCTCGTGGAGCTGTTATTACAAATACTTCTCGGACAATGGGAAAAAAGAAATTCAATGCTTGAGGGTACTAGTGGTGAGCGGATCCGGGTACCCTAACTTTTTGAACTACCCGGACCCTACCCGGTAAAAGATAGGTTCCTAAATTTATTATCCGGAACCTACCTGTAGCAATCATTACCCGGAACCTACCCGGATCCGCAGGGGTCCGGGTAGGTTTCCGTGTACCCTTTAAATTAAAAACACAGATCAAGCAATAATTTTTTAGCCTATGAGAATAAAAAAGAGTTCTAAAATAATTACATCCAGTAGTTTTTTAGCCTGCAATTAGAGTTTTTAGTACCCTTATAAGAAGTTTTAGAAAACATATTCATTGTAGAAAGGCTAATTCTGTAACAAAAACCTAAAATTGTAAGACAAATTTGACACTTAATTAATTGAACGTGTTGATTTCAAAATAAATTTGGAAATATCTGAATTAAACTTATTTTCGTGTTCATAAGCTCTTCGATACAAAAGAAAAACTTTATTATACTATTAAATCCCTAAATTTCATCTTCACATCTACAAAAATATACACAAATTTTAAAAATAGATTTACATTTCAAATAAAAAAGTAATACAAATTGAAGATGAGTATCGCCTGAAATAGAACAGAAGCATAGGATATTAAAAAGAAATTGAAGAGTTAGATATGAACCCATATGCATTTTAGGAAGGACGTGAACACAACCAAGGGAGAGAAAGAGGCAAAGGTGAAGCTTCAACGACGACAACGATGAAAGTACCTGAGAGAAAGCTTCAACAACGACGACGATGAAGCTCAGTGGTGTAGCTAAAACGTCATTGTTATTGAGAGAGTTTTGAGTGTTTTCTCTTAGGGCACAAAGAGCATTCTAGAATAAAGGGGTGAAAAAGCTGAAATATTTGCGTCTTGGGGTGGGGAAAATCAATGTGCAGGCGTGCAACAAACAATTTTGGAGAAAGTTAAAAGTGGTCCAAATGTTTCTCAAAAAAGTAAAAATATTTAATATTTTATAGGTTAGGAGATGCTTGATTAAATTAGGGTACCACTGTCTCTATTCTTAGGAATCAGAACCGGACCCGACATTGATCGGTTCCTAATTTTACTACCCAGACCTTACCCGTTATTATAATGTATCTACTCGAAACTTACCCGTTAGTGTCGGTTCCGATCGGGTATCTGGGTACCCTGTACCATGTACACCCCTAGCGGGTACCACATCAGTTTTCTGTTAGGGTTTGTTTATACAAGACAGAAAAAAAAACAAGCACTGGTGTTTATGTTTCTTCTTTTCAATTACGCACCTGCCATAACATGAATTTTGTATTTTTTTTTTCTACTTTAATATTCATATTGAAGCCAATGAAATTTAGATCGACTCTTCTCTTTCTTAAAGTATAATGCTTTTTTATGTCATTATCACTCCGCCAAACCAACTTGTTCTATCCGACCAGCGAACTTAGAGCAATACCAATTTCAGAATAAGTGTATCATGCTTAAATAGTTCTTAAGCTATTCTAGCTAAAATAAGATTCGAAGAGCAGATTAATCGTAAGCTGACTAATAGGATCTGTATCTGTAAACTACTAATTCAAGGCCTAGTTGAATTAAAATTATTTTCACTAGACTTATTTCTCTTTTCATCCCGCTTGAGATCGGCTTTTATGTTGAGGGGCTATAAGCTTTAAGAAAGCACTAATGACCCCATGACTTCTCAAAGTTGAGATAGATTCACATTTCACACCGAAAAATCTCATATTAAGAATAAAAAGCTCACTAATAAAGAAGATTTCATATTTGAGACTTGTAATATGAAATATCTAATCATGATAAAGGAGCCTTTATGGCTTTATCACATTACCAGAGCTCTTATTTTATTTGTGACAATGTGTGTTTTTTCAACATCCTCGAAGGTAGAGCCAAGAGCAAAAATCTTGGATAATGTAGAAAAAAGAAAACCTTATAGTATGTGTATTGGGTGCAGTACACGAAGACTTTTTGAGCCAAACATCTATCTGAAGACCAAAGAACATGCTGTCCATTAATATCCAAGGCTCGAAACTCTTTTTTTTAACTTTGCAATTTTGTAGGTCCCATCTCCTTTGACCATTTTTTCGTATTTCTCAGGCTTTATAATATTTGTTTTTGAATTATGACAGACTATTTGCCACTTCTAATGTACTTGCAATAAGAAGTGAGGTAAGAAATTTGCTCCTACTATGTGGAGTATAGACCCGTCCAAAGCTTGGGTCGTGTCGGATCAGTGCCGGATCAGGTGGCTTTTATTCTGTTTGTTCGACCCTCATCCTATTTTTTTAAAAAAATTCCGACTTTGGCCTTGACACTTCGGGGACCCTACGGGTCACGGGTCGGCCCTGACCCATCGGAAAGGGGATGGGATTTGGCGGGCCGAGCCGGATCGGGTCGAGAAATTTTTTTATTTTTTTAAAAAAATTGAATTTTCAAAACTGAAATTGACATTCACACCTACACTATCATGAAATTTCGACGTTGAAATCTATTGTGTATCGTGAGATGTTTACTAAAGAAAAAGGAAAATTAGAAATCGATTTGGGGGAAAACACAAATTGATTGGAAGAATGGACGTTTGTCTAAAAATTGGCTGTGCCAAACCGCTTTGCGGCGTTTGGGCCGGCCCCGTCTCGAAAAATTGTGCAAAATAAAAAAAAATCTGGTAAAATGAACATCCGAGTGCAGAGTTATGACCATTTAAAATTTCACCAAGTTGTGATTTTAAATTTTTTAAAATGTAAAACTTAATATATAAGTTTATCTTTTGTAAAAAAAAGTTCATCATTTTAATTTTTTCCAAAAAAAACTCATGCTCGACATCAAAAAAATTATTCATACCATGTGAAAGGATTATATTAAAGAATAGTTAGTTACTACTACTGTTGCTTTTTTTACTAGTAGATCTTTGTAATATTATGTGTGTTCGAGAGTTTTTAATAGCATGTAATTGCAAGCATTTATTTATAAAAGAAGCGTGGAGATATGCGATTTTTAATGCAGTCCTAGGATATTCCGATATCTTATTTATGAACTATGATTTGCTCATTTAGTAAGATTATATATGTTGGGAAAGTTTTGATAGTTTTCATAAATAGTGAAATTTTCATGTTTATGAGTAAAAATAAAACTTGAGAAATTTAAATTGTATATTCAAACAAAATTTCAACTTCAAATCAACCTAATTTCAAATCAAGTCCACACGGACCGTAACTTTGTTGTTATCACGAGTTCACGACAAATATCGTACCACATGATTTTTCCTAAGCAATATTAATAATTAAAGAAAAAAATAAATGAATAAATCAAAACTCGACACAATTGATTTGGTTTGGTATTTGAGAAATCCGAACCAACGCGGTCCATGAACACCCCTAATAGGAAATATGTCGTAGTTAAGACTTTTTAGGATTACATGCATTACCCTTAAATGTATTGAATTGGATATCACAAGGATTAAAATGAGAATATATATATATATATATATATATATATATATACTAAAAAATGATCACACCGATATCTCGTGATACCGCTTGGAGCAAGGTAGATCCACCCCTGATTACGACCAAACATAGCTGAAAGATACTGCAGTGCTCTAGTCAGTCTAGTGTAGACATGGCATTGATACATCACTATACCAGTAATGGTTGAAAAAACATGCATGTTCACATAAATAAGATTTCATCAGTTCTTAAAATATGAGAGTTATATAATAAGGTTAATCAAATGTTTAGGAAGTCTCAGAAGAAGCTGTAATACTTAAAATTAGGACAAGAGTTGTACCAATACACGAGGAGCAAAACAACCCATACATATACATGATAAGTTTTCGAAAATAAAGCGCATTAGAAGAGTATATGCTAATTGCTACAATATAACTAAGGGGTCTAAAGTCGAACTATATTAAGAGGGCCCTTTCACCTACTCCATAAAGTTCATACTTAGAAACAAAAAAAGTGCTTTCTGATTTATGGATTAATCAAACGAGACAAGGAAAAATAATTGAATGTAAATACGGTGAAAAATTAGAAATAAAGAGGCAGGTAAATATACCAAATAATGAGAAAAAAAATTCATTATATTACTTATTCATCTATACTACAACCTCAACAAAAAATTTAAAATGTATAAAATTTGGAATGTATGTTAGTATTTTTAGAACTATTTTGCAAACAAGGCTAATTTTCTTTCGCAAATCCGACAAATGGTTAGTCGTGCTATTTTAACTAACTTCAACAACTTTACCCTTCAGCTGGCCGTATTATAAGTCCACGAAATCTAAAGTCCCAAAGAGTGATTGTGTTAATAGGCTTGAACATAGGTAATATTGAATTTTTGACCGCCCTGTCCCATTACCAAATCTTCAAATGTCAAAATTCGGAATTTGTTAAATTTGGTAGGCCAAAGAAGTATTGGGAAGATGTGATTAGACGAGATATAGCGCAGACCGTCGACAGAGGGTTGTGAAGGACACAGATTAGAGTAGAGGGTTAATAGGTACTAGAGTGATGTTTCGCTTATTCTTCCTTATTACTAGTAGTCATAGTATTTCTCCTGTAGTTTCTTGTTCTTTGATTACTGTTGTTATTTACTGTTTCGTGTTCTCCGCTTGACATACTGTTTTGTTGTAGCTATTGCTCCTTCCTTACTACTAGTTGTGATATTTCTCCTGTAGTTTCTTGTTCTTCGATTTCTGTTATTATTTATCGTCTCTTGTTCTTATCTCCTCTTTCCTATTTAGCATGCTATGTTATTGCTCTGAGCCGATGGTCTATCGAAAACAATCTATCTACCTCCCGAGGTAGAGGTACCCTTCCCAGACCGCACTTGTGGAATTTCACTGAGTATGTTGTTGTTATTGATAGTGAATATATTCTATATATATTCACAATATATTCTATAATTAATATTTAGTGTAATTAAGGTAAAATAGAGATCCTAATTCTATTTGGACTACAATTGTAATGAAGGTAAAATAGAGATCCTAATTCTATTAGGACTACAATTGTATACTCTATATATATGACATTAATAAAAAAAACTCCATCAAGGAGATTTACACTATTCTACATGATATCAGAAGTCAAACATTAACCTCCTCTCAAATCCCTTGTACCGTATAATAAGCATCAGCCAAAACCTCTTTTATATTCTTGACTTCTTGTTTTTCCAGAAAAGCGTCGCTTTTTTCTCAAGCTAGAAGCTAAACGATTTGCTATAGCAGCTATCACACGATCAATAATCTGATGGCTTAGTTTTCCCATGATGTTGACTTGTTATAGAGATTGAAAAACATGTCCAATCGCTAGTCTGAGCTTGATGCAAGTGTATGTTCGGATGCTTCTTGGTCTTGTAGTTGGAAATTGAGAATTTTTATATTAATTTATGCTGGTAGCACCTTTCTCTCTCCAATCAACGGAGTCTGGAATTGCTCGCTTTTAGGCTCTTCAAAAACCTCGTCTTTCTATCTAACCTTCCATCCACAAACATGGCACGATATCCCTTGTTGCAGCCCAGCATCCTGGGCCCACCTACAGGCCCATGGTACACGGGCCACTAGCACCAAGCCAATTTCTCCATGGCTCAGCAGCAACAGTGGGCACTACCGAGACCCACTACATAGCGGCCCAGCACCACCGAGCCCCTGTCCAGCCAACATGCCCACTACACAACGGCCCAACAGCAGCCGTCCAGTCTCAATCCAACGGATTTGGGCCATGCTTTCGGTTCTTTAGAAATTCAGCAGCCCGATGATGTGTGGTATATGAATACGGGCGCCACGTCTCACCTCACCAACAATTCTGGTAATCTTACTCAACTGCGCAATTTAAATACTCCTCAATCTATTATGATCGGAAATGGTCATTGCATTCTAATTCAAGGGTTTGGCCACACACTAACTCTACCACCGCATCCCAATTCTCCCTTAAAACGTCCTATATGCCCCTAACATTATCAAGAACCTAATCTCTATTAGAAAATTTGTCACTGATAATTCCATATCCATTTATTTTGACCCATTTGGTTTTTTTACGTACCGGAAAACTTCTTACGAGATGCAATAGTGAGGGGGACCTCTATCATTTCCTATCCACGTTCGCTGCCAGTGTCAATCCTCCCACATCTCTAGCTATCATCTCCTCCTCAACGTGTCATAGCAGACTTGGACATTCCGAAACTCATATTTTTTATTTTCTTAGAAACCACATTTTTATTAAATGTAATAAAGGGAACCTTGCCCATAATTGCTCCTTTTGTCATCTAGGAAAACATGTCAGACTTCCGTTTACGTCTTCTTTAAGTATTACTTTCTCTCCATTTGATATTATTCATGCGGATTTATGGACATGACCTATAACCAACAACCTAGGTCAAAAATATTAATTGGTATTTTTGGATGAATTCTCTCACTTTCTTTGAGTCTATCCGCTTAAACTTAAGTCTCAAGTTTACTCCAAATTCCTTGAATTTCGTATGGTTAAAATGCAATTTAAAAAAGACATCAAAATATTTCAATGTGATAATGGTCGTGAGTTCAATAACTCCCTCTTTCATAATTTTTGTGTGGCTAATGGCATGGTTTTCCGTTTCTCCTTCCCCCATACTTCCCCTCAAAATGGTAAAACTGAAAGAATTCTCCGCACCATTAACGACATGATTCGTACCCTTCTGTTTCATGCGTCTCTCCCCCTACCTTTTGGGTTTATACATTGAAAATGGTATAACACATTCTTAACATCTTACCTACCCGTACGATTCAAAATAAGATACCCATCGAAATTCTCTTCCGTCGGATCCCTTCCTATGATTACCTTTGAATTTTCGGTTGTCTTTGTTACCCAACTCTGGCCTCCATTGTCCCTTACAAATTAACACCTCACTTCAATCTGTGTGTCATCATCGGTTTCCCGTCAAACCATAGGGGGTACTTGTGCTATGAGATATTCACAGATAAAATCTTAATCTCACGCCACGTCTCATTTGTTGAGTACGTCTTCCCGTTTGACAACATTCAGAAATTTTGAGTCACTGATTACGATTTCCTTGATGACTCTGACACCTCCCCTCTACTCTAAAATGCACTTCAAAATCCTTAACCTTCGGTCATCCAACCACCCATCCCGTCGACCCCACCCCACTGCCCCATCCCCGTTACTGCCCGAAATAACACCCCAAACCACTGCCCATCAGTCCCTGCCCGCCACCCTGCCCCACCCTACTATCTAGACCCTACCCGCCACCCTGCCCAGCCCCGACCCAACCCCTTCTTGTCCCACTACCCAGCCCCACTGCCAAGTCCTGCCCGTCACCACCCAACCCCCCTGCCTCACTCGTGACCGTCCCCACTCACCGCATGGAAACCCGTGCATAACACAGGATTTTCAAACCAAAAGTTTACTTTAACCTATCAACTCAAACCATCTCACTCATTCCTAAAAACCCAACCTTAGCCAAACTTGACTCGAATTGGAATGCGGCCATGCGAGAGGAGTTTAATGCGCACTTGGAACCTTGTTCCGCGACCTGAGGGGGTGAATGTAATCCGTTGTATGTGGCTATTTCGTTATAAGTTCAGAGATAATGGTGCCCTTGAACGTCATAAGGCCATACTTATGGCAAATGGCACCGGGAAACAAGAGGGTATTGATTGTGGTGAGACTTTTAGTCCAGTGGTTAAGCCAGCTACCATCCGCACGGTTTTGAGCATTGCTATAGAGAAGAATTGACTTATTCACCAGCTTGATGTAAAGATGGTTTCTTACATGGGGATTTGAAAGAAACCGTCTATATGCATCAACTACTAGGTTTTGTGCATCCAGAGGCTCTTCATCATGTTTGTCATCTTCATAAGTCGCTATATGGGCTGAAGCAAGCCCCAAGGGCTTGGTATGAGCGGTTTTCCACTTATATCATATAGTTCGGTTTCGTGTGCAGCAAGAGTGATCATTCATTGTTCATTTTTATCGAGGTACTGACATCGCTTACCTTCTATTATATGTGGATAATATTGTACTGATAGCTTCTTCAGATAGACTGAAGCACGAGATCATTGCTCTACTCAAGTCCGAATTTGCTATGACTGATTTGGTTAAGTTGAGTTATTTTTTGGAGATATCAGTGACCAGATTCGCACATGCCATGTTCTTGTGTCAACGTAAGTATACAGATGTTCTTGTGTCAACGTAAGTATGAAAATGAGATCATCTACCAGGCTAAAATGGCAAATTATAAGATCATGCCCACTCCCGTCGACTCCAAGTCCAAACTAAGTGCAGATGATGGGGATCCAGTCAGTGATCCATCTCTTTATAGGAGTCTCACAGGTGCTCTTTAGTATCTCACCTTCACTCGGCCATATATTGCATATGCGGTTCAGTAGGTGTGCTTATTCATACACGCTCATAGGGAGCCTCACTTTACAGCCTTTAAGCGTATCATTCGATAAGTTAAGGGCACTCTTGACAATGAAATTCATTTATATCCCTCAGCACCGACTAGATTGCTCTCCTATACAGACGCAGATTGGGCAGGCTGCCCGGACACCCGTCACTCTACGTTCGGATATTATGTATTTTTAGGGGATAACATCATATTTTTGTCTGCCAAGCAGCAAACCACGCTTTCCCGTTCGAGTGCAGAAGCAGAATATCTAGGCGTTGCGAACGTTGTTGCTGAGATTGACTTCGTAATCACCTTCTTGAGCTTCAATGTCCCATACGTAAGGCATCTTTTATTTACTGTGATAACATATCTGTTGTCTACTTGTCTCATAACCCGGTTCAGCATCAGCGAATCAAGCACATTGAGATGGATATTCACTTTTTTTGTGAGAATGTTGCAATGGGTCACGTTAGGGTGTTGCATGTTCTTTCTTCGTATCAGTACACATATATCTTCACAAAGGGGCTTCCTCGACAACTGTTCCTTGACTTCAGATTCAGTCTCAGCATCCGGCCTCCTCCCGCTCCAACTGAGGGGGTGTGATAGTGAATATATTTCATATATATTCACAGAAATATATTCACAATATATTTTGTAATTAATATTTAGTATAATTAAGGTAAAATAGAGATCCTAATTCTATTAGGACTACAATTATAATTAACATAAAATAGAGATCCTAATTCTATTAGGACTACAATTGTATACTCTCTATATATATGCCATTAATAAGAGAACTCCATCAAGGAGATTTACAATATTCTAAAGTTATTGTATCCATGAGGCAAGCGGGATGAAAAGTTTAAGACCACATATTTCCATGTTTATCGGATATAATTTCTTGCACGTGAGAGTTAATTCCTTGAGAAAGGAGTAAAAAGCTTATCGGCACACAATATGCTATTTTCATGACTCGAAGTAGCGATTTATTGGTCGCCAATTAATGAAACAACTCTATTGTTACGCCATGACGTAGTCATCTTCATGAATTGAGGTTTGACATTTATGTAGGGTTTTGTTGGGTTCAAAACACATAAGTAGGCACAACGGAAGTTTTAAATTTTTGTTCTACTTACCCAACAATTCCTTCTGGCATGGTTATATGACAATCAAAACCTGTAAAGAAAACTTGAACACGAACTTACAGGTTATAAAATCTGGAGTCTTTACTTTAGGGTGAACACGCGATTCTCCCTTCGATTGCAAGCGCCTTGCTACAGTGTATTTCTCTGTCAAGAAAGCCAGAAAATCTTGGCAGAGGTTTGAGAGAGTTTCGTCCTAGGCTCTAAGTCTAGAATTAGTTTTAGGATTGGTGTATAATAAACAATAGGGAGTGCTGCATTTATAGTTGAAAATTAGGTCAAAAAATGTTTTAGGGTTAGGCTTAAGCCTGGCCCAAAACTCTAGGTGCAGTGGGCCAGTCCGACTGGGCTCATTGCCGGGTCGGCGCTGCGGCGCCTTACGTAAAATTTCATTTTCCGCTTTCATTTAATATATATATTCAGCACACTAAATCCAAAATCCAATTTTGATTTGATTAAATAATTTTCATCTAATAGAAATTATCCCATAGTTATTATCAATTTAAATATCTCGATTCCAAATCGAATATTTAATACTTTCTCAATACACCCTTAGATCGAAGAGACAATCGACATAGTGTGACCCTATAGGCCTTCATATATCGACACTAATCCAATTAAGGTCCATATGAAACTCCTAGACTGCGTCGTACGACGAACTCAATATATGAAGTATGTTTACATGAATCCGGCAAACATAACCTTTATGTAAGATGATAAATTCCTTTCAGTCGCGACACACTCGATCAAGCTTAGGATTTGCCATGTGTCTATCCAAATGGCTTGATCACTTTATCTCATCTATATTAGTCGACAACTAGATCATATTCTAAATATGCCTCTTGCATTGGCCAATGACTTGGTCGACCTAATATTACTGAGAAGTTAAGTGATCTCTCGAATATCCAATCGAGGAATGAATCCTATTCTTGGCTCAACTACCACCTTAATTTACATCATAATGCACCAAACACAAGCCGTATCTTATCCTATAAGGAGTTTAAGCTTAGGACATGGTCAAAGTACATTACTCTGTAAACAAGGTGTGTATTGACCTCAAGTCAAAGGACCTGCATCTCCCACACGCTGATAACACTTTAGACATGTACAACAAATAGTTTATCAGCAGGGTATATCAATACTTTCCAAAGTATCCATGTGTCCATTACTAGTAACCATTACTAGTAGAAGGTGAGACATACTACATTCTCTAAGAATGTGACGCAGACCACATGTCGACTTATAACATATCATCGATATCCCATTCTCGATGATCATTAGTCGAGTTATTTTAGAGTTACGCTCTATCATCAATATCTCACTCTATTAATGACAACGTAAGCTCAAGGGATGCACATTAATGAATAATTACAAATAATCAAATAGTAATTCAATAATTGCAAATGCCATAAATATTAATCTTATTAATAATACGAATGTGTTCAAGTACATTTGTTTCTAATAATGATTGTCTCTAGGACATACATGCTTTCAATTTAGTGGAATTAAATAAAGTCATTTAGCTTCTGAAGATATATATTAATATGATTTAAGAGTTCTTTCATATGATTGAAATTAAAATGAATTCGTGTTGTACTAGCAAGTGAACAAGATGACATTTAACAATACAAGCACAATGAAGCATTCATAAAGAACAGAACATCAATAAAGTAATAGTAACATATTTTCATGAATTTCTAGCTTTACTGATCAGATTTATGTTTGTACCAAAAAAAATGTAGAAGAAATGAAAATTACAAAATTCTATTTAATTCCTATGTGCTGAAAGCCTTCGGTAATTCCTCCAAATTGTCTTGAAATCAACATTTCTTTTTTAAAACCAACATGTCGAATCTTGAGAAATAACGTCACAATTTTTTTAGCCAACCGCCAGTACTCCAACTGCGGTATCTTTTGAGAATTCAACTTGTAAACCTTCACAGTGCACCTAAAGATCTCGACAAAACTTATGTGAGAAGGTGCTTTGTGATCATTATTTTGAATTTTTTCATTTAGGTTTACATAAAATCTTATGGTCTGACCAGAAGCAAGATCATCAACGACATGTAGAAATCCAATAACCATATTGCTAAGGTAAAGTTGCAAAGGTTGAATCGAGTGAGGTTTTAGCTTTTCCATCTTGACGGAATTTACCGCACACGCTAGTGCTCCAGAGGACAGTGTCGTTGTATGATATACTAGCCTCGAGATGATCATAATAGAAGTCAAAATTACAGCTAGGGTTCTAAACCGAGAATGTAAGGTTTCAATTATCTGGAATGTGCAAAATCAAAAGATGAACATAACGAGTTAACACATAGAATGAATAGGGTGACACTGACTCAATTTAGAACTTGTGGACTGGTCATGAAGTACTGTAGTATCCTCCTGAAGATAGAACACACGAAAAGCCAGACAATGCCCAGTGCGATATATAGCTAATGCAAGTAATAAAATATGTAATGCCAAACTCATGTACTTAGGATCTTTGGTGGAATGATCAACGATCATGGTACTTTTTGTATCTAATTATGACACTTACAAAGGAATCAAGAACTAAATATTTCTCATCTAGAAATATTTGAATGTGCGGGTAATGTTTCAATTACTACAACACGACACAGAAAGTTAGGTCACCAAAAAAGGTTGTGGATATACTTCACCATGACGCACAAAATTGAGTCCCCAAAGAAGGTTGTGGATATATGTTGAGGAGAAATGCCCCTTAGATATTGAGCAAGAAACTGGACAATCTAGCAATGCAAAAGATGAGGTGAAAGAGAAGAGAAGAGAAGAGAGAAAAGAAAAAAAAAAGCAATCTAGAAGTGGTGGTGATGATTCTTTGATGCCTGTTGGAGGAGAAAAGATTGAAAGATATCGCAGAAAATGGTATACTTGAAGGCTATACTAATAAGGTAATTAAAATACAAGAATCATTGCTAGTATAGCCTGCAAGTATACCATTTTTGCTATCTTTCAATCTTTTCTCATCCAACAAGCATCTAAGAATCTGTTAAATATACACACAATATACATGTGTATATTGTGTATATTAGGGCTCGGCTTTGCTCTCGGATTGGCCCTCGGATTGGCTGATTATTATGTGTAATTTATGGTAAATATTTAGTATCCTAGTTTAGGTAATGTTTTAATATAATTAGTATTGTATTACCATAATTAGTGTATTACCATTTCCTAAAAGAAATAATCTCTTGATTATTTTCATTATTGAAAGGCTATATATACAAGTTACATATTTCCATAATAGGAGAATCCTATTCCTATTCTATTCCTAAAACCTTATTCTATTCTAACTATACATTTATGATAATACACTAAGGTAATACAATACTAATTATATTACAACATTACCTAAACTAGGATACTAAATATTTATCATAAATTACACATAATAATCAGCCAATCCGAGAGCAAAGCCGAGCCCTAATATACACAATATACACATGTATATTGTGTATATTTAACAGAATCATCATCACCACTTTTAAATTGCCTTTTTTTTTCTTTTTCTCTTCTCTTTCACCTCATATTTTGCATTGCTAGCGTTTCCAATTTCTTGCTCAATCTCTAATGGGCTTTTCTTCTCAATATATATATCACAACTTTCTTTGGGGACCCAACTTACTGCGTCGTGATGTGTAATTGAAACATCAAGAGGAGAATGCAAAGTTCATCTTATTTAAGCGTGTTAAGTATAAGTCCATACTTATTGATGTCTCTTGAGGAATTAGAAACATCGTATATATATATATATATATATATATATATATATATATATATATAATGTACAATTTCATTAAAGGTTACAAATATTAATGGAGTGTAATAAATATATTCATTTAAAATCCAAAATAATTTATGGATGAGTTGTTGACATCCACAAGTTCAATGAATTCATAACAACATGAATTTATTTTAATTTTCTTAATTATAGATGCAACGAACATGAGAAAGAAACATTGAACAAAATAAAAGGAGAGCTTCCTGCTATACAAAGCTCTAAATTCTCTATCTTATTTCTTCTCTTTTGTTCATTTTTATTTAGAGAACATTGAAAGAAATAATATCAATTTGGAATATGTCCCAACGGAAAAACACGTGGCTGACATAATTTAACCAAATCATGCCAGCAAATCAGTTCAATTAACTAATTAAGACCACAAGCACAGCTCGGGGATACTGTCTAGATTTTACATCAAAGTAAACAAGATCTACAATAATTCCAAGATATTAGGGAATGGTTTATGAAGATTATGATTCTTTTTTATTTAATAAAACACGTATAACAGATTTTTTGTTTTTGTTTTTCGAATGTTTGGTAATAATAATGAATCAGTCAATATCTATCTTTTTCCTATTATTATGGAAGTAGTTGCTAAGCTTCCTTTAAATATGTGTTGTTTATTCACATATATAAGAATATAACACTTCAAGCAATCTTCTTGTTGACATATTCACCACATATCTCAAAATGAGGAAGAGCTACTACTCAATTTTGGTCATTTTTGGATCACTTCTCTATTTGCCTCTATTCTTGAATGCAACATCCATTAGTCATCAAAAAGGTTGTAAGTAATGACATACATACCATACCCTAGAGGCCGATTAGATTCAGGATTCGAATGAGTTCTCTCAACTTTGTGGTCGCCATCTAATCCACAACCCAATTATGTTACTAGTTTTACAGTTTATAATATGTATATATTTAGTATATTTCTCAACTGATACACAGAATCAAAACCAATGTTGTATCGTATACTTTATTTCGGCCTCTGCCTATTCCTAGGGGCAGAAAGACGGGTTTTGTGGGTTCAACCAAATCTATTATTTTTGGCTTAAACTATAGCGTAAAATTCGAAAATATTCACTTTTCAGCCCCTATATTCAATTTCCACGAGTGTAAAACTCCATGATATTGTCCTGAAATTTCAATTGTGAAATTTGAAACTCATTTTCTACAAAATTATGTTAAATATGCAACAACAAAAAAAGCTTAATTGTACTCATTCATTCTAAACTCGCTGACTCTAAATTTTGAATTCGTCTCTGCATATTTCTATGCTTTTTCTACTCTTTTCCTTTTTCATTTCCATCATTTGATACGCTTGACATTAATTTGACATTTGTGATGTGTAGAGTGCCATGATGAGGTGGAGTTTGATTATAAGGAAGGAAGTGAAAAAGGTCCAAGTAAATGGGGAGAGTTAAAGAAAGAATGGGAAACTTGCAAGTGTGGGAAGATGCAATCTCCAATTGATCTTTCAAGTTGTAAAGTGAAAATCATGAGAAAAATGGGTCATAAGAAACACTACAAACCTTCTAATTCTACTATAAAGAACAGAGGCCATGACATTTCCGTAAGTGCTAAAGATATTCACAGTTTTTAGAATCCATTGGCTTTAATTAACTAATTTTATTGTTCTTTCTTTCTTTTTCTACAAATTACAAGTGATTTCTTTCTTTTTTTACAAATTACAATTGATATCATGAAAGATTCAATATATCTTATGATCTTTATCTTATTCTATCACCGAATAAGATTTTTGTAACAAGATTGGTGCGCATTATCAGGTAAAAATGGGTTAGTCTTTAATTTTTTCCCTTTGAACGCGTGGGTCTTTAATTTTTGTCCTTTAACAATTAAATTTATGTCTAGCGGAACATAGTTTTTTAGGAAAAAAAGTCATTTGGGCATAATTTATAGGATATTATGATGAGAAAATATAAATTTATACCACGCGAAATAAATTATTTGTTATGACAAAAATTAAAGATCAACACTTCTTGTTGTTGTCTTTAAAAACTAGCTACAATCATATAGTTTCAATGACCCGATAAAAATAGCATCAATCCTATAGTTTCAAATTCCAAAATGGAGGTTTTTTTCTTAAGATTTTAAAACTCCTCTAGGATAATAGCTAATTTTCAGTTATATGTTCTGAAAATGACTTGAAGGATGTATAACTACAGGTCCACGGATTCATCCGAACATTAGCTTTGGCTTGAGTTGTGTATATATTTTTGTTTTAAAATCATTAAATAAATATAGAAATTTGATAACAGACTCAGTAAGTCAAATGAGTTATGGTAAAATCTCGAACTTAAATCACAAAATTTAAATTATGGATCTGTCGCTATATATATAAGTTTGAATCTTTATATTTTATTTTCCTCTCCTTAATTTCATCTCCCCCCCTCGAAATTTTCAATTAAATTCAATTTTCATATGTATATGTGCAGTTGCAATGGCATGGGGATGCTGGATCCATTTGGATGAATGGCACAAAATACTCTCTTCTACAAATTCACTGGCATTTTCCTTCTGAACATACCATCAATGGCAGAAGGTACTAAGTATATCTTATATAACACACATATTTAGAGTTTAAATTCGATGCACCAACATTACTGTAATTAAAAACATTTATACAAGCCCATTACAGTATTACTTAATCATATAGTGAAAGAAAATAATCATTTGATTATTTTTATTAATGAATGAGTATATATACAATTTACAATTTTTATAATATGGAAAATTTTATTCCTATTCTATTCCCAAAACTCAATTCTATTTGTACAACAATTCTACATTTATGGTAAGTATACAATGCTAATTAAATATAACAATATATTACCAAAACTACTGTGATATACACGGTCTCTGTATCTCCTTATTTGTCTTGTGTTTCCGTAATATACACGGTATACACAGGGCAATGTATATCACGTGTATATTTATCACACACCCGCAATCATAGCGGGCGGTCTTCGTACGCTGAGATTGTCCCTAAAATCTTCAAATAGAACCGAGGGAAGATCCTTAGTAAAGATGTCTGTAATTTGATACATGGAAGGAACATGACAGACGCGTAGTTGTTCACGAGCATACCATCAATGACATTCTCCTTCTGAACATACCATCAATGGCAGAAGGTACTAAGTATATCTTATATAACACACATATTTAGAGTTTAAATTTGATGCACCAACATTACTGTAATTAAAAATATTTATAAAATCCCATTATAGTATTACTTAATCATATATAAATATCTAACATAAATATTAACTGACAACTTGATAAAAATAATAACCAAAATATTATTGCACGTTAAAGTTTAAACTACACCAATGATATATCTATAAGGGGCTAGTGATTGATAAAGTAATTTTTTCACTCAATCCTCTTTATGTTGTCAATTACTCCCTCCGTTATTATTTTTGTGGCATTACGTCATTTAATAAAGAAAGACTTATGAAATTTGTGAGGCAAATAAGTCATAATTATTTATGTGACTGTATTTATCTTATTAAGGTAAAAATACAAAATTTAAACTTAAATTATTTTTAATATGAAAAGGTAGTATTATTTTTACGATAAACTAAAAAAAATGTGTCGCATAAAATGAAATGAAGGAAATAATAGGTAATTAATATTCAGTTAATCTATTTGTGACCATTTTGTCTATTTTATTTTTGGTATGATTTGAATGATAGGTATGCCTTGGAATTGCATATGGTTCACCAAAGCACTGAGGAGAAAAATAAGAAAGTTGTTAAAGCTGTCCTCTACAAATTAGGCAGACCAGATCCATTTCTTTTTACGGTAAGCATTCTTTTGGTAACTCCATTTATTGTCAATAAATATGATATAATTATCGAAGATTTTGGTGAAATGAATAGATTTTTTTTGTTCGAATTCAAGATTCAAAACTTTTCTTTGATAGGGGCGCTTTTCTTTTAATGAATTTTACGCGTGTCCAAAAACATATATAGACATCGAGAGAAAAAAAAAAAGATGACATTAAGATTTGCACAGTATAACAATAATTGAGCCTCATCCCAAGTAAGTTAGATTGGCTACATAAATTTTCAATGATCATGTTCTCTATTTAAATTCATGTCAAGTCAATAAAAAAATGTATAGTTTGACTTTTGATGGTATCAACATTAAATGTTAAAACTTCACTTGATAAATGATGTATTATATTTTTGAAAAATCTATTACGCAAATGGGGAAAGGGAAAGGAAAGGAGAGGAAAAGGTAGACAGTGAAAATCAAATCCCCACATTCTATTTAGTGATATAAATTCCTTTATAAGGATAATTCGGTGTACCATGCATCTTGGATTTACATAAATTCTTGCATTACAAGTTTTTTTTCTTTTTTTTTAGTCAAAATCCACTGGGTTAGGTGTGACCCCTTCCTCGTATAATAATAAAATAAAGGGTAGCCCGGTGTATTAAACTTCCGTTATGCGTGGGGTTCAGAAAAAGACCGGATCACAAGGATATGTTGTACACGCAGCCTTACCTTACATTTCTACCAGATGTTATAATAAAATATAGCAAAATATACTAGCGAGAGGGATATAAAGCCTTTTTTAAAAGTTCACCATCATGGTGTAGGGTTAGGTATGGACCCTCACCTGTGTATATATGGGATGTGAAAAACATGGAGAAGAACATAAACCTCAGCCTCCAGTAGAACAGATGTAATATAACAATTTTGAAGCTCACAAAAATACTCCTTATTGTAAGAGGACTCCTCTTTTACATATTGGAGATTGAATGAATAATAAACAAAAATACAAAGTTGTAAAATAATACTAAGCTCAACCACGATCAAAGTAAAGTTTTTGTTTTGGGCTTTGAATCTAAAACAAGTTGTACCATCAATACTGTCATTCTTCATGATATTTCTAATTCTCCGAAAAAGAACTAAATCCATTGTGAAGAAAGTGTTCTGCTTGCTGCTCTATCCCATATTGGCCAAAAGATCAGCAATGGTATTAACCTCCCTATATCAGTGCTGGAATTTGAAATTTTCAGAGTCCTTCAATGCTCGAATCTTATTGATTATAGATCTAACTTTCCAAATGATGTTGAACTTGTTGGATATGTAAAGCAGTACAGGAAGTAAATAAATATTACAAGTATTCGAAAGGATAAACGAATAACCAATATTCAGAACTGCCGCAAAGTTGTTGAGTCTTGAAATCAAGAAACATTAAATCTGGATTGTTACAACTATGGTTGAATCGAGAGATGGCTCTCTGTCTTTAAGACAAGATTGCCCTGTATATATGCTTTTACGTTAAAGGGCAATAGTCTCCCAAGATAAAACAACAATGATTATGGAAAAAGAAGGAAGAGTTTCTACTCACGTTTTTGGACAGAAGAAGCCCACGTCCCGTGACCCGAGCCCGGACCCAAGCACATCTAGATCCTCCCTCCTTTAAACCTGCGACCCGCGAGTGGGCTTAGCCTTGAACCCAAGCACATCTAGGTCCTCCCTCCTTTAAACACACGGGTTACCCCTTGAGGTCCCAAACCCTTAGCCAATTTTGAAACTTATAAAGAGAACAATTCTTCTTTTTCCCACCGATGTGGTAGATTTGTCCCACACCATATTTCCATGCCTCAAACACCTTACTTCGTGGACCAATATCTCTTTCATTTCTCAATAAAATTTGACGATTCTTGGCCCTACGGTCATCTACTCACTTAGTAGATTATGCACGTGTGAAAAGACAAAGCCTCCAACATACAGAATCCTAGTGTTTAATTCATTAAATATGGATGGACGCACCTCCCCACCAAAGACAAATTTCCAACAGAACTTTCCATTAATCATACCAAAGATCAAAAGAGTTAAAGAGGGGATATAAAGCCTAACCTCTCCAAAAATATATAAGAATATGGACAAACCCGTAACTTTACAATTTGATACCAATAAGTTGCAACTGGCATTACAATGTTTTAATATAGACGATCAACTCTGACATAAGTAAAGTGACTGACTCGGTTCGAACATGTAATTTGTATATAAGTCACAAACAGATAATTTTATCATTGCTTCAAACTCCCTATACTCACTACTATTGATTTTGATGCATTTTTGTGATTCTTAATTATAGTTGAGGAGACATGTATTTTCAATGATTGATCAAGAAGGTGCAGAGAGGAACTTGGGAATGATTAATCCCAATTACATTGCTAACATGCATAGCAAAAGATACTATAAGTACAAGGGTTCACTCACTATCCCTCCTTGCACAGAAGGTGTCACTTGGATCGTCAACAAGAAGGTAAAAATTTCCACGTTTAATTAATTCACAAGACATATACTGCCGTTCCTCTCTATAACAATATTGTTGGGCTCGAAATTTTTGAATGCTATAGCGAATAACGGTTATACACCTGTAACAATATTGACATTTAAATAATATTTTGCTGTTATAGGCAAAAAAGATGCATAAAGTCTAATTTTTCATTTTTATTTGTCAAATCCTAAGCTTAATCGCACTTTGTATAACAAAGAAAAACTTTTTAATGATGAAAATATATATATGCATATGTTACTCTTTATCATAAACAATGTATTAGGGTATCAAAATATCTAGTCAAAATCTCTAGACCTATTATTGATAATCTTAGAAATTCTATTCCTATAAAGATGATTAATCTTTATAAAATAACAACATACTCAGTGTAATCATACACAGTGAAATCTGAAAAGATGATTAATTATTATATTACAATAAAGAAGATGCTATTATTGAGGGATACTTTTACAAAGAGCATACTTTATAAAGATAGTTGTTGCTTATAGGTAAAGATTGTTATAAAGAGGTAAAATGTAATATAAACATTCGATTATCAGAAAAATTTGATTGTTATAAAAAAGTGTTTCTATATGAAGATGTTTGGGTAGAGAGGTTTGACGGTATATTATAGTAAGTATAAAATTAAGACTATTAGAACTAATTAAATCTTTTTTGTATTTTAGGTACAAACTGTTTCAATATTTCAAGTGATGTTGCTCCGAAAAGCTGTCCATGACGTAAGTTCCCTCCACTTTTTTTTATCATCCTATCCTACATAATAATTCTGTATTTAGTATTTTTTTTTGGTTCAAAATGCCACATGACATATTTAAAAAATCACAAAATTTAAAATTTTAGACGACACACGTCTTTAATAAAATAGATCAGGAGTAACATTTTTAGAGTAGTGTTTTGAATATTTTGAAGTGAATAGGAAATGTTTGCTTGTAATATTTTAAATGGATAATTATATAGTTTATCTAAAACTATAGTCATTTACATCTTGATTTACTTGATAATTTGGAAAAATTGAACACATCATGAAGTTAAATAATAGTAAGAAAATGTAAGACAACAAGGCCAAGACAGTAAAATGATTAATTAGTCGAATATTCATGATGTAGAATAAGGAGTTCTGATTATTTTTTTGGTTATATCTATTTAGAGAATTTAATTTATCTATTACTACTAACAAGAATAATAATAATTATTATTATTTGAATGTTGTTTACAGCATGCTGAAAGTAATGCAAGGCCACTGCAACTACTTAACGAGAGACAGATCCATCTTATACTCTCCAAGAACTAGAGCCGGTCAATTTTCAACAAGTGTCAAAAATCTATTATTAGTATTTGTTTCTTCAATCCTATGCTTGGAAATTTCACTTTGGAGAAACACTTTCTACCAAAGGCAATTCATATTCATGACTCGTATCCGAAACATCTGGTTAAGGAACTATGAGTAATACTTGTCACTCCACCATAAGTTTTGATGATCACTATTAGTCTATTGTTATTTTACTCTTTCAGAACTACTATTTTCTTTTATAGAAATGTTGAAAGGATTGTAGTAAAAAAAAAGATGTGTTCTACATCGTCTGTACTGAAATTTTATCAGAAAATATTGGTGGAAGAATAGAAATAACATCATCCTTCGCTCTGGTGAAAGGTACCACTACAAGTCGCCGTTCCATTCTTTTTCGAAAGGATAGTTACTTTTTTCCTTGATTCATCGAGATTTTAAGCAATTGGGCAAGTGTTCTAATGTTTATGCTGTGCATCAACACAAATAAAAGGAAACAAATCATCAACTGAGCAAGGTGAAGGGAAAGGGAACTGACTTATTGGAATATAACATGTGCTGAAAAAAATAATCTCTTGATTATTTTTATTAATAAATGAGTATATATATAATTTACAATTTTCATAATATGGAAAATCATATTTCTATTCTACTCCCAAAACCCTATTTTGTTTGTACAAGACTTCTACAATCATGGTAAGTGTACAATGCTAATTAATTACAAATAATATGGTACAAAAATAGTCTCCAAATCGTGATATATTTACCATATATATATCACAGACTTGTATCACGATATATTATTTATCACACCCCCGCAGTCATAGCGGACGGTCTTCGTACGCTGAGACTGTCCATAAAATCTTCAAATAGAACCGAGGGAAGACCCTTCGTAATGATGTCTGCAATTTGATACTTGGAAGGGACATGGCAGACGCATACTTGTCCAAGAGCTACCTTTTCGCGAACAAAGTGTATATCCATCTCGATGTGTTTAGTGCGCTGGTGTTGAACCGGATTACCAGAAAGATAGATGACACTAACATTATCACAATAAACTAAGGTAGCTTTCTGAATGGGACAATGAAGTTCTAAGAGAAGATTATGTAACCAACATGATTCAGAGACCACATTAGCTACCCTGTGATACTCGACCTCCGCACTAGAGCGTGATAAGGTAGACTGTCGCTTCACAGACCAGGAGACCAAGTTAGTACCAAGAAACATACCATAGCCAGACGTGGAGCGTCTGGTATCTGGACAACCACCCCAATCAACATCGGTATACGAGACAAGTGTAGAAGCCGACGACGGATAAAGATGCAAGCCATAGTCAAGTGTTCCCAGGATGTAGCGGATAATGCGTTTGAGCTCATTTATGTGCTTAACCCTAGGAGCATGCATAAAGAAACATACCTGTTGTATGACATATGTAATATTCGGTCTCATGAAAGTAAGATACTAAAGAGCTCCGGCCAGACTACGATAGTGGGTAGGATCCTCGTAAGGTGAGCCAGCCGCAACACCCAGCTTGAGTTTAGTATCAACAGAAGTTGAAGTAGACTTACACGAGGACATACCAACCTTTTCAATTATCTCAGCGGCATACTTCTATTGTGATAAGAATAACCCATCTGCATGATGAGTGACAGCAATCCCCAAGAAGTAACTCAAGGGCCCCAAGTCTTTCATAGCAAACTCAGAACTGAGCAGTATCATGATAGACTTGTGCAAAGCATCAGACGAGGCAGTCAAGATAATATCATCCACATATAATAGAATATAAGCCAGGGAAGTACCACGACGATATATGAATAATGCATTATCAAACCTGCTGTGAGAAAACCCAGTAGACGAAACATAGTTTGTAAATCTCTTATACCAAGCCCGTAGGGCCTGCTTAAGCCCATACAAGGACTTCTTCAATAAACAGACATGATGAGGATATTTGGGGTTTCGAAAACCCAAAGGCTGATGCATTTAAACGCTCTCCTTAAGATCACCATGTAAGAAAACATTCTTCACATCTAGCTGATAATGGGCCATGCCTTAGAAAGAGCCAGACTGAGAACAGTGCGAATGGTAGCTGGTTTGACCATCGGACTAAACGTCTCACCACAATCCACGCCAACCTGCTGAGTTTTGCCAACACCTACAAGACGAGTCTTATGCCTCACAAAAGATTCGTCAAAATTATCCTTATGAGTAAAAATCCATAGACCGAATGATATTAACACTAGAAGGATGGGACACCAACTCCTACGTCTTATTTTCAATAATAGCATTATATTCGTCGTTCATGGTCAATTTCTAATTCGGGTCATTTAATGCAAACATTGAGTTACGGGGTAGGGGGATTTAAGAACATTAGAATTAAGATTAAAATGTCTTTTCGGTTTAAAAATACTCATTTGACTATGAGTAACATGCCCTTGACTTGAGGTGGAAACGGGTGGATCTGGGGTGAAATCTAGAACAGTGACGGACTGGCCAGCAGGTTGTGGGCCTGCTGGCCCAACTCGGGAAATAACAACTGGAGTGGGACCGAATTGGGACTGGGATGGGACGTGTAACTGGGCAGGAGGCCCACTAGAGGCAGAAGAAGTTTCGGTATTGGGCTGGGAAACCGACCTAATAACCGAAACTGGGGTAGAAACAGTGGGTTGTGGCGGGTCACTGGAGCGGCCCATTAAGTGGTGCATGATATACGGGAGATGTCGTCATCCAAAAAATTATACGAGCTAGGCACGGTACTACTCACATTAGCAAACGAAAATTGGGTTTCATCAAAAATAACATGTCGACTAATGATGATTTTATTAGATGATAAATCAAAACATTTGTAACCACGATGATTAGATGAATAACTCAAAAATACACAAGCGGTAGAACAGGCTTGAAGTTTGTTAATAGTAGTTGACGAAAAAAATGGATAACATAAACACCCAAAGACCCTAAGATGGGAATACGAAGGATTCTTGTTATAGAGGACTTTAAGAAGAGACGCATTTGACAATCCTTTGGTAGGAAGTATGTTAAGAAGATAGGTAGTCATTTGTAGAGCATGATGCCAAAAGGAAAGGGGTACGGAAGCATGGACCAATATAGTTCGGACAATATTATTAATGGTACGAATTATGCCATTATTTTCTCAAAATTCCTGAAACAACCTATTATCATATTCTTTGTCATTTTTATTTTTCGTTTGAATTGGGTACGAATGAATGCTCTAAATTGTAGAATGTGGAATAAACTTGTGATTTTTTTGCTAACGGAAAGGTCCATAAAAAATAATCATCCAAAAATAGAACATAATAACGATGGCCCATAGAACTTAAAACGGGAGATGTCCATAAATCTCTATGAATAATATCAAATGATATTAAAGTACGAGAAGTGGAGGCTACAAACGGTAATCTAACATGTCTTCCTAAAGAACAGGAACGACAAATTGGAGTACTATGCGTACCCTTACAAGAAATAAAATTGTTTTTATGCAAGAAAGAAACAATGAATTGTCATTACCAACAATTATATTCATAACCACGAATTGGAATTGAATTGCCATTACCAACAATTATACCACGATTACTGCTCAAATTTGAATAAGACGAGAGAGTACCTTGGTCGGACGTCATGTGGGTAGTAGCTCCGGTGTCCATGTACCAATTTGTGTCCGGAGAATTTAATCCAAGTGTGTGCATCGCGGCTTCAATGTCGGTCGAGGTGGGGCCCGCTGCATGATGGGCTTGAGGAGGCCGGGGCCCAAGAACACCGGCTTGCTACCCCGGCCCAGAATTGGGGCGAAATCCACTGGGCCAGAAGGAATTGGGCCGAGAAAACTGTTGTTGGGCAGCCCAGTGGCTAGGCGATGAAACTGCTGGGCCGTAGGGGCTGTTGGGCGACTGTCCACTGGCTCAGGCCCACGGCCAGGGGCCCAAGGCTGGGACCAGTTGGGCTGTGGGCCACTGTTGTTGGGGCGGGACCCAACCCACGCTCACTTAAGCCTACAGGCCAGCGGGCTTACTCAGGTTGGGCTAAAAAGCCTTGTTCTTAAATGGGCTCAAAAAATTACGGGCTGAGTTGGATCGTCCCACGGGTCTTAGCCCACATTGACGGCTCTAACTTTATACAACAGAGTCCAACTTCTACTGAATATTGTACAATACCCCTAAGCATGAGCTAAGCTTAACTTCACTTAAATGCCAAAATCATCCCTATGGTCGGCAAGGAGGACAACGGGAAGCTCGTGAAACTCCTCTTTCTGTAATAGTACTAATAAGAATATTTG
Source organism: Anisodus acutangulus (assembly GCA_029783415.1). NCBI lineage: Eukaryota > Viridiplantae > Streptophyta > Magnoliopsida > Solanales > Solanaceae > Anisodus > Anisodus acutangulus. The sequence continues at coordinate 43,318,370 of CM056508.1, forward strand.
ATGCTTTGCTCTCTCTTAATTACCTTTGACCTTAGCAAGATAGTGCTTGATAGTTTTTAGTAACTACTTTAAATATTTATTTTTTGAAGATAAATTTTAAATTTTCATTATTGTTAAGGCATATCTTTAAAAAGTTTAAACATAAATAAATAAAAATTCGCTTTACAATAATCACTTAAGTAAGCACATATAAAAAACTTTCCAATTCAAGTTAAATTTTTAGATTTGGTTAACATTAGTGCAAGAGAAAAGTTAGATTTTCAATGCTGTAATTCATTAATACGTTTACTTATTTAAGGTAATTTTAGACTTTTTAAAGGTAATTTTATATTTAGTCAGTGTCAAGCCATGTGAATAATTTGGTTCTATTTTAAAATTTTAAAATAAAAATTTTGATATTGAATTTTGTTTTCTTCTAATTTTATATCAACTTTTGTCTACAAAAATTATAGTAGCATATCAAGATATTTTCCTACTCGAGTTAAATTTCAGAGCTGTATTTGTTAAGGACAATGGAAAATTGATCTTGATTGTATTGAATTTTTGAAAATATTGATTTGTAAGTTATTTCATTTAATATTGTATTCTCACTTGCTCACAACAATTTGGTAAAGTCATTAAGCATGTACCTTTTTAGCTTAGAAATTTCTGATTTCCTTACCAAAATTGTAAGTGTAAAAACATATTTTAAGTATCAATAATGGATTTATTTTGCTACTAAATTTTCAACATGATAGAAAAGATTTACTTTCCATTATAGTATTTGGCAAGAAATTAATTACCATTGTGAAGAATTTTTTATATAAATAATCATCTTATGTCATATTTTATAAGCAACACATTTTCTTGAGTGTTGAGAGTCTCATCAATAAATTTAGAATCTTCTTTATCTTCCTAAAAAATAAATCATGGCAGATAAAAAGACTCTAGGATGTCAAAAAATCTCTATGTCCAAAATAGAAAAGGAAAATGATCGATACTCAACATTCTCAAAACGTCGTTCCGGTTTGTACAAAAAAGCTAGCGAACTGATTGAGAAATATGATGTTGATATGGGAATAATAATGTTTTCTCCCACTGATAAGCCTTTCTCTTTTTTTCACCCTACAGTTAATAGTGTTATTGATAGCTTTTTAAGTCCTCATACGCAGCCAAGTGAAAGTAATCGACTTGATGCTGCAAACACTCGGGACAAAGTGAAGGAGCTAAAAGCTAAACTTGACGAATTTGATATCGCAAAAGATGATGAAAAACTGGTGAAAAACAACTTGATTTGGTTGGAGTCCACTATTTCGGGTTTGAAAAATTGTTTGATGTTGTTGAAAAAAGGTGCCGGTATTTCTAATAATATATCGAAGCCCAGTGCAGTGAAATAATTAAGTTTAAATTCATATATTTTTAAAAAAATAGTTTTTATTTTTATTTTTAAATTTGATGATGTTGCTTGAATTCAACAGTGATCTCTATTTATGATATTTGACGTTTGAGTTGTTTGCTAAAATAGTTTTGTGCTATTATCAATTTTTTAAATATTGAGTTTATCATGTCGTGTGCCTCTCTTATAACCTTACTAACAAGGCAAGTTTGTGTTATATTTTCTCGCTGAGATAATGTATTTTAGTAAAAAAAAAAATATATGTATAACCTTCAAAAATACAGAATTGTTATTAACTCTAAAGCATAGAAACACTATTTTGAAAGACATAAAATTATTATCATGGGTAGGGGTGGGCAAAAAATCCGGAGAACCGAACCGAATCGGCTGTTCGGTTTGGTTTTTATTCGGTTTTTTTATAAAAAAAAAATGAACTGAATCAGTATTTAGTGATTCGGTTCGATTTTTTAATTTTGGATACTAACCGAACCGAGAAAACGAATTAAATATGTAATTAATCCTATTTTTTATTTTAGGCTACTACTATCTCTTGAATCATAGTCATTGAAGCCAATCTATGGAGCTTTTATGAAAGTCGAATGCGACATGAACTTGATTAACATATCACGGAAGAATTGACATAAAATGTAGGGAGATAAAGTAGTTGTAAATTGGTAAAACTTTAAATGGTCATAACTCTGCGCTCGGATATCCGTTTTACCCGATTTTTTTTTTCGTATTTTTTCGAGACGGGGCCGGCCAAACTACCGCGCGGTTTGGCTCAGCCAATTTTTAGAAAAATGTCTGTTTTTCCAATCAATTTGTGTTTTTCCCCAAATCGGTTTATAATTTTCCTTTTTCTTTAGTAAACATCTCACGATACACAATACATTTCAACGTTGAAATTTTGGGGTAATGTAGGTGTGAATGCTAATTTCAGTGTTGAAAATTCAATTTAAAAAAAAAACAAAAAAATTTCTGACCCGACCCGCCCCGGCCCACTAGAAAAATCGATATAATCCGATACGTTCGGTGATATAAACAGAACATATCGGGTTTTTTTTCTAAAGTTGGATTCGGTTTTTTTTTTTTAAATGATTTTTATTCAGTTCATATTTTTCGAATACAAAACAGATATGAATCGATATACACCCACCCCTAATAATAGATCTTTTTTCTTGATAATTAGAATCTAAAGTACACATTGTTAAAAAAGTTTGACACATGACCAATGATTTTTTAAGTACGACACTAAGTGGAGCTTTCTAATATTCCTCTCCTACATCAAATATTTTAAAATCAATTCAAATTTAGATCACATTATCTAATAGCATTAAAAATATGACCAAAAGGTAGAAAGTTTAGAGATATAGCCAAAATTTTCTTCAAGTAATCTTTCATGAGCTCAAGCATGAAAGTCGTTATCATTAAAGTTGTAAAGTTTGATTTCGAAATGCTAAATTCGTTTAGACATGAAAATAGGATATTCTGAATCTTTCGTTCAGAACGACAAGATTGATGTATGTTCGATGGGTCATAGCTTAATATGAGCCACTCTTACCAAGTTTTAACTTCTTTATTTGTTTTCTTATAATTTGTTTAATTACTTTTATTTATTATAGTTAAATATAACAAATCAAACAAAAAATATTTTTTTAAGAATATTTTTATAAGGTTTTTTGTTTGTCGATTTGGTTATATATCAATCCAACTTTTAAATTGACTGAATCGAAAAGGTCAAAATGTGCTAAGTTTATAAACGAACAAGTCATTAATTAAACCCCACAAACTTAGGCACCCAGGTTGGAGTTCCTTATGTTTTCATGAGCTAATTTATCATCCCTATATGTGACTATCAAAAGTTGTTGTAAGATGATTACTACTTCTCCATTCTTAATCATAGGTCTCAATTTCGAGTCATGAAAGAGCAATCGCCTTTAATATATAGGAAGCGCTTTATCTCTAGAGGGAGATTTTTTTACGTTAGTCGGGCTCTACTGCGGATATGAAACATTGGAGGGAAACAAAAATATATACATTACACTATGTCTGCACCCACAATTAATATGAACCCTGTATCTCCTCATACTGAAATTAAATAGTTACAGTCAGATCTATCTATAGCAACATTCTTATATGATAACACTTTATTATTACAGTCTTGTTTTATGTGAAACCTATCTTTCATATTATATTATATTATATATTTTGTAACAATATTTCTATAGCAGTCGAAAAATATCGAAACAAACGACGTTGTTACAGAGAAGTTTAACTATATAAGATCCTTGTTTTGAGGCATTCATTGTGACAATTTTCTAAGAACGAAAAAAACAAACAGACACATGCATTAGTCCAAGTAAAAGGTAAGGGGACCTTGTTCTAATTAATTCGAAATCAGGGTCCCCATTAATTTGCCTGTAAGTGAGGTGAGAAAAAACAAAGACATAACACAAAAACATTCCTAGTAGAAATATGTTGCACCAATATAATTAATGAAACCTGTGACTTAACTGTAAAAGGAAATAAGTACAAGGATATCCACATGCATCAATTTTGACAAATGTTTGTGGGAAAAAATTAAAAATAAGAAAAGATACTTAGTCCTTCTGACCCATTTTATCGTTTTAGCCTAAAAATGTTGCAAAATATTAGAAATCAAAATAAAATTAATTTGTAATACCCTCAGTATAATTTTGTGTTATCAAAAGTAGCATTTAATAGGCAAGGAAAAATAAGAAACACATAGGATAATCTAATAAGTTATACCTTGTTTAATATTTTCTTAATGGACATGATAAAACTTTAAACAACACTTGATGGACATGATAAAACTTTAAACAACACTTCAAATATGAAGGAGGGAGTGCTCCCTCTGTCTCAAATTATCTATCGTGATTTTTAAAATTAATAATTATTTTTGAAGACTACAAACACTTCAAATAGAATAATATTTAATGAAGAGAGATTAATTTACATAGATCTCCCACAAGTAAAATTTGGTTGATGTTCACGCAATAAACTCGCACACTTAACCTTAACCACATGCATATTATCCATTTCCAAAGCAATTATAGATTTTAATACACTCCTATATAGTGTGAATGTTATCCTTTGCACTAATTAATTACTTTGCTTAATTCCATTATTAAACTAGCTTAATTATTGTCTTTTTCTTTTGGTGGAAGAGATCGTCCAAGTTGTAAAGTTGTCCACGCATTTTGATCATGAGATTGATTTGAATCCCTAACATATACTCCCTCCGTCCAATATTTACTTGTCGAGTATACTGAAAATAGATGTCTACTTTTATTTGTTTATTTTGAAAAATCAAGAGATAATTTACTATTTCATGCATATTTTACCCTTATTATTAATTATTGGGTTGAAAACTTCAAAAAATTGTTAATGGCTGCACAATTTTAAAGTGTGTTTGATTGATTTCAATTATTTAGATAATTTATAATAATTAAGAGTAATATAGTAAAATCACCTTTATATTATTACTTCTTAAAGTGTGGATCAAGTCAAACATGAACAAATAAAAATAAACGGGGAAAGTATTAATATAATCATCAAGCTAGCGCCAGATAGCACTCAGAGAGTTCAAATAGTGTTTTTAAAGATAGGAAAATGATCAAAATTATCCTTGAATTATGCGGAATTAGACAACTTTATCCTTCTTTACAAGTTGATCTCGAATCTATTCAAGTTTTTATTAAAGTGGCTCAAAATTTCCCTACTAACTTCTTTTTTTTTTCTAATTAATATTTTTAATCCTAAATTATCTGTGATCAGTCCTAATTAAATAAAGTGGACTAAATTTACCCTTATACGATACATATGCTTTAATTTTACCTCTATATTACGTGTACACTATCGTGTGAATATTACTCTATTGATATCAACAATAGGACACCCATTGTTTGTGTACGTGATTCCTGATAGTTCTGGGATAGGAGGAATTAGTGAGATAATCAGAAACAGTAGTGGGAATTGGATCATTTGCTTCACTAAAGGTTTGTCCAGCACATTTTGCATTCTTACTAAACTAACAGCTTTACTGCAGGGACTGAAGTTAGCCTATGATCAAGGCTTAATGCCACTGGGAAGTTGAATGTGACTCAAGTGAGGTAATTACTATACTTGAGCATGGACATGATACTTATAATCCTTTAATCTTTGAATGCATATGCTTGATAGAGAGTTTGAGGAGGCTAGCAGTAAGGCATGTCTACAAGGAGCAGAATGCAGTCACTGATGCACTAGCTAAACAAGGAGCGACGGAGAATTTTTTGTAGGTAAAAGTTGGGGTAAAATGTATTCGAAAGGTTAAACAAAAGAGACGTTGAGTCGAGAAATGGTTCTCTGTCTTTAAGACAAAATTGTCCCGTATAAATGTTTTTACGGTATTGGGCAATAGTCTCTCAAGATAAAACAATAACTAATCAACTGTACAAAGCAAATATTGTTGATTCTAGCGAAAAAAATGAATAAGAACAACTTGTTTGAGTTTCTGATTCTCTGTTTTCTTTATGTTCTGAACAGAAGAAAAGATTTTGTGTTGTGTGTATTTCTCTTCTTCGAATTGAACAGAAACGTTCAATTTATAAGAGTAGAAAGGGAGGCAAACAGTCATGTTTGTTGGTGTCTTCAACGCTCTGTTCTGTTGAACAGTCATGCCTGTTGGTGTCTTCAAGAACCGTTGTAACATTCTGAAAACTTCAGGGACCAAAATGTAAATAGTTAATATTTCAGGAACCAAAATAAAATTGGAAGAGCCCAACGGCCACAACCCGCGACCCGAACCCGAGCCCGGACTGGAAGAGCGGCGGTGGCGCTCATGTGGGGCTTAGCCCCAAACCCAAGCTCACCTAGGTCCTCTCCCTTCTAAATACATGGGTTACCCCTTGGGGTCCCAAAAATCCTTACTCAAACTTAGAGTTTATATATATCATAAACTCTCCATCTTCTACCAAATGAGGGAGATTTGTCATTTTTTGCCAAAGACAATCCATCTTTTTATGTCTCAAACACCTTACTTTGTGTACCAATATCTCTTTCATTTCTTAACGAAATTTGACGATACTTGGCACTAACACTATCTACTCACTTAGTAGATTAGGTATGTGCGAAGAAAAGATATTTTCGACATGCGGGGCCTACATGTTTAAGTCATTAAAGATGGGATAAACTCAATCCCATATTAGTAAATTTCCAACATTTTTTTGGTGAGATAATATTTTGATAGTTTCTCTCATGTATGCAGCTGCAAGTTTTTGGGCAGACATAGAAGGAAGGAACTTGTTTTGACAGATCTATCTCTAACTTGCATGATGTAACTGTAAATGCATTTGTAGACATTCCCCGAGTAATGCTCAGGGTAAACTTATAATTGCTAACTCTACTCTTGATCATAGCCGAAATATTATTCCGGCAATGCTCTAAGTTAATCTATGAAATTAAATCTTTGATTTACCAAAAAAAAAGTTATTCTTGTAAGTTTTATTGGTACTATTGGATAAAAAAATTATTTCCTTTTATGGACCACGAAAACAATATCAGATCAACCAATACATATATGTTAGTACTAATAAAGGGACCCTTCTCACACTTTTTCATTTTTCAGAATATTTTTATTTGGAACCACTATTTGTGATGCTGATGCTTATAGAGCGCCAAAACAAATAACCAAATTAAAAGAGACATGCAAACGTACTAGCATTATCCATTTGTTGATAAGTAAAGATTAATATAGAACGTTAAGTACTCCTTTAATTTTAATTAGAGTTTCGGGTTTGAGCCCTTAATTAGTAGGGAGTCGTCTTCAGCAGGGAGATCTTTTATCCTACAAAGTGAGACGTCCCCGCACGAATTGAATTAGTCGGCGGTAGGGGTTGGGAGGAACCCAATAACTTTTGCTTAGATCCTCTATTTATATAAGAAAGTCTATTAAATATGTATAAATACTTAATTGTGAACATAGTAACTAAAACAAGCTAAGCTACGAATTTGATGACAAATCCAGAACAATAAATTTCATAACGTGATTTTGTCTCTGATCAGGACCAAAGCGGGAACCACAGCTAACGCAGTAACTAAAACGAGTTATGATTTTAAAGATAAGTTCAAAACCTATAAATAATCTCAAATTCTGATTCTACTTATGATCGAGCTCCAAAAAGGATACCAGAGAACTAAAAATATTAGTATATGTTTTCTAGCCAACTTCAAAAGAAGAGGTTAGAAAAGAAGAGATCGAGTACGAATATAATGAGTGGACTTCATCCATATTCCTAGTAGTAGTTGTGTTGGATATGTAAAGCAGTACGGGAAGTAAATAAATATTACAAGTGTTCGAAGGATAAACAAATAGGCAATTCAGAACTGCCGCAAGCTTGTTGAGTCTTGAATCTTGATAACCTGAAATCAAGAAACACTAAATCTAGATTGTTACAACTGTGGGCTGAGTCGAGAGATGACTCTCTGTCTTTAAGACAATATTGCCCCGTATATATGATTTTACGTTAACGGGCAATAGTCTCTCAAGATGAAACAACAATTAATCAACACTACAAAGCAAATAGGTTGATTCTGACGAAGAAGACAAATACGAAACGACTTGCTGAAGAATGGAAAAGGAAGGAAGAGTTTTGAGTTTTCTGTTCACTGTTTGTGGACAGAATTTCAGTGCTCTCTTCTGTTTCTGTGTTGTATATAGTGTAGTCTCGTTTTCTGTCTTGTATATTGTCTTTACAATTGTGCCAAAAGACACTAATATATAGCATAAGGAAGGGACTCCTCAACTACCAAGTAATGGCCATTAATCAGCCAAGTAGGTTATTTATGGAGGAAGTTAATCAGCCAAGTAATGGCTGGTTAATGTGCAATAACGCTCCAAAATGGTAGGCAGAAACTTTCTGTCTTCCGTCGTTCCCAATTTCAACTTTCCAGAAACTCCAGGGACCAAACTGTAAATATTAAATAATTTGGGGGTCTATCAGAAGAAGCCCAAGGCCCGTGACCCGTGACCCGAGCCCAGACGAGAGGGCGGTGGCGGCGCGCGTGTGGGCTTATTCTTGAACCCAAGCACATCTAGGTCTTCCCTCCTTCAAAAACATGGGTTACCCCTTGGGTCCCAAACCCTTAGCCAATTTTGAGACTTATAAAGAGAACAATTCTTCCTTTTCCCACCAATGTGGTAGATTTATCCCACATCATATTTTCATGCCTCAAACACCTTACTTCGTGGACCAATATCTCTTTCATTTCTCAATGAAATTTGACGATCTTTGGCCCTACAGTCATCTACTCACTTAGTAGATTATGCACGTGTGAAGAGACAAAGCCTCCAACATACTGAACCCTAGTGTTTAAGTCATTAAATACGGGTGGACATACCTCCCCACCAAAGGCAAATTTCCAACAAGTTGTACTAGTAGAACTAGAGTGAGCAACTGATTGCTTAAGTGACTTTCTTGAGAAAAACTGAAAAAGTAATATATGTCTTGAATTATTCCCAGTTATTGCAACTTATATTCATTTTTTCGAATGACAAAAAAATAATATTCATATTTTCTTGCTCAAAGTGGGTGCCTATTGTCAAACCAACATGCGCTATGAAATACAGTAATTATATAGACATGTAAATGTACCTAAGCCGCTAACTTTGCAACTCCTATATTAAAAGAAATCCCTCTTCTGCTTTTTGTTCTTTATGTTATTAACAAAAGGAGACATGCAAAGGTACTAACATTATCATTTGTTAGCCAACTTCAAAAGAGATGGGTTAGAAGAAGAGAGTAGGAATATAATGAGTGGACTTAATCCATATTGAAGCCTAAGATTGCGGTGAGATAGATATAATTTATATTTCTTAATTAAAATTCTCTTGTTTAAGCCCTGAAATGGAAAAAAGTTCTAGTAAAAAGTTCCCCTTTTAATGGGATTTATGCCGGGGGTGAAGCTATGGTTCCGATTACGGGTTCAACAGAACTCAATAGCTTTGATTCAGATGTTGCATTTGTATTAAATATGTATTTAATATGTTTAAGTAATTTATTCAGAACGAATTGAAGTAGCCTTTTCTAAAATCCAGAACCTTTAAATTCAAAATCTCAATTCTGACTCTGTCAACCACGACGTGAATCCAAATTAATCGAGACACTAAGACTAATATTTAACGCCAGGTGCGAAAAAAAAACTTAGATCCATATTCCTAGCAGCAGTAGTACTAGTAGACATAGAGTCAGTGAGCAACTGAAAGTTAAATTAAAGTCACTTTCTTGAGAAAAAACAATATGTCTGAATATATTCCAAGTTATTGTTGCAACTTATATTCATTTTCTCTAGCTCAAAGTGTGGGTGCCTATTTTCAAACCAACATGCACCATAAAATACAGTAATAATATAGTGACTTGTAAATATGCCTGAGCCACTAATTTTGCTACTTCTATACTAAAAGAAAGCCCCTTTTGTGCTTTTTGTTCTTTTTGTTATTGTCATTTCGAGTCACTGATGCATTTTGGATAGTTATGATTAAGTCACTATGTATAATTCCTTTGCTTGCTAGCACACTTTGTGTGCTACTCTTTTAGCCAGTCTATCTTAATTTCAAGGGGTTAATCCAAGCACTTATTTCCCCTTGTCGTCTTATCGATGAAGCAGGTTTTTAAGGAAAGGCAAAAAAGTGGGAATATTTATTGAAGATATATTTAAGTGAATAAAAGTACACGATTTTCAATAATTTAAGCTCTTAGATGAAATGATCGGTCATTTTAATATAATATTGATGTAAACAGAGAAGTTGTGTACGAGTCTCACCGTCGCAATCCATTATTAAAAAGTATTTTTATGTGCTTGGCTCGTGAAAAGGAATTATTAGAAATAATATAACTTTAAAATTTTCATTATCCTTTATGAAATATTTATAACCACAAAAATATCTATTGCTTGTTTTAGATAATAAATTTCAAAGAAAATATTTCTTTTTTAAACTTGGGTGTGGTCGAACGGCGACGTAAATTGATTATTTGGCGTACTTTGCCTTCATTTTATTACTATACTTTATATTTGAAAGCCAGCTGAACTCTCTCTACACTAGTAATTAAGGAATAGAATGTGAAAGCTCATATATATAATCCAGCTATTATTCCAAAATATTTAAAAATCTCTTCTTCTTTTTTATTAATCTCAATTATGTTAATCTTCGACTACTAGCTTTCAGAAGCAATCAGTTGACATTCTCATAAGATCTTTTAATATCGTTTACTTTCTAGTTTTTAGTATACCTAATACAACTTTTTTGTACTTTAATTTAAAGCTACTCGCGATAAGCAAGTCAAAAATACTATAAGACGAAGAAATATTCTAAAATCCCAACAACTAGAGTGGTTAATTATCCAACTAATTCCCCCTATCCTTTTTTCTTTTAAATTTTTTTGGTTTCCCACTCAATGTCTTTATATCTCTATTAATCAGGATTTGCGCGAATTTCCTATGAATTGGGCGAGAGAGGTCCATCAGAAATTGGCTAGCTTTTTCTGACCGCCATTTCGTCGGAAATCATATATTTCCGACTTCGATGCGTTCCGACAAGTACGTCTGTAGAAAAGTCGCGTGTTTTTGTAGTCAGGGAAGCGCTTATCTTCTTACCGTGATTATTTTCGTTTTCAAGATTCGAACTTGAGGCCTCGGATAAAAATGAAGAAATCCTATATCTATTTTACTGCAACCCTAATGATCTTTTTACATTTTTAATCAAAAGTCATTTTTTTAAGTCTGAAATGTTAATAATCAATTTAAGAATCTACACATAAATAAAGTTAGTACATTCTTTTTAGCCCCAAGTGGATATGGTTATGATACTTCAATTATTAATGATCAAAAGAGTTGAGCACAACACACTATAAAACATGCACACTACACTCAATAATTCAATCCGCCAGATGGTTCTTCTTTAGTGGAGAGAATACCGGGGGGTTTATTAGTTATTTAAAGAGAATAATATCGACATATAACAGAAAGTAACTTCACCGACTTGCTTACTTGCTTTGCATTTCTTCAATAGCTTATGAATTGAGACTTCCACTCATATACACCTATACATTCTATGATAAATCACATACGTATGTATAACTGCACAGTTATAATACTGGTGCGGTCCTTTCCCCGACCCTGCTAACGCGAGATGCTTTATGTATCGGACTGCCGTTTTTCTTAGAGATGAATTCAGAATTTAAAGTTTATAAATTAAGAATTCTAATTCTTTTAAGTTACTGAATTCTAAATAAATTAATAATATATACATATTCAAATGAATTTCTAACTCCGTCCCTAATAATAAATGGTGGAAGGGAGCGGAATTACCCTTGCACGTCCAAGAAAAGTCAATTAACATCTTTTCGGCGAAAAAAATAGATTGCAAGCGTTGTCGTGTGGTTCGGTCTTAGACCACAAAATTTCAATTCGTCCCGTCCTATCTCGCTTACATAGCATATTTTCACTCGCGTTCAACCGCTTGGCACCCACACTTTCATCCACTCCTTCCGTCCCGCCCTGTTCCTTAGCTGCATATATCTAAACTCGCCCCGCCTAGCATGTGTCTAAATCTGCCCTACCCCGCACCTGCATCACCCCATTACTGTTTCACTAGGTAGATAAGTTAATTTTATTAATATATTTATATAATATGTTGAATTTATTAGCTTAAATTTTTTATGTATTTACTTTTTAAATAATATTTAAAATTTTCTCGATGAAAATCCTAATTATGCCTCGAATGGTTGGAGTAAGAAAATTGATGAAAAGCATAACTAAAGAGAGAGATATAATATTTTTCCACAATATTAAAGAATCAAAGCAAGCCATGAGAGCATGATAGTTTTCTTTCTACCCACTCAAAAGCTACGTCCAAAATGATGTCACGTAAATTAAAGTAATAACTTTAATATTGAAAATGCTTTACTTGGTCAAGCAAAATAACTAACTAGTAATACTATAAACTTAATGATTATATTAGAGGGTTACGTGCCCCTCACAAACCTTAATAATATTCTACTATAGTGTAATATATACACATATTATTCTATGAATGAGTTATGGGCACATTATACATGTATCTCCTTACGTAATGAATCTTCTCTTTCTTCAATTCATGTTTATTCTTCACTTCATATATATAGTTCAAATACTACAACTCAAGTTACAACTATCGCCGTCCAACTTTAATTTAATTTGTTTATAAATATTCTTCTCCGTATAGTCCGTATCTTATTTCTTTATTTTATAGAATTACATTAGAAGTTTTTTTATAATTAGTGCTACTATTACAGGGAAATGTATTATATTTTAACAGTGAATGGTATCAAGTTATTGGATTTAACTTGGATCAAATTACTAGTACAAGAAAGTTATTTTTCAGCAAATCAATAATATGTTTGTGAATTGCAAGTATATTAATACACTACTAAAAACTGAAAGAATATACATGTACTCGTGTATATTTGGTATATAATTTATAAAATTCTAGTACAAGTGTAATTATGGTAGTAGACTTATATTAGGAAGAGGTGGTAGTCTTATATTAGGAAAAGTTAGATTTAATTTTCATAATTAGAGATTGTATATCATGTATATATACCTTTTACATTAATGAAAAGAATCAATGGATTATTCTAGCACATCTTACGAGGATCCCTCCCACCATCACAGTCTTGCAGGGGCTCTTCAGTATCTGACCACGAGGCCCAATATTACTTATGGATTGCAACATGTGTGTTATTTATGCATGATCCGAGGGACGAGCACATGCATGCTCTCAAACGTATTGTGTGTTACATTCAGGGCACTCTTGATTATGGTTTGCACTTATATCCATCCTCTGCATCTACTCTCGTGTCTTATACAGATGTTGATTGGGGTGGATGTCCAGGTACCACACGTTCGACATCTGATTATTGTATGTTTCTTGGTGATAACTTGGTCTCTTGGTCTGCTAAACACCAGGCTACTTTATCGCGATCCAGTGCGGAGACCGAGTATCGAGGGGTAGCCAATGTGGTGTCTGGGTCCTGTTGGCTGCGTAATCTCCTATTAGAGCTTCACTTTCCTATTCAAAAAGCTACCTTGGTCTACTGCGATAATGTTAGTGCGGTCTATCTCTCTGGGAATCTGGTCCAACATCAACGCACTAAACATATCGAGATGGATATTCACTTTGTTCGCAAAAATGTAGCTCGTGGACAAGTACGTGTCGTGCATGTCCCTTCACGGTACCAAATTGCTGACATCTTTACTAAGGTCCTTAGTTCTGTTTGAAGATTTTTGGCACAGTCTCAGCGTACGACAACTGCTCGCTATGACTGTGGGGGTATTACAGAATATACACGTACTTGTGTATATTTGATATATAATTTGTAGAATTCTTGTACAAGTGTAATTATGGTAGTAGTCTTGTATTAGAAAAAGGTAGTAGTCTTATATTAGGAAAATATAGATTTAATTTTCATAATTAGATATTGTATATCATGTATATATATCTTTTACATTAATGAAAAGAATCAAGGAATTATTCTCTTTCAAAAATGCAGGAATGAGTGACGGAAAAAATTTGTAGTTAAACAGCAAAATTCGTCATTAATCTTATTGAGCGACGGATTATCACTAAATTCTGTTAGCTAAAAGTATTTTAGTGATAAAGTTTGTAGCTAATTTCAGTTATTTTTACAGTGATACTATCAAAATAAATGATAAGTCTTGTTATCTTAAATCAGCAATATAGGTTAACTGATCCACTGCTTCATCTCCATAATTTAGTATAATATGCATTATGAATTAATACAAATTAACACGCATAAAACACGTAGCATTTATTTTTTCCAGGATCATTCTGGGAATGAAGTAATTTATTAGTGAGATGATTGAAGTCAACCATTCCGTTACACAAAGTTCCGGATTTATATATATATCATCACTGGTAAAGGGGAAAATAAAAAGAAAGCAATTCTTCAATTTAGTATTTCCTATCTAACCCACTTCCATGTTCATCCAACATTGAAATCTTTATGAAAAATAATATATATATATATATATATATATATATATATATATATATATATATATATATATATATATATATATAGTTGGCTCGTAGACAACTAATTAACGGAATTGAGTTATTTTCTTTACACTTTCAAATATTGAAATTAATTATGAAGTCTAACCACGCTCGGAGTTAATAATTCTAAAGGAAGTAATAAATACATTGTAAACTCCAACAACTATTGTGTGTTGATAACGAACTACTAGTAGTACTCCCTCGGGATAAAAAAAAATAGTGTCGACTTAGCTTTTATTTTTTAAGTAAAAAAAGTATGCACTTACCAAATGAAACAATTAACCTTACTTTTTCAGAGTTGTCCTTATTAAGTGTTAGGTGACCAAATCTCAATATCAATTTAATTGTGAGCATTTTAGTCAAATTACTTATTTTTATCTAAAAGTTAATATTTCTTAAGAAATATATGAATAACAAAGTTAACACTCTTTTTAATCCGGAAGGAGTACTATATATATATATATATATATATATATATATATATATATATATATATATATATATATATATATATATATATATATATAAGTCATTTCAGAGAAACTTTAAGAAATCCATAAATTCAGTATATGCAATAAATGCATGCTCAGTCAAAATAAAATATTTTACTAAATGGCAAAGATATAAAATGAATTTGAACTTAACACTGCATTTTGAATTGATACAAAATCCATCACTGTCGATAGAAACAGTAAATGCGCCTCAATCCCAAACAAGCTAAAATCGGTTATATGAATCACGACTATTCCAAAAAAATTACACTACTGATGTATCTAACAGAAACTCTTCGCAATATATACTGACTTGGGATTGATAAAAAATCTACTACTCCTTCGTCCCAAAACATTTCTCGTATTTTTCATTGAGCGCTTTAATAAAGCATTAATAAGATTAGTATTTTGACTATTTTAACCTTTTAAAATATTTTATCATATTATCTTTTCTCAATAAATATCAATGTCAACTTCATCAATGATCCCTCTTAAATGTTGTAATTAATACAAAGGGTAAAAGGAAAAAAGCAACTTAATATTATTTTAAAATTTTAAAATGACAGGTATTTTAAGACGGATATTTTTAGTAAGAACGATAGTATGTTGAGACGGGAGAAGTATTCTTTTTTGTAATGAAAAGGTTCCATTCATTTTACCTAGTACTCTCTTCGTTCATTTTTACTTGTCCACTATATTAAAAATATATTTTTACTTTTACTTATCACTTTTAGTATATCAAGAGAAGATAATTTATTTTTTGTTTTTTTAAGAAACGTGCAAAATTAATAGTGAATAAGTAAAACTAAACTGGAGTAATGATTAACTATATGATTTCAAGTACCAATATTATTATTAGGACAAAGAAGATGAAATGAATACAACGTACACGTTGTAAAGGGAACATGTCATTATTCCCCACTTTACCAAACCTAATCATTTGGATGAAACATAAGATTATGATCCCAAAAATATTAGTAGTACTAATTCATATAATTGGGAGAATTTCAGAAAGCCGGCGTGATTTTTGGGTCATAATCCAAAATTAAGTATAAAGTGATGGACCTGGTTGTAGTAGTACCAGAAAAGTGGGTGGGTCAACTGCACATGGAATTTTGCTTCACATTTAACATCACTAACCCCATTAATCCAACCAAGTCCACTCCCCCCACTACTTCTGTTCAACAAATTCCCACACTCCATTATTTTATCCCAATTAAGTATAATAACAACCGCTCCTCAAATAAGTCGAGATTGACTATATAAATTCTTATTGATCGTTTAAACTCATCTTACACTAAAATATAGCATTTGAGTCTAAGTTCGATACAAATCGAGATCAGCTATACAAGTCTCCACCAACCGTGTTACTTTATATGTCACGCTAAAATATAACAATATTTACATCTCAGTCTGAAAGACTGAAATAAGTTGGAATTGGCTATATGAATCCTTACTGACTATCAGAGGTAAATTCAGAATTTGAAATTTATAAATTTTTAACGATCTCAAGTTAATATTATAATAATAACTCACATTCAAATATTTCTAAATATTTAATGAATTTTCTCAATATATATATAAGATCTAGACAAAAATTAATAAATCAATTCACGTGAACATATAACCAACCCTCTAGGTCTACTCTGCTTTATATAAACTCATCACAAATTAATATTATAAAAGAAAAATTGCACAACGAACTTGTCATCAAATCAACAAGTAAGGTTCAATACTCATCAAACCCTTTTTTATCTTTCTACTTCGAACTCTAGACACTAAAATAAGAAACTCAAAATTAATACGGCTTATGTTCTATATTATTTGTATTTTAGAATTTTGCACATCCCTTAAGAAAGATCTTTAACAACATTCACTATACGAGTATATGACTGATAGAATATGTATATGTATATATATTAGTCGTGTATATTGGACCATATATACACGGTATTCTCTTCCTATGTATACCGTGTATATTCTTACCATATATACATTATACTCTCTTACCATATTGGTAGAATTCTTATACATGTGTAATTATGGTAGTAGTCTTGTATTAAGAAAAGGTAGTAGTCTTGTATTATGAAAAGGTAGATTTAATTTCCATAATTAAATATTGTATATCATGTACATATATATATATATACCTTTGACATTAATAAAAATAATCAAGGGATTATTCTATTTTATGGTATCAGAAGTCTAGGGCAAATTTTCCTTCTCCAAAACCTCTCTTCCGCCGCCCCCTCTCTCGGATTCCAATACTCGGCCACCGGCCGCCACTCATCCCTTCACATTTTTTTTCGAATCCCTAATTCTCCTCTTGTTCTTTCATTATGTCTACATCAAATAACATCTTTCATCCTGCCCGTGTAGTCTCGAATATCAAGAACAACATCCCTATCATTCTTGAGATGGAAAATGTCCAATACGCGACGTGGGCAGAATTATTTATAATTCACGCCAAGTAAAATAGGGTCCTCCATCACATCATCACACCAGAGAAAGGCAAGAAGAATGTGCCTACCACCGATGATGAAATAGAGTTGTGGGAAACTCTTAATGCTCCAATGGATTTATTCCACCATATCTACGGACCTCTTACAGACTATTATCGAGCCAAACGCCACGGCAATGGAAGCTTGGAATAGGTTGCGTGATATCTTCCAAGACAACAAAAATTCTCGTGTCGTGACCCTCGAGCAGGAATTCTCCCACATTAATATGGAGGATTTTTCGAATGTCTCTACCTATTGTCAACGGCTCAAAGAGTTGTCGGATCAACTCAAAAATGTTGGTGCGCCCGTCACTAATGATCGTCTCGTTCTTCAGATGGTTGCAAGCCTCTCCGAGGCATATAATGGTATTGGCACTCTTCTTCGTCAAAGCAATCCTCTCCCACCATTCTACCACACACGTTCCATGCTCACTGTAGAAAAAGCAAGATTGGCTAAAAAGGTGGCTAATGGATCTAATTCCGCCATGATGGTGGACACGTCCGTGAAACTAATGAATCTCAATCATACTCCAAAAATTATGGTCAAAACCGTAATAATGAGGGTGGTAAAAAGGGTCAAAACCACAGAAAATCGCGGCGGTGGATGTGGCGGTGGGAAAGGTGGTGGTTGCGGCGATAGTGGCGGATGGACAGGTGGCAGTGGCAGTCAGCAGGGGACCGGGTCACTAAACCCTTGGCAGGCTTGGGTCACTGGGCAGTGGCCCTGGGCCATGCCTTGGGCCAACAGGCAGTGGCCCATGTCGGCCCCCTGCCCAGTTCCTTCATCAAATTGGGTCATCGGCCAGCAGAGGCCCAATGGTCAAAACATGCAACAATTAATTGGGCCTTGGCAGCAGGCTGGCCTGCTTAGGCCTACTACTGCGGGCCTAGCGACAGTTCCGACCCCCACGGATATTAAGGCAGCGATGCATACACTTGGATTAAAGCCTCGAATGCAAATTGGTACATGGACACCGGGGCCACTTCTCATATGACATTTGCGCCAGGTAATCTCTCGTCTTATTTCAATTTGATTAAAATTTATGGCATAATTATTGATAACGGTAATTCAATTCCAATTCGTGGTTATGGTCACACAAATTTATCTCCCCCAAACCCACATTTAGCCTTGAAAAATGTCTTTCATGCTCCTCACTTAATTAAAAATTTGGTGTATATTCAAAAATTTACAACTGATAATTAGGTTTCTGTTGACTTTGACCCTTTTGGATTTTCTGTGAAGGATTTCACGACGGGGATACCTCTAATGAGATGTAATAGTCGGGGAGAGCTTTATCCAATCACCACCATTTCCACTAATCAAGCCACACCGTCAATGTTTGTCGCTCTAGCACCTTCCTTGTGGCATGCGCGTTTAGGTCATCCGGGGCGTCTGTTCTTTCCTCTCTTAAAAATAATCAGTTATTGAATGTAATATTACGCGTAGTACTAATATTTGTCCTTCTTGTCCTCTTGGGAAACATGTTAAATTACCATTTGTAGCCTCAAATTCTAGTACTTTGTTGCCATTTGATATTATTCATAGTGATTTTTGGACATCTCTCGTTTTGAGCTCTTTGGGCCACCGTTATTATGTGTTATTTTTTTATGATTATTCTAATTTTCTGTGGACCTTTCCTTTATCTAAAAAGTCTCAATTTTTTTCCACATTTTTATCGTTTAGAGCATTCATTTGTACCCAATTTGAATGGAAATTAAAAATATTCAATGTGATAATGGAAGGGAATTTGATAATGGGCCATTTCGAGAATTTTGTAATGTTAATGGCATATCATTTAGGTTTTCTTGTCCTCATACGTCCTCACAAAATGGGAAAGCCGAAAGAAAAATTCGTATCATTAATAATATTATTCGGACTTTACTAGCCCATGCTTCATTATCACCTTCTTTTTGGCATCATGCATTATAAATGGCTACTTACCTCCTTAACATACTCCCTAGCAAATGATTAGCATACCAGTCTCCACTAAATATTCTTTATCATAAAGATCTTTTGTATTCTCATCTTAGGGTATTTGGGTGTTTGTGTTATCCTCTCTTTCCATCCAATATAATTAACAAACTTCAAGCATATTCTACCGCTTGTGCATTTTTGGGTTATTCGTCTAATCATTATGGTTATAAATATTTTGATTTATCCTCTAATAGAATCATAATTAGTCGCCATGTCATTTTTTATGAAATCCAATTTCAGTTTGCTAAATTGTATAATTCCGTGTCTAGTTCTTATAATTTTTTGAATGATGGGCTCTCACCATATATCATCCACCATTGGGCCCAGTATTCATGTGACCCAATTCTTCCAGCAGGCCCACTACCTGATGGCCCAAATGCACACTACCCAGATCCAATTTCTCGGCCAGCAAGCCCAAATGCTCCCTGTCCAGTTCTGGTTTCTCGACCAGCAGGCCCACTGCCTGCTGGCCCAATAAATCATCCTCCCGGTCCAGCGTCTCGGCCAACAGGCCCACTGCCTGCTGGCCTATTTTTTACGTCCTCCGTTAGTCCAGTTCGTGACATCCCTACACCGACCCAAGTTCGGCCCACTTCTATTCCGAGTCAAGGGCCCGTTACTCATAGCCAATGGGGTATTTTTAAACCAAAACTACATTTTAATCTCAATTCAAATGTCTTTAAATCACCCCTACCACGTACCTCAATGTCTGCCCTTCATGACCAGAATTGGAAAATGGTCATAGATAATGAATATAATGCTCTTATTGAAAATAAGACGTGGGAGTTGGTGCCCCGTCCCCCTGGTGTCAATGTTATTCATTATATGTGAATTTTACTTACAAGGAAAAATCTGACGGTTGTTTTGAGAGGTATAAGGCTTGTCTTGTAGGTGATGGCAAAACTCAACATGTTGGAGTAGATTATGAGGAGGCATTTAGTCTGGTAGTCAAATCGGCCACCACTCACACTGTTCACAGTCTGGCTCTCTCGAAAGCATGGCCCATTCATCAGCTGGATATAAAAAATACTTTCTTACACGGTGATCTCAAGGAGACAGTATACATGCATCAACCCTTGGGTTTCAGGGACCCCGATCATCCTAACCATGTATGTTTGCTGAAAATGTCCTTATATGGGCTTAAACAAGCCCTTCGGGCTTGGTATAAAAGGTTTGCAGATTATGTGTCTACTAGTGGGTTTTCTCACAACATGTTTGATCATTCTCTGTTCATCTATCGGCATAGTACTTCTCTGGCATACATTCTATTATATGTGGATGATATTATATTGACTGCCTCTTCTTATAAACTGCGCAAATCTATCATGTTTCTTCTCAGTTAAGAATTTGCTATGAAAAGACTTGGGCCCCTTGAGTTATTTTTCGGGTATAGTTGTAACTCGTCATGCAGGTGGTCTATTCCTATAACATAGAAAGTATGTGGCTGGGATTATTGAGAGAGCTGGCATGTCATCTTTCAAGTCCTCTCTTACTCCGGTTGATACCAAACCGAAGTTGGGTGCTAATTCTAGCACACCTTACGAGGATTTCTCCTACTATCGCAGTCTTGCAGGGGCTCTTCAGTATCTTACTTTCACGATGCCCAATATTACTTATGAAGTGCAGCAGGTGTGTTTATTTATGCATGACCCGAGAGACAAGCACATGCATGCTCTTAAACGCATTGTGTGTTACATACAAGGCACTATTGATTAAGGTTTGCATTTATATCCATCATTCGTCTCTATTCTCGTGCCTTATACAGATGTTGATTGGGGTGGATGTCCAGATACCAGACGTTCGACATCTGGTTATTGTATGTTTTTTGGGGATAACTTTGTAACACCCCGTAATTTTGGATCATGGTTTGAATGGCTAGGCGTATGTAAATAGACCCGAACATTGGAGGATTTTTTGTCATATTCATGTATGCGAATGAAGAGCTTAGTATACAAAATGATAAAACCCCGGAATAATTTCGGACATAACAAGTATGATGACGGGGATCGAAAATAATATTTGGTGTGTGCATAAAGAGGCTATGGACTAGTGCTATATCGCACAATTATGACATTGAGTATATGAAGGTTTTATAAGTCATCAAGCTTTAAGTGAATTGGGACCAAGAAATTAATTATATGTGTGATTGATTAATTAAGTGAAAATATTTTTAGCATGAATAAGTGGCATGTATTAGTCCACTAGTACACATATACCTAAGTGAGGTGTCATGTGTTAATAGTGAGTGAGATAAGAGTCCTATTAAAACTACACGTATTAAGTGAATGGGTTATAGAACATTTGATCTTAATCCCTTAGTATTTCATTTTGTTGGAAAATTAAGCCAAAAACGTAAACAACAAACACCTTTAGCATTTATGTGTTATTGAATAGAAGGGACCAAAATCTTCTTAATTGAGCAGCAACGTTTTGCCTTCCAAATAGCAGCAACATAATTCATTCACTTTGGAAGAGAAGTGATCTCGAAATTGAAGGGATTCTTGTGCTTGGAGGTAAGTTCTATCTTCTCTTTCTTGTTCTTAAGTTTATACAAGTTGTAGGAGTGTTATTACAAAGAGGTTGTGCAGCAAATTCTTAGAGGAACTTGGAATTTGGTTGTGTGTGGTGAGCTACTCGGTTGGGGTTGTTTGGTGATGATTAGTTGCTGGAAATTGTAGACTATTGCTGGTTGTTGTATGAGGAAGACAAGGAAGTTCATTTAAGCTAAAGAAGTTTCCTTATTGATTAGTTGTCATTGTTATGAGTTATAGAAGTTCTACGCACATAAGATGTTTGATAAAGTGTCTAAGTGAAGACTAACTTTAGTTATTGATCCGAAATTGATCCAAATCATTCATATAATGTAGATAATTATTCGTAGAGCTTACGAGGCCTCGGAAAACTTGAATAGCTTTGATGACAAAGGTATGTTAAGGCAAATGATTTCTTTCTTTTGGCATGTTCCATGTAACGAAATATAACTGTGATATTATTCCATAAATTATTCTACTTCTAGTAGTTAGGAATATTCATACTATTGATTCCTATGTTAAAAGCATGTCTAAATATGTTCCTAAATTCTTATTGAGGTATATGTGAAAGGTGTTGATATTCACAATGTTAGCCAAAGGTACAAGGATATTATGTTATCCGATAAGTTCAGAATATTTTATTGTCATTCATGCATTATACACATATAATATATTGGATCGGATTGCACATTCCGTAATACTAACATATATTGGATCGGGTTGCACGTTCCGCAACACTAACATATATTGGATTGGGTTGCACGTTCCGCAACACTAACATATATTGGATCGGATTGCACGTTCCGCAACACTGACATATATTGGATCAGGTTGCACGTTCCGCAACACTGACATATATTGGATCAGGTTGCACGTTCCGCAACATATATATATATATATATATATATATATATCGCATTTTATTGTGCATAACATTTAAGCATATGTATTAGGGCCCTCAGAGGAATTTACTGTTGGTTAGCTGTTTCTGTCGGCTGTTACGGTCAGTTGTTTTTGTTTTAGTTTATTGTTATATCATTGTTATGCGATTATTTATGCCTAACATACTCAGTACATCAGTCGTACTGACGTCCCTTTTATCGGGGGACGATGTGTTTCATGCCCGCAGGTTCAGCTAAAGAGGGTGACGGTTCGCACTAGTAGGTTGTTGGTTCGGCTGATATTGGAGCACTCTACTTGTTTCAGAGTTGCAGTCTGGTCGTGGTATGTTATTTTGTATATGCACTTGGGTATGGCAGGACCCTGTCCCGCCCTTGTGATGTCATGTATTCTTTAGAGGCTTGTAAACACATGTCATGTGTATAGTAGTTGTGTATGGCCCTGTCGGATGTGATATATGTGTGTCAGCCAAATACTTGGTAATGGCCCATGTGTCCATGATTGATTTCGATTGGTTGGTAAGTATGTGAAGAGTGGTGCCCGGCAGGTAGGGTCCGGGTGCCCGTCATGGCCCTCCGGTTTGGGTCGTGACAAACTTGGTCTCTTGGTCTCATCAATGTGGTGTCTGAGTCCTGTTGGTTGCGTAATCTTCTATTAGAGTTTCACTTTCCTATTCAGAAATCTACCTTGGTCTACTGTGATAATGTTAGTGTAGTCTATCTCTCTGGGAATCCGGTCCAACATCAGCGTACTAAACATATCGAGATGGATATTCACTTTGTTCGCGAAAAGGTAGCTCGTGGATAAGTATGTGTCGTGCATGTCCCTTCACGGTACCAAATTGCTGACATCTTTACTAAGAGTCTTCCTTTAGTTCTGATTGAAGATTTTAGGGATAGTCTCAACATACCAACCGCCCGCTATGACTGCAGGGGTGTGATAGAATATGTATATGTATATATATTAGTCGTGTATATTGGACCATATATACACGATATTCTCTTCCTATGTATACCGTGTATATTCTTACCATATATACACGGTACTCTCTTACCATATTGGTAGAATTCTTGTACATGTGTAATTATGACAATAGTCTTGTATTAAGAAAATGTAGTAGTCTTGTATTAGAAAAATATAAATTTAATTTCCATAATTAAATATTGTATATCATGTATATATATACATTTGACATTAATAAAAATAATCAAGGAATTATTCTCTTTCAATGACATTTAACCCGTTTATCTCTCCCTTAAATGTAACTCATTTAATAATTTAATTAACACTCCACTAATTAGAGCAATAACCCAAAAATATTTGATTTGAGAAATAAATCTTATTTTGTTAAAACGTTCAATATTTTGAAATAAATTCAGCTTGTATGTCAAAACGATTAACATTTGAGAACGAATGAAATAGTAATAAATGAGCAAATCATACTAATTATTGACTTTAAGAAAATCCTTATAATGACAACTAAAAGGCTGATATTAATTATTACTTGTGCGTAGCAATGATTATAAATTAAAAAAATGCTTCAAGCTATGAAGCTAACTAAAAAGAATAGTGAAATTAATAAATAATTTCTTTTTCCTTTTTTGTGTGTTAATGTTTTAATATTTCTTTTTTTTGTTGACGAAGGAATCTGCAATCGCTATTCTTTCGAGTGCGCACAGGGTAAATCCCAGAGTGACGTAATAACCTGAAAACTACATCAGCCGATTAATGTTTTAATATATTGAAGCGGAAATTGTGTGGTGCCAGGCTTGCACTCCAATCATCCACAAGGTATATCGTTGGCATAAAGTAATGGGTTTGCTTCAAAGCCAACCGAATCTTACTTCCTCACTTACATACAATTCACTTTATTACTGTAATAATATATAAATAAATATAAATAATTAAATATCAATTGTCTCTCTCTATATATAACTTCCAACGTTTGTTAGTGCAAGAAAACAGTGAACATTTTCAAGATTTCTATTCACGGGGGCGGCTTCTTTTTTTCATTCTACCTATAAACTCCCTCTCTTAATAACCATTCACTATATATATATATATATATATATATATATATATATATATATATATATATATATATATATATATATATATTATATATACCACTCCCACAAAAACATATATTATACATATATATACACTCACGTTGTTACATCATTTTTCCTATCTTAATTCCTCATTTTATTGAAAAAAGACTCCCCTTTGCCTTTTCTTTGAAAAAGTTAGTGATCTTTTGGATGATAAAAATCAAAGGATACAACACCATGGAAGCTCATCAAGTTCATCAAGAAGATCATGATCATGATCACTTGAATATGGTGATGAAGAGAAGGCGGACAAAGCGACCTAGGCCGCCTTCTCCTCTAGCTTTAGGGATTACTACTAGCTCGTGTAGCACCGTGGATGGCGCTAATAGTGGTGGCAGTGGTGGTGGTAATAGTGGTGAACGGGTGGATGGACAAGTGGCAAACTCATTGTCACATTCCAATAATTGTGGTGGGATTGATCAGATCGTCAAGAATACGAATCAGGAAGAAGAAGATATGGCAAATTGTTTGATTCTTTTAGCACAAGGCCATAATTGCCAAAAGTCCTCCTCTCAATCTCCAATATTTGATGTTTATCAATGCAAGACGTGCCACCGTTCCTTCCCTTCTTTCCAAGCACTTGGCGGGCATAGAGCAAGTCATAAGAAACCAAAAACCCTAGAAGAGATCAAGACTTCGAAGCCAATTGATCATCAACAAGTCGAGAATCGTTTGAAATTGAACAACGACGATCATGTCACAACTCTATCACTCCAAATCCCGAATAACACCAACAACAATAACAATAACAATAATAACAAGAACAAGAATAGGGTTCACGAGTGTTCGATTTGTGGGGCCGAGTTCACTTCAGGTCAAGCTTTAGGTGGACACATGAGAAGACATAGGCCATTACCAAATAGTATTGCAGTTGCAAGCCATAGCCATGAAGAATCTCATGAACAAATAAAAAACACAAGGACTTTTTTGTCATTGGACCTTAATCTCCCGGCGCCGGAAGACGATCATCGGCCGGAAAATAAATTCACGTTTGCTTCAAAAGAACAAGTCATCATCTTCTCAGCTTCTCCTTTGGTTGATTGCCATTACTAAGTCGATCAACAGTCCCTTTATTTTTCTTTTTTTCTTTCTAATCTTGATTTATTTCTACCATTGACAATTGTGAATTGTTTAACATTTATTTTTATTATCAAATATTTAACGATTTAATGAATAGGCATAATTCTTTGGAATTCTTTTATGATTATTTAATTTATATTGGTGATATATTTTCTTGTTTTAATTTGATCCATCCGATCTGGCTTTCCCCATATTCTTTACTTTCTCGTTGTGTTTTTTTTAGTAAAAGTAGAACACGTGACAAAGAAAAAAGCAACGAAGAGCCGGGGGGGGGGGGGTGCATGAGAGGTATTTTGTCGTGGGTTTAGAATTTAGTGGAAGTGAAAAAAAGAAAGAGACTGCAAGAAAGACCATGACTTGATCAAATTAACGACCAACAATGGCAGTGTACAACATATATATCCCGTTCCGCGTCTAAGCAGGATCCGAGAAAGACCGCACTTTAAGCCGGTGTAATATAGACAGTCTACTCTATATCACATGATTTAAACTCGTGACTTATAAGTCACACGAAGATAATTGTACTATCGCTTCAAGAATCCTCTTAAAATGACCAAATTAACTAATTTTTCAATATGATATTTAATATGTTATAACATGTTATCAACTTTATTTTTCAGATAACCAAGTTTACTTGTTATTGAGAATTACTTATAGTTATTTCTTTAGGTGAATCGACATTATAAATATTATTTTACTAAACTCTTATAACAATAAAAACATATTCAACATAAATATATATCTGTACAACTTTTTATGTGCCTTGTTTATTGTTTCCTCTTTTACTATTTTTGTAGGAGGGAGGTGGAAAAGGAGGATTATGAGTAAAGGAAGGTGTTAAGAATAGTAAGGAACCATGAGCTGCTCACAACCAAAACTGGTGGATTAGGTTATTCTCTTGTTTTCTTCACAAGAAAGTTCTAGCTAACAAATCTTTCACCTTCCTTTTTTTATTTTTTACCTGAGGTTCGATATTCATTTTGGAACTCGATTAATTTAAATTCACACCAAAATTTCTCTTTTAATTGTATAACATTCTTCATCAATACAAAAACTGATAAAAATTTAAAGTTTATGGATTTCTACAACGACTTCAAGTTAATATACGATACAACTAGGTTCACAGTCAGATATTATTTTATAAATATCATGTACATATATATAATTTAAGCAAAAGCTACTGATTTCTCGTGAATCCGACACGACCTGCTGAATCCACCCTTATATATATCAAAGACGTTTTCATTTTAAGGATTCGAATCTGAGATGACTAATTAAGGATAGAGGGCACAATTTTTGATAATTAATAAAGCTTGTCATTTCCATATATCTGTCTGTTTCAAAGACATGACAGAACAAAATTTAAGTTGCAACTTGCAAGTGGTCACTAGCCAGGTATATTACTATTATTATAGCTGGATCATTCATTTTCTTTATGGATGTCACCTTATCTTGTACGTATCACTCTAAAATGCCTTAATGCACAATTTCTTCAACAATTCCCATTTAACAGAAAAAGGAAAAAGACGTACTAGATTATACTCATGAAGGTAATTAAGCACGTCATTCTACCTTCAGAAACTAACACAAGTTAGGAATATTACAAGTAATATACTATGTTGAGTTTAGGTTAAAATCCAGTATTCTTTGCTAGTTCGAATTATAGTTAGCAAAGAATGGTGTCCATGCTAAAATTGATGGGCATACCAGATACGATAAACTGTATCAAATAGGCAGGTTGGATTGAAATTGGGCGTGCCAAAATACAATAAGTTAATATAAATGGGCGGTTAATTACAGGTCCAAACGTTACTTGGAATGAAATAAGTTGGGTCAAGATGAACTAAATAATAATTATTTACCGAGCTATAATGTTTTTATTGTTTTCTTATAATTTATTAATTACCAAACAAAACTAACATAATTATTTTTTCTTTGCTATAGTTATATATAGCATATCAAATCAAAAAATAAATATTTTGACAAAAGCTTTCAGGTCAAACTAGGCTACATATTTAGATCAAATCAGCCCGATTTTTGGATTGACTGAATTGGTGTTAATAGTGCATGATAGCCATTTTTCGATCCTATAATTGAAAATAGTCACTACTATAGAGTTTCAAATTTCACAGGTGAAACGTCATGACAATATGATTAGTTTTACCACCTTAATGACCCATCCAAACTTGAGCTTGGATAAATTGGGCGAGTCATATTTCACTGGTTAGTTTACCTCCCCTAAGTATAGCTACGAGATATATTTATTTCTTATTTTCAGATTTTGTACACCTTTGTAGTATTCTTTTGATACCACTAGCTAGGTCTAGTATATTTGTTTGCAGTATGAGTAAGGCATCTTTTGTAGGCGGTGGGTAGAGGAAACTCTAATGGTAAGCAATTTAAAGAATTTTGAGAATTCATTTGCCGTATATGTGTATATGTTTATATATATGCCTTTTTCTATACTATATAGTTGCTGCTCGTGATATATACCAACTAACTATAGGCTATAGAGGGCTAATGTACATTCTTTTATTATAATGCATATAAATGTAGAACTGGAACTTAGCTGTTAGAAAACTAATTTTCACATTGCGTGAGACATAAAATACACATCTAAGGGAGAAAAACATGGGCACGATTCACTATGCATGGCACATGTTTTCTGCTAATTATTCTCCATGATTTCCTGCTACATTGGAGCTCACTTTTTTTTACCATAAATGTTTTATTTATGGATTTAAGTTGTACATGTATCTATAGTGTAAAATAAATTTATACTATTAGTAAGTTTTAATTTATAATAGCAGATAAGTTATCAGATTATCCAAAAGTTATCAGATTATCCATTAATATTAATTTTGTCAGAAGATTAATTATTTTTATCACACTATATAAATATTCTTTTATATTTTCAATGCATAGAACTTAAGCTCTTTGTTTCTATATGAACAAGATTATCTTACATTGATAGCTAAGAAAGAAAATGAAGCTACATAAATATAAGGTGTAGTGTACTCTTAGTGGTGTGATGCATTTTTAAAAAAATTGTAAGAACTTGGTCCAAAGCGTACAATGTCGCATCATGTTATGAGTATTTTTGAGCTATTTTAGCCCAACAATAAAATCAGAGTCAATAGTTTGACGAGAATACAAATGGCGGAGTGATGGTATGAGGACCGACTTAATGCATTTGCTCGTCTATGGTTGAGCCGGTAACTACCTTTACCCGTAGCTTTGGAGCACATATAAAAAAAATCAATGGAGTTTGATGGAAATGAATACTCATTATGTGGGTGACACACAGTTAATCTCTACATGTGGACCTTAGTTCGAGGGGAGGAGAACTTAGTTCGTGAAGAGATATTGTTAGATGTGAGAATAAAACTTATTGATAGCTGAAATTAAAGAAAAAAATTAGTTACATATAGAGTATAGTGATACTATTAATGGTAAGGTAGCTGATAGATGTTAGGCATTTGTAAATGCTTCATATGTTAGCTTATTGCTTTAACCTCTGGCTTTTGTACATCTAATTGTTGATGAAATAAAAGGTCACGCTTCCTTAAGGCGTAAATTATATAAAAAAAATATATGATTAATGGTAGGAAGTCTTTTAAGAAAAATTGTACAAATTTAATTTAAAGTAGATAATATTATATTATATTATTAAGAGTAACTTTGGCAGTCTTACTTCAAAATGCACTCTTCATTGAATGTTTCTTCTTGTTATTTGTTGTATGGACAGAGTCTTCACTGAATTTTATGTCTCACTTATTGTTAAAGAGGCCAACAATTCATATATTGGCCAGTGGCTCAACAAATCAAATCAGAGGTGCACATGCTTCTTGTTGTTGCATGAAATCTTTGTTTGGAGCAGAAATTTATTATTGGTACTTACTAATTATAGGTCCATGAATTTGTAGGTAGTAAGACTGTAAAAGTGCTATTGGCTGGACAAGTTGCTTTGTTTCATATAGTCCATTTGAGTCTTGCATGTAGAAGTTAGAGACTGCCAAGGGAATGTCAGAAATAACACTCAGTTTCATGTGAAAAGCTGTGACCTTTTAGTATATATATATATATATATATATATATATATAAATAAATGCAGCAAGTTACTTAAATAAAACCTTTTATAACTGGAACTATACCTTTTATTTTTACCTTTATTCTAGTTGGAACATTTTCTTTAAATGAAGGAGTATGTTTTGTGGAAGTAAATGGGCGTTTGGATATGAATTGAATAATATTTGAAAAAAGTAGTATCTGAAGTTAAATTAAAAAATGATATTTTAAAGTTGAAGTTGTATTTGAACATGCATTTCACGTAGAAATAAAATATTAAAGTTTTGTGGGGAAGAAAGTTTATTTTATAACCAATTTTCGAATATGAAAAACCCTATCTCAATTTCGAATGAAAATTTGACAAAGTTAATCGAAGAGAAGTTGATTTTTTTGTCAAAACAATGATTTGAGTTGGTTTTTGATATTGCTTTGGGCTTGTTTGGATTAGAAGAAAACAGCCCAAGCTGCTTTTGGAGAACAGTTGGCAGTTCTTGTAAAGCAAACATGAGTCAGTCTATTTCCCACAAATTTACATTTGACGTACTAAGGCACACAAACTTCCAAGTGGCAGCTAGACACTTTCATTTGAAAACAAAGAAAACTGATGTATGATTATGTTCTCCCCCGAATTCTGTTCTCTGTCCTTTTATCGGCTGATCGTATCGGGAGATAAATTGATTCCTTAACTTAAGCGATTTGGGCTGAAAACAGAACTCTAATTTCCAACAACGGGTTCTCCAACTACTCCAGAAAGCGCTAGGACAGTAGTATGAGTAAACTAAGAGGTAAGAAACATGAATCCAGCTGAGTACAGTAAAGTAAAGGATAAAGATAGATAAAAATTGAGTTGTTTGATTGATTGGTTGTATTTGTATATACAAAAAATGATCCTATTTATAGTGCAAAAAAGAGAAAAAATTGTACAACGTGATACCCCCCCCCATGTCAGCCATCAAGTAACCCACTAAGTTCAATGGCCGACTATGGGGGAGGTGGTGCCGATTTTCTCGTCCTCTACTCCTCTTGCTCGGATAATAGCCCTTTATTTTAGCTGTTGTTGGTCGTTATCGCTTCTAGGGGTCCGAAAACCCTTTTGACTTGGTCGTTGAAGCGTCTGCATCTGAGTGGGTCACATTCGTACCTCTAACTAACAACTCGGCTAAGATGCCTTAGTAGCCGATGAAGTTCTTGTAGTCGAGGGCTAGGAGTAAATTCGACTCTGGAACAGTTCGGTTGTCACTGAATTTGGCTAAATACTTAAATTACTTTTGAGTGTTAACAATTGCCCCCTACATTAACTCGAGTGTGACTGTTGAGTTGATGTATCCGAAAGTAGCCATCGTTTCAGTCTGACAACCACGCATGTCACTTCAAAAGTCTGGTCTCCAGTGCATGCAATGATGATTACTTCTGAATTGGGTTTCCCCTTCAACCGAGGTGTCTTTATTACCACGAATCGGTTCCAATATTTTCCAACCGCGCATTCGAAGAGGTAGCCCTAACTTCCGTCGCGCATCGAGATTTAATTAAGAAGATACATCTTTCCAAGAATTTTTCACTTGATCTTACAGTCATCTCCAAGTTATTCCCTTCTGCATAAAAAATTCTAATCTCGGCCCTTTTCTTACTCGGATGCCATGGCTTCTTCTTTCTCTTCTCAGAAGATATATGGGACGACTCTAGCCGATAAAGACCTAACCGATGCCTTGGTCCTTGTTGATGAACAGTTGGTTCTGGCTCCATATGGTATATCGGAACAAGGCGACGTTCTTTTATCTCAACATCTTAGCCCGGTGACCTATGACCTTCCCCTCATCTGCGACTGGTTCACTACCGACCGCTGTCCGGCTAACCTACGCATATGGCCGACCAAGGTCGCCAACTATTCTGTTTGGGTGGAGCGGGTCAAGTCGGCCAAAAGAATCGAGTGGAGGCATATGAGTCTTTACGACGCCATTGTACTATCGAGGTCTGATATCTCCTGCAATATCAGCCTCATATATACATTTCTTGGTTATTAGTCGACTACCGCCAATGCTTTTGTTTTTCCCTAGGGGATGATGACTCCCACCCTTCTTGATGTAACGGCGATACTAGGCCTTCCGATACCAGGAGCTGAAGCACCTACCCTAAGTGAAATCAAAGTTCCCGACTTGGGGATTGTAGTTTCAAAAAATTCTTCCAGCTATGGTTCTTTTATGACCGCTAACCGCCGAAGTTCGCCTCTTCCAGTCGATTATGCTGAGCATCATGCTTTTCTGCTCTATTGGTTTAGCTGTTACTTCGTCTGTATGGACTCTTGTGTAATTGTCAATGAGTTGGAGATTTATGTGGCTTTGGCCATTTTAGGGGAAGATATCAGTTGGGCATCCCTCTTCCTAGCTTACTTGTACATGGCTTTGGGTGATGCTCAAGCTAGGTTAAGGGACTCTCGAAATCTGAATACTTTGGTCGGTCCTCTGTGGTTCCTTCAGTTGTGGATCACTTTGTATTTCCCAAAGTTCAACCCTGACAATTTTGATGGCAATCGTTCTTCGTTAGATCCTCTGGTGTTAGGCGACACTCTTCGGGGAACACCTCTTGTGCCCCAGAATGTTTTCACTACAGTCTCTACCCTGCATGGTCTATCTCAAGACCATTACGCAAATTGGCAATCAGTCCTTGAAAAATGGGCCACTCCGATTGGGTTCATCAAATAACCGATGACAACCTTTCATTCACTCAGCGGAAGGTCATGAATCGAGTGTGGGGGTGTATCTTTACGGCTATGGATCTTTTGGGAGGCTTGAAGCACAACTCTAGGTATAACAAGTTGACCACGGAGCCCTATCAATCCAACTTCATGGCACGGCAATGGTGTCTAACTCAGCACATACCATGGCCTCACCATAGTGTTGCTCATTCGACCTACCGTTGCTCTGTAAATGCCAAGCAGACAGAGGAGGTAGCCACCCACAATCTTGATAAGCTTTCCCTTTTCGTCTAGCAGCCGTTCTTCCCAACGGCCAACACCACTGTTGATTCTATTGACTGGTGGAAGGTAGCCAAAGAAAAATTCTTCCAATCCTCTCTGGAAGTCTACTGCGATCGGCTGATCCAGGAAAAACAGAGTGATCAGCTGGTCCAATCAAAGAAGAAAAACCTAGCAGACGCTAAGCCAAGGACAAAAGAGGTCCCTTCAAAGGTGGTTTCCATCAATTCGGCTAGACCTACTGCCTTTTGGTCTTCCGTCAGGCTGTGGCAGCCGAAGATAAAAGGTGAATTGTTTTTCTACATTTATGTTGGCTAAAATTTGTTATACATTTTAGGCTAACACTTTTTATGTATCTTTCAGTAACTTCATTCCCCTCAGGGTTTGTTGATTTGGAGACCACTCATACCAAGGGATCTCCGTCGCCTAGGCAATCCATTTTAAAGCAACCCAGGCTAGGTGAATGGGTTGTTATTTGTGAGTGTAGGAAAGAAAGATCTCACAGAGCCGAAGCCCATGTTTCTGAAGATGATGATGATGAGGTATATCCCTTATCTGCCTCGACTACCTTTGTATCGGCTATCTTTCATTACTCATGTTTAGTGGTTCTATTTTTCAGGAGCCACTATTAATAAGGCGACAAAAAGTACATGATGCCTCTCTCCATGCCGGAGGGACGTCTTCTTTGGCTCGTACTTCTGAACACCCGCGGGATTTTCCATCGGCTAGCCTCAATATCAAAGTTTCTCCTGTTGAGGCAGCCGAAGAGGTTGACGTAACCGTAGAGGTATATCATTTTCCTTCCAGTCTTGTTATCAACTGTCTCTAGACTATTGCCTCTCTTCTGAAACTACCATTTTCTGTACAGGAGACGGCTAGGGAAGATCCCTCGGCTGAAGCCAGCCCAATTGATAACTCAGAGGCGTCAGCCGAGGTCATACTTGAGAACGTACTTTTGCAGTATTTTGGCTCAACCGACATCGTACCTTCACCCTCTTCGCCGGTTGGTGTTCATGAAGAGCGAGTTGAGGAGTTTCTAGCCAAGGGCATCCCCACCCACAAGGAGGAACTTCATGCATTAAGGACCTCTTTGTTCCGGTTGTCGAACGAGGCGAGGGACTTTCCAGCTCTGGCGGCCGCCTATAGTGACATAGCCTTGGCTTTGAATGACCAACTCTCTTCCCATAAGGCGGCAAAAAATAGCCATGATGAAGCAGCCGCAGCTCTGCAACGCTTGGGATCTCTTCGGCAACAAAAGAATCGTGTTTAAGCTACTTTTGCCCAGGTAAATGAGGAGAGGCAGCGAAGTGTCGATCGAAGGCACGATTTGCAGGAGCGGCAGTCCCAATTGCAAGCAGAATTAGAGAAGATACATACAAAGATAAGGACTATAACCCCTTAAATAAGTGCCCTGAACTCAACTATTAAAACCCATGATTTCTCTTGCTCCTCTTTGTTTCGGCAAGGCCGCCATTTGGATAACGAGATACGGGAGCTTGGTAATCAACAAGTTGTTTGGGAATCGGATCTGAATATGGGTAATGAACGGCTTGTCCAACTGGAAAATGAGTGTGCTGAATGGAGAGGCAAACTTGCTTGTGTAAAGCCGTCATTACCCACTAATCCTTCTGAAGTGGTGTTTGAAGCACATCATTATTTGGCTACGACTACTTCTTTGCCAATTTATCTTATCATCCAAGTGCAAGTGACCTTCCTACAGCCTTGCAAGATGCATCGGCCCGATCAGAACAACAACCAGAAGATACTCTAGTAGTCGATACGCAGGTTCTTACCAAGACCCAATCAATTAGTGTGGCTGAGATCGCACAGGGGGTAGGAGTGGGAATCCCCAAAGAGTTGGGGGTATTTGAGGTAGTGGCCATTGGTGCGGCTGGTGATAAGGAGCAGACTGCAGCAATTCGGGAATACCAAGCAACCGTTGATTCGGCTGATCTTGAGACTTCAATAACTGATGATGTAGTGCAACCTTCGATTGGTAAAGGCCGACCAATTCAGCTTCTTAGTTGTATCGACCCCAAATCGAAGGGTTTGTTATTGTGACTAGGCAGCCGGTCTGTGGTTGTCGTTTGCCCATACATTCCCCAAATTTAAGTGAAATTAGCCTCTTTTGCGACCAGGCAGCCGGTCTGTGGCTATTGATTACTTATGCATGCCCCAAAATCGATAGGTAATATTTCTTCAAAATGTATACCATTTACATTTCTTTTCCATGCATGTTTATCGCTTGATCCGTATTGCCGGCAACCCGTGGGTTCGCTACGAAGGGTCCTTTCCTAGTTTGGCTATCATTTGCCGATTTTATGATGTTTCATTTCAATCGACGGGATGATTTTCCAAACTAAGTCTCATTCGGTAAACCTCTTTAGGCTCTATATGTTTGTTGTATGCTTTGGCCATTTTACGTTTACCGGCTTTGACTCTTTCTATGATTGTCAGTCGATTTTCATCCAACTGACCCAACTCCATTAGCATGGACTGCTGATATTCTTACAAACTTAGAAAGTTTGGTTTGGCAATCCGTAATGATATTAACTTCTAAGGACAAAACTGCATCTTGGCCATAGATTTAGACGATAGGATGTCGTCCCCGTAGCTATAGATTTGGAGTTTCTAATTGTCCATTTCATTTAAGACATGTCTTTGTAAAACGAGTTTAATTAAACTTTGCATAAATCATACACAACACGGGGTATTAAATAACACTCGAGTTTTGTACAAGCGTAGAACAAAGACAAACAAAGCTAGGCGTAAAATTCCTATCAACAGCTCAAATGTTGTTGGCCGCCAGATATGGTTTTCTGTCGTGGTTCCCCATCTGCGATGCCTCGGCTATCCTTGCCTCAGAACTTAGGGCGATCAGCCGATGCCACAGGTCGTGTATGATTTGAGTGTCCTCAACCATTTAAATCCTCCAAGGTAAGTCGTGGTTCGGCTAATTGTTTTATTACAAACCCTTGTGAGGTAAGATTACAGGATTCCCAATATCCTTCTTTATAGTGCTCCGTGATGGCTATGGGAGCCACATATAGTGAATAGAGGACAGCCTCTACGTTCTGAACCCCTGGTCGGAATGGATTATCATCCGCTGGGACGATTTTTATCTTGTCTCATTCCCAAAAGATGAGCTTTTGATGCATGGTAGAAGAAAGGCATCGGCTAGTGTGAATCTAGTCCCTGCCCAACAGAATGGTGTAGGACGGCTTTCCATCTATTACAAAGAAGGTAAACTTGATCGTTTTAGGACCTACAGTGATTTCTGCTACTAGAATCCCACTGTTCCGGAGGCTTCTCCCATAAAGCTAGCCATTTTCATGTTAGTTGGGATGAGATCCTCCTTTGTTTTGTTAAGATCCTTCAAGGTAAGTAGTGGCATCACATTCAGCACAGCCCCATTGTCGACAAACACCCGACTAATAATTTTGTCATTAATGTTAGCCTTGACGTAAAGGGGTTTGAGGTGTTTAACCATATCTTCTGTAGGTGCACCAAATACGGTGCTCAAAGTGTCCCTAGCCGTGGTATCGGCTATTGTTGCCCATTCTGCGTCTTCTACGTAAACATCACCTTCTAGGCTATCCAGTGTGGAGCGGCTGACCCAGAACTTACATGAGATTAAGTTGACCATTTCAATGTCTGCCCACATCTCATCAACCAGGTCATGGCTAAATAAGTCGAGGATGGAATCCATTTCTTCATCCAATTCGGCTGACAAGAAGCTCATATCTTTTATTTCCTAGAGACAAATGGGGATCGGCTAGGATCTTCTGACTGAATCCTCTGCATGATCTATGGGATTGCCTCGGTTAGAGGTCCATCCAGGGCCATGTTCTCTTGCAGGGGTTCCTCCGTCGGGTTGTCGGTAAGCTATTCATCCAACTTTAGTTGACCCGACGTCTCTCCTTCAGGCGACATTGCCCCTGAAGCAACTGAGTTGAATGCCCGCTCGATAGCCTCGGCTACGGCAGAATCAGGAATCTCATGATTTTCAGCTGCCTTGTTGTTGGAAATTAGATGCACTGTCTGTTGCATCTTACGCAAGGCCTTAGCACGTTGCATACTTCTTTTCTGAGTCCTGGATGCGACTCTCGGTGGTGCCTCTTTCTTTCCGGGAGCCTAATTGACAGACCACTTCCCCTCTTCTGTGTTGGCGACTAGTTTAATCATTCTCCGGGGTCTCGTCTGGTCCTTATTTCTCGCCATGATACGTAAGAATGAAGCACCCTCGTTTACATTAAACTCGACCACCTTATGTTTGGTTTTAGGGAGTGGTTCTTCATCTATTCGAGGCATGCTCGGCTGCAGGTTGGTTGGCATCCGTACTTGCCCCCCAGGCCTATGCCTGGCGCAGATAGGGACCCTTCTAAACCTCATGGTTTGTTCCTGACGTTCTCATTCAACGTCCCTCGAGTATTTAAGGCGGCCATGAAAATTGCTCCTAGTTGGGCTACCTGTCATCACAAATGTCATGTAGGCTGCCTAACTGGTTGGACACATAGGACCTTGTAGCCTTCTCCCTCTCGGTAGGTTTCTTTGGGATAGTTATTGGTACAACGGGAAATGGCTCGGTATCAATGGACATTTCAGCCATACTCGTGTCAGCTAGCTTGAACCTCCCATCTTTGATGCCCTTTTGGATCGCCTTTCTGAAGACCACACAATTAAAAGTAGATTGACTGTGTGAATTATGCCACTTACAGTACTTCTTATCTTTGAGTTCCTCGGTAGGGGGAATCATGTGACCATCAAGCAACTGAATCTGCTTATCTTTGAGCAGATGATCAAAGATCTGATCTACCTTCGTGATGTCAAACGAGTAACCGACTATGTCATTAGATGAACTCGTCTTCTTACCTTTCACGACTTTCAAGGTTGGACAAGAGTAAACCTTACCCCTAACAATCTCGGACACCATTGCGTCTGCCACGCAATTGGCTGACTCTGAGTCGGACTCATCCGCTTCAATGATGGATACCAAGTGGGAGCCTCGATTTCGGCTGGCTCTTCTCCGCTCCTTCTCCTAGACGTATTGCTCTATTAGGCTAGCCTTTTCGGCTAACTGGCTCAGGTCAGAGCAGGATTGCCCCACTAACTTTTCTTTTAACCGAGGGTGCATGTTGTTGATTATCATGTGGGCACACTCAGACTCGAGGAAGTGTACAGTGCATTTCCCAACCTTCTTTCTGAATCTCTCGATAAAATCGGCAGCTGATTCATCGACCTGCTGCTTGAGATTCGTTAGATTAGTCACGGTAACCTAAGGTTGGGGCCACTAGAACCTATCATGGAAGCAACCCTCCATGTCAGCCCAGCTCTGTACGGAATCAGGAGCCAAAGAGGAGTATCATGCGAATGTTGTTCCCGTTAGAGAGAGAGGGAATAACTGCAACTTGTGATAATCATTCTGGCCAGCCTCACTGCATTGGGCACTAAATCTACCGATGTGCTCGATAGTAAATTTGTCGTCGTCGCCAGAGAAGATGGCAAATTTCGGTGTTTTGAAGCCCTTCGGCAAAATTATTATTCGATCTACCCAATCGGGGTAAGGCTTCTTATACACATGCATGTCCAAAGGTTTCAGTTAGATGCCGAAGTACCTCCGCATGGTATTAGCAATAATTTCTGGGTTTATCAGTTGTGACGTCCCCTGCCGATTCTCGACTAGATTCGGCTGGTATGCGTTCTGCACTGGCGGCCTCTATTTTGCACTTTGTTGGACATGGTTTTGAAGGTTGTAGGTGGTCTGCTGGCCATTACCAATAGGTGGGGTAATGCCTCATTGTTGTTGTTGGGTATGGCCACCAAAGCCTGCAACCTGAGCTCCTGGAATGGCTAACGAAGCCTGAGGATAAGGTGGAACAGTATTCCATGGCTGCTCTCCTCGGACGTCGATCGTTCTAAGAAAATTTACGCTTCCTAGAAGGTATGGACTGGGTACTGGTAATGACTGTTGGAATGGTATTCCACTGTAAACAACGTCACCAGATAGCCGAGCTAAGTCATAGCCAGGGGCCGTCGGTTGCCAATTCGGCTGGCCAACATTGTTCGCCTGCATCGTTGGGTTGTTCATAGAAACGTACGGCATAACGGGCGGCAATCCAAAGTGTCCTGGAACCTGAACTGGTCTCCGAGCCATATTGATCTGCCCATACTGCAGACTCGCTTGGTCAAGTGGCACATTCCCCCCCCCCCCCAAGGTTCGGCTGCGACCATGTTGTGTGCTGGTTGCCAGGCGATTGGGCTTGTGTTCCTAGGTGTGCTACCGGCTGCACCTGAGTTGGTACTAGCTGATGCATATGCGGCTGAGGAACAACACTAGGAATCACGATCTCATGCTGAACAACACCGCTCGTCAGAGGGATGGTAGAACTAGCCAAACATTCTCCTCGGTGCATTCGATTGGTTTCCATCTCCCTCGCTTGCTGAACCTCATTATGTACCATCGGTTTCACAATGTCGGCCAATTATTGGTACATCATATCGTGGATGCCCAAGTCGATCTGTTGTCTAATAAAAGACGTGGTCATTATGGTTGGACCTTCAGATTGGCTAGATTCTTCCACAGCTTGGGTTGATGGAGGAAGTGGAGGGTATCAACCGATGTAGGCATACCCGAGGAGAATGTTGGTTCGTTGTTCCTTCTGGGAGGATTTTGTTTAGGATGTGGACTAGACTTGGGGTTCATTTTCTTACCGGACCTTAGGCGCATACGCCAAGAATGATCCTGACCTGGAGAATCAAACTTTGCTATTAATTCACCTATGGTCCCACTGGGCGTACCAAATTTGTTCTCTCCCCGAATTCTGTTCTCTGCCGTTTTATCGGCTGACCGTATCTGTAGACAAATTGATTCCTTAACTTAACCGATTTGGGCTGGAAATGGAACTCTAATTTTTAGCAATGGGTTCTCCAACTACTCCAGAAAGTGTTAGGACAATGGTATGCGTAAACTAAGAGGTAAGAAATATGAATGCAGATGAGTACAGTAAAGTAAAGGATAAAGATAGATAAAAATTGAGTTGTTTGATTGTGTTTGTATATACAAAGAATGATCCTATTTAAAGTACAAAAAAGAAAAAAAAATTGTACAACGTGATCCCTCCCCATGTCAGCCATCAAGTAACCCACTAAGTTCAATGGCCGACTATGGGGGAGATGGTGCCGATTTTCTCGCCCTCTACTCCTCTTGCTCGGATAATGGCCCTTTCTTTAGCTGTTGTTGGCCGTTATCGCTTCTAGGTGTTCGGAAACCCTTTTGACTTGGTCGTTGAGGCGTATGCATCTGAGTGGCTCTCATTCGTACCTCTAACTAACAACTCGGCTAAGATGACTTAGTAGTCGATGAAGTTCTTATAGTCGAGGACTAGGAGTAAATTCGGCTCTAGAACAGTTCGGCTGTCACTGAATTCGGCTAAACACTTAAATTACTTTTAAGTGTTAACACATTCTTATTCAGAAATATCGGATTCGAACTTCATTTTTTTTAGTGGATTTTCCTTTATACCGGCTGGTCTTTAATATTTTCCCCTTAATTCGTCGGTCTTTAATTTTTATTTCTACTTCTCATTTAATAAAAAATTATGAGCTAAAGTACTTTTATTCATTGGGAGATTCTAATTTGATCCCCGGCATAGTAAAAAATAATACTTAGTAATAATTTTGTAAGGCATAGGTTTCTATGTAGTTACATAAAAACTATAAGATAACTTAAATTCTTGCATAACTATGTCGGACAATGCACATTATATAGAACTATAAATATGCCTCTATAGGATAACTTAATTCAGCAGAATTATGTTTTAAGACATAGTTTTTATGTAATTTTGCGCGAATAGGCATAGTTTTTATGAAATTTTGTCTTGTGAAATTATTATTTTTTACTCTGTCGGGGTTCGAACTCAAAATTCGAATTTATTTTTTTATTTTTCAATGTCAGGGTATTTTCTACCACTTTAAAATAACGAAGGACAAAAATTAAAGACCGACAATTTGAGGGGCAAAGATTAAAACCATCCTGAAATATGGGCATTCATCGAATGACCCTTCAAACTTTGGCATCAAAAATATTCCGATAAAAAGTTATTTCTTCTTTAATGGAGTTTCACTTTTTAAGTTCAAAATTCATAATAAAAAATGAGCAGTCCGATACACTAAGCTCCCTCTATGCGCGGGGTCCGGGGGAGGGTCGGACCATAAGTGTCTATTGTACGCAGTTTTACCTCACATTTCTGCAAAGTGTTATTTTCACGACTTGAACCCATGACCTCCTGATCACATAGTTGCAACTTTACCAGTTACTCCAAAACTCCCTTCTCAAAACCCATAATAGTATCAAAAATTTACAAACCATGACAATATTCAGGAATTTTTACTCGTTTAAGTTTGAAATCCCTAATATTGTTTAGTGCCTCTGCATTAAAGGTGACTGCTTTTTAAAGAATTTCAAAATACTTATTACTTTTCAAAAGTTGATCCGAAAAGTAGCTAACACGTATAATTTTTAACTTTCTATAGGTTTTTATACATTTGACGGGCTTTAAACGTGTCAACAAATATCGTTAACCACTAGAATTATACATTGTTACACCTGATCATATGATAAAGTATTTGTCGTATTACACAATATCAGTTTCAATTTCAGAAATTTTTTTATGTGTTCTCAATCGTCTATTGAGTAATTAATTTAATCACATAAATATGTCATCTTCTTTAATTATACATAATAGTTTCAATTAAAAAATGTCTGTGTTTTACAGCTTATTGAGTCAAATGTATAATTAAATGATATTACATATTTTAAATGATTAATTTATCTACGAAATAGATATTTGAGAATATATATAAAAGTATTTTCAAAATTTGAACTGAAATGTTTGATAGGAACATTTTATTATGTATTCAGATGCTAAATTAAAAATACCTTATAATTTGATTATTTAAATAATATTTACCGGCAAGTTCCAGGGTTATCAATGTAATAAGCTTCTTACTTTCTTTCTTCTTTTTTTCCTTTTTTATAATTATATAATTACTTTATCTTAATTTATGTGATATATTTTTTTTAATGTG
This sequence comes from Anisodus acutangulus, assembly GCA_029783415.1. Taxonomy (NCBI): domain Eukaryota; kingdom Viridiplantae; phylum Streptophyta; class Magnoliopsida; order Solanales; family Solanaceae; genus Anisodus; species Anisodus acutangulus. The sequence continues at coordinate 43,360,576 of CM056508.1, forward strand.
TCCCAAAAAATAATAATACATTTTTATATTTAAAAAAAAAATAACTTGAAAATATTTATTATAACCACTTAATTAGAATTTTTTCATTAGCAAAGTTGCAGGGTTTTGGAGTAACAAAAATGGCGGTACATAGGGGACGTAACGGGATGATGGGTGAAGAAGAAGACGAAGGCGGTTTATTCGAAGAGGATTTGGAATTCGATGATGAAGAGCCCGATTCTCACATCCCTCTTCATCTCCGTGATATTTTTAACGCCGCCGAACGTGGTGAACTTGACGCCTTACGCCAAGCCCTAGGTTCATTCATTCTCCTTATCTATTTGTTCGAAAATGTTTATAATTTACTCTATCTCGTTGTCTCAATTCCAATTTTACCTGTGAGTTCTGTAGAGCTCAGTAGCTTTGGCTCAGACATTGTATTGTGGTGTTATAAAATTTACTTAAGATGTGTGTATAATTTATTTACAACTCAATAAGCTAACTTTTCTAGAATCTAAACAACAACATACGCAGTGTAATCCCACAAAGTAGGGTCTGGAGAGGGTAGGATGGACGCAAACATTACATCGACCTTGATGGGGTAGAGAGGTTGTTTCCGATAGATACTCGGAACTTTTCTAGAATCTAGAACTTATAAACTCAAAATCCTAGCTCTGCTTCTTCTGAGTATACGAATCTCATTATCCCAGATTGGTTGATTCTGATTTTCCTATTGCAATATTTAATTTTTTACTGCATATAAACCTCGAGTCAAGATACATTGTGTGAAAAACCTCGAGTCAAGATTAAAAATCACTACGTTTGCGTGAAGGTGCAAATAGTATATCTTGAGGATAAAATGAGAGAAGTTTGCTTGAGATTTGATTATGTCCTGGTTCGAACTCCATATGCACCGGTTTATAGGTGTGAGACAATGGTTAGTGAAGTGTTAAAAAGGGACGAGGTAGACCTAAAAGAATATGGGAGTAAGTCATTTCAGAAAAACTACAGGCTACAACCTCTTGGAATCCATGCAGACTTAACAACACATATATAAGCCATACCAATTAGTTGGGAATATGTTTAGTCATGTTAGTATGTTTACTTTAGGTCCTATCATAGGACCTAAAGTATAGGACTCCTATGCTTTCTATGAGTCTTTTTGACTTGTTTGAGATTTTAGCTAGTGGAACAAAAAAGACATGTATCTGATAGTTGAATGTTTAAATAATTAAACTTTATATACTTTCGGAGCCGGTTTAAAAGTAAAACTGGTGGTTTTGTCTCCCAGATAAGTAGTATGTATGATTACTCTTTAGGAAGACGTCTCCACTTCCAACCGGTAGGTCAGGAGTTTGAGTCTCCCTTGATTTAGTGGGCAACCATTAGGTGTGAGGTGAGCGAAAAAAATATTGAACTGATTGGGAATAACAAAGATGATAATGAGAGAATTCAATACCAACTGCCAAATGTGAGATTTCAGTCTCATGGCACTGATGATTGTAATGATGTCTAGAATATTGGATTCTATGTGGCATTGGTTGGCATGAATTCCAAACATGTCCATCAATGGCATTATGTCCATGATAATTTGTTGATATGCTTTACACAATGGAACAACACAAGCACACTGCCACACACACATATAGATAGAGGGGTAATGATAGAGCACGTTTGTGTTAGGTTGTTCTTGGCATTTATAAGGACACACGCAGGATGCCATAAAGTCCTCACGGCATTTGATACCTAACCATTATGACGTAAAACTTAGAGTTGAAAACTCCTATTGCTCCAGAAAAAGAAATAAAGTGGCTTAGGGCATGTAGCTTGGTGGTTGAGATGAAGGAATGTCATGGAAACAAGTGTGTATATAAGAATGCAAGAGAGGGAGTAATGGAGACTCACCTTCTTATCAAATTCATTCAGCTAGGTGGATACTGTACCCTACTCTGTCGTGATCACAAGGGTGATGTGAGGAATAATAGTTTAATTAAGCTTGAATACAGCAAAGTCAGCACTTGCACTACAAAGTCGGGGTGGGTGGTAGAGGAAGGGAGGTCACCCAATCTTATCTCTTTTTTTTTCTTTTGGATAATTGTGGTGCCCGGGCCAGCTTGCACGCACTTCGACTAATTCCACGGGATATCTCCTATCATCCCACTACTTTTATGCATGGAAGGTTGAACATCATTCTTAAAGTGAAAACAAGACTAGCTGGACCCGGACTGACTAATCGCTAACATTCCGGAGTCTCACGCTGAGCTTTGGGAACCCAAAAATGAAGTCTTTTGACTTGAGAATCAATGGTAGATAGACAAGATATATATATATATATATATATATATTTCTCTAAGAGGAACAGAATAGACATCCCTTTAGATGTCTCTCCTGCCCAACCCAATAACAATAACTTTCCATTTTCTTTGGAACTAAAATGACATCTACCCAGCTGCAATTGTATCATGATGCTGTGTTGTTATTTATGGTGGATTCGTCATCACCCATGTGTATGGGAGAAGTAAATAAGTTGTTCTGCATATTCTTACCTATCAAATATAGGTTTTTCTATATACCTTGTTATCCATGTATCTGTCATACTAATTAAACTATCTACTTGATGGACTGCTGCAGATGATTTTAATGGAAGCATTGATGAGCCTCTAGAAGACGGGGACACTGCTCTTCATATAGCTAGTCTGTATGGCCATCTGTCTTGTGTGGAGGTTGGTTCACTCAGTTATTCTCAGTCGGAAACAGTCCCTGTAGCAAACATTATTCATTATGATCGATCTGTTGGTGTTGATTTTATTATCATGTTCTGGACTAATTCTTATATAATTTTATATTTCTACCCCCAGCTACTGTTGGAGAGGGGAGCTTCTGTGGAGGCTAAGGATGAAGATGGAGCAATTCCATTGCATGATGCTTGTGCTGGAGGTATACCATATCGTTGCAAGTTCCAAGCCCTTTGTTGTCACATCTTTTAAGCATATTACTCTTTTATAGGGGTGGCCAGTGGGACGGGTTTGGCGGGATGGGGTTGTGGCGGTTTTTTTTTTTTGCACTTAATTTAAAAAATAAGATATATAAACAACTCAATAATTGAACAAGATAGTGTAATAAAAACATCCCAAGACTGTTTTTGTGTCTCTTATATTATTTAATAGACATGATTTTTTTTGTAATACAAATACAATTGTCAAAATTGTAACTTTGTGGTGTCAAAAATTGCAAATTACATAGTAAAATTGCAATTAAAAAAAATACATTTTGAAAAAAACTTGTATAGTTTCTTGATAATTTCCTGCGGTTCGTCGGTTGGAATTGATATTTGTTGGTCAAATTGCTCCACGTCACTTCCACCACCTTCGGATAAGATTTCGTTATAGTTTCATCTTCTTCGTTGATCTCCTGTTGACCGCACCTTCTCCGCTCCGCTCGTATCCAATCTCTGAATAATACTGCAATCTCCGAGTTGTATCCGGCTAATGAGTGTCTGTGCTCTCCTATTTGATAGCTGCCGCAGAAAAAGCGCTTTCAGACGCCGTTGATGACGCTTGAATGTTCAAAACATCTCGGGCCATCATTGAAAGTGTCGGAAAGGTTTCTCATTCCCCTCCAGTATTTCAGCAAGTCTTCACGTCCTTCTTCATTGAGAACTGTTTGGTACGGTACAGAACCCTGCAAAACAAAAATATCAAACTCGCTAATTTTGTTAGTAGCGGTACAGCCGCACATTCTATTTCTGAGGCTTTCAATACTAGTGTCTTCTAATTTGGTTAGTAGCAGTACACACACATTCTACGCTAGATAACACTTCTTCTTTGCTTTGTTCAATAGATGGTGGGCGATTTGGATTTTTTGGACTTAGAGTTGGTAGTACTGCTATACAATCATAAATAGTTTGAATAAGTGATTTAGTACTGTCTATTTTAATAGTGGGATTTAATACAATACCAATAATGTAAATAGTGGAAATATGAATAAAATATTTTTTTAATAGCTGGTTTATCCATATATTCATTAAGCAGTAAAAATATTAGAGCTAAATAAAATAACATAGTTGAAATAGTAGGATAATATATACTGGAAAATTCTTTTGTTGCTTGAAAAAATTTCTCTAGAAATACAATAAGTTCGGAAATTTGTTCTCAATCGCTATCTACAACCATATCAGCTGAATTTTGATTATGAGAATTAAAAAATAAAGTTATAGGTTTTCTATAGTCATAAACAACAAGTAGTTGCTCGTATAAAGAATTCCACCTAGTGGGTACTTCTTCTGTAATTTTTCTATAAGGTAGTTGACAATCGTGACAATTTTTTTATATTCTTTTTTTCGTTTATTCTATTATTTTTTAAAATAAAGTTTATAGCAAATTGTATTTTACTAAGAATGTCTTCAAAAAGTGATAGACAATCCTTTACAACTAAGTTATATATATGGCACACACATTTTATATGAAAATGATCTGGAAAAGATGATCATAATTCTGATATGAAAATGTGCGTAAATATTTCTTTTTTTTCGTTGTATTCTATTATTATCTAATGTAATAGTCATAATTTTATCAGTTATTCCGTAATAATTACACACTTGATAAATATTTATTACAATAAAAGTACCAGTGTGTCTATCATCTATATATCTATACGCTAAGATACGTTTTTGCATAGACCATTTATAATCTATCCAATGACAGGTTACTGTTAAATAATCATGGATGTTAGTACTACGGCCTATATCAGAAGTGATAGACACTTTGCCATTAAAATGATATAATGAATAACGTAAATATTGTTGATATTCATGTGCAAATTTAAATATATCTCTCTTAACGGTTGATCTAGGAAAACCGTTAAAAAGCAAGATTATACATATCTCTAATGTAATGAATAAAATCGGGAGATGAAGGAAATAAAAAAAGCAAACCCTCCACATCAACTAATTTTGCTATTGCTTCCCTATCTCTATGTTTATTGTAATTAGGGCCTACAATTCCCCCGTCGTGGGGTTAATTAGACTATGTACTTGGTCGGGACAGTATGTGAACCTTGTCCTGATGGAGCAGACGTTTGCGCACCCGGTTTTGAAGCCTCGTATTGGGCATACCTAGCTGGATGAGCCCTTGCTACGTGTCTCATTAAACCCCCCGTTCCACCATGACCTTTTCCAGTTTTAAATTTTAAAACATCTTTACAAATTTTACATCTAGCTACTTGATTCTCTACGTCCCCGTCAAAAAATGTCCATGCATCTGATTTTAATGGTCTTTTTGTTGGACCTCGTCTCATACTAGGGGGATAGGAGGCATTTCAGTTGAAAGTGCATTAATGGGTGTGTTGTCATCTACATTAGGGGGTGTATCATCTAGATCATCGTCTAAATTAAGGTCTTCTTAAGTTTCAGAAAATAGCTCATCGTCTAAATCTAATGGTATTGTAGGAAAATGTTCATTATCAACAAAAACATCCTGTGTAGGAATAGGATTCTGTCTAGAAATAGGATAACTAGGAGAAGTACCCTTGCCCTTGTTGCCCCTAATAGAAGAAGTCTGACCCCTATCCGTAAGCATACGTTTAAATCTTTCCATTATAAATTTATAATTATACTAATAAATAATTAAAGTAAATGAAATTAAGTGCGCTAAATAAAATAAACAGACAATAATAATTTAATGAAGGAACGAATGTACCAAACGCCGACGTAACGTCGACGTGTAATCGAGAGGTTGAAAATTGAAACTTTGCTCGATGGAAGATCCTCAAGCTAGTTGCCAACTTTACTCCCAAATGAATAAATAAAATTCAATATTTAGTAGACAATGTAGACTTGTAGAGAGATAGATTGAGAGATTGTAGGAAGATTTGTGAGAAAGATAAAGAGAAAATGAGGTATTTATAGTTGGAAAATTGGGTTAAAGTGTAAATATAATAACTTATTGGTTAAAAATAAATATTAAGGGGGTTGAGGGAGGCCAAAAATGGCCGTTGCACAACGGCCAAAATGTAAAATGGCCGTTGGTGCAACGGTTATTTGTGCAAAGGGGGGTTTCGGGTGGGACCGGGACCGGGTCGGGCCTGGCGGGATTGGGACGGGATGAGACCATGTCCCATCCCAGTTCGAGTCCCGATACCGCAATTTTTTTTTTAAAGTCGGGGTTGGGGCGGTGTTGGGGTGGGACCGGGCTGACCCGGCCCACTGGCCAGCCTTACTCTTTTACTAGTAAATTATAGGGTTAGCAAATCTTAGGTTTGACTGCATTTATCAGGCAGCAAGTGAACCAACTACATTAACCCGAGTCTGTTGAGAAAGGGAGGGCTAAGGGGTTAATGTAGGTTCAGTGAAGAAGGAATCATTGGTTCACATTGCTTACTTTCTGAATGATGACTTTTTATTTTAACAGGATACACAGAAATAGCCCGTTTGCTAATAAACAATGCACCCGACTCTGAATGTGTGAAAGGGATGATGGACACCTTTGACGAAGAAGGTGATGCGGTGAGGCATTTCTACTAATAGTTAACATTATACAAAGTTTCAATTGTAAGTTAGTAAATGAAACAGCTGCAGCAGTTAAGTAGCTCTTCCAAACTTGAAATGGAGCGAGCATGTTTCTTACAGCATCTCGTACTGATTTTATTTGTGTAATTTTTGTAGCCTCTCCATCATGCCGCCAGAGGTGAACATTTAGATGTTATCAGATTATTGATAGCTTCAGGGGCTTCTGCTTGTAGGACCAATTTATTGGGAAGGGTTAGCAGTTGACTCATCATTTATTTAAATTGAAATACTCAAATCAGATTATTTTTTATGTCTGATTAATTTGATTATGACTTGTTTGACTTGTGATTATTGCAGACCCCGAAAGAGCTTGTTGAGCCTGAAAGTGAAGCCTACAGAATCTTGGACGAAGCTGTATGTGCTGAACTTGGTCGTCCCTATAAGGGACTCTCTTCATAAAGAAAATTGGGGCGCTTGGCTATCGCCGATATGTTTCACCTTGTTTTATAGGTATAAGTTTTTATCAGAACTAACTTTAGAAGCTTGGAGATTATGTAGAAATTGGAGACTAATGCTCCCGAATGTTGCAATACTCCTTATAATGAGATTGCAGTATGAGAAAATACTCACTTTTTTGAAGTGGATGTCATTGATTTATCAACTAGAATGATGGAATAGGTGGTACATTTCTGATCGAGTTGTGTGTAGGGAGATATGGTCCTCTTTTTGTTACTTTATGCTACCCCATCTCAAAGGAATATTTTTAAATCAGAATTCTGAATATCAGGAATTTTTGTGTGAATTTGAACATCGATTCCTTAATTGTTTTAAAATGAATTTGCATATTTAGTGGAAGTATTCTAATTTTACAATTTCTTAGTACGAAAAAAAAAATGAAAAATTCGTACTTGCACAATGAGTTTAAAGAAAGGATGGAGAAATTTTTATTTGTCTTTTATGTGATGTATACGAAGGCAGAGTATGAGACGTAGTGGCTCACCGATAATAAGAACTCGCCCAAAGGTGTCGCCTAGTAGTAGTCAATGAAGAACATTGAGAAGTGTTTTCACGAGGTCTCAGGTTTAAAAACCAATAGTGATAAAATCACTAGGTGAATCATTTTCATCTATCCAAGCCTTAGAGTTACTTGGTGCATGCGCTGGTGGGAGGTAGTAAATACCTCATGAAATTAGTTGAGGTGCACGCAAGATAATCCGGACACTACAATTATAGTCATGGGATAGAGGGTAGCATCTTGGTGTATGATAACTAGAATCACGATAGTTCCTTACACCCCACCCCCCCAAAACCCCCAGAAGATCCTTTTTGTCAAGTCTTGTATGTCTTTGATCCATTTGCTTGGGTCTTCTATGAATTCAAATTTGCAGTTTATCACATTAAAGATTAGCCGACTTGCGTTAGACACTGAGAAAGATGTTGGTTCGCAAATCTCAATTATCTCTTAACATTCTGATCTTGCCTCGTATTGAAGGGGATTTATGAAGGAAATGAAAACATAAGAGTGGATATAGTGCAATATGGCAAATTAGTGATTAAACGCACATTAACATTATGAAACACACCCAATTTGACAACAATCTGGCAAATATTAACAAGAACATTGGCCAATAACCAAATCGATCAATTACTTTACATGAGACTTCTAAACCACTTTCAGAGCAGCAGGATAAAAACAGTAAAGAAGAAAAGAAAACACAGCATATACATATTTGATTGATTGTTGGTCCTAGAGTTTGAAGAGTTTCATGAGCAGCAACCACCACTCTGTTGTGTTTGTTGTTCTTGTTTCTGTTTCAAGATATTTCTCTTCCCTACCGTGGATCCTTCTTCCAGGAGACTAGGCACCTCCATTATCTGAATACAGTAAGTAGTCTAGTTAGAAAATCAATGAAAAAGTTAATCTTGAAAAGATTCAGTTGACCAAATGGGTTGGTTTTTAAGTCAACCAGATCAGAACTGTTGGATTCCAACATTTCTCAAGCTTGAAAGTCAAGGATTTTAAGTCAAGAAACATTGGACTGTATGGGTTCTTAATCTTGAGAGTCGATTAGTCATCCCTACTTGCCTAGTATGTGACTGTTTCTAAGTGTAGAACACGATGTATCTTCAGAATAAATCGTACTGATTACTGACTGATAAAAGCACGACATTTTCCTTTGCGCGTAAAACAAGGGGAATTATGAATGTACACTACAGCTGGAAACAAGAGAGATCCCACAACACACAATAGATGAGCTTGGGGAATCTTCCACTAAAGACTTATGTATGGGAGTAAAAAGCTACTGCCTGATATCACTATCAGAATAATATTTTACGAGGGTTTTCGATTTAGAAGGTCAACTGGATGCATCTAGCAAATAATGTTTTTTTTTCTGATAGGTAAAATCTAGAAAATAATGTTATATTAAAAACCAGCGGATCATGTTACTTTGCATATGATACTACCTTGACAACATGTCTTGTGAATCCTACAGAAAAGTCATGAATGTATCATTTACCTTCAAGGCAAGCTCTTCAAAGCAGTTCTGCACATTTTCTCGAGTTTTAGCACTACATTCAAGAAATAGACTTCCAAGCTCTTTTGCTAGGGCAATGCCTTCTTCCCTCGTCACAGCTCTCTCAGATTCCTGATAAGCCAATAGTAAAATAAGAGCAAAAGTTGGTTTGCAGAATTTATTCAAGCACTAATGAATGGACTGCAACATTACTGTTAATGCTAAAGATAAATATAGATAAACGTTATAAGATATTCCCACAGAAAACAATAAGATGTAACCAAAACTCATCCTCGAACTCTGTAATCCATTCTGCAACAGAACAATAAAATAAGACGGATAGTCCATTCCCTGAAGCATATATTCTCCAACAGTTGTCCAAACTCATTCTCTAACTCCGTGATCCATTCTTTTCTTTTTTATTTGAAGTTTGAACTCTCTTATATTTAGGTCACATATAGCTTTACTTCATTTTAAATTCCTGTAACTGCAATACCACTATTAATAAAAGAAAGAAGAAACAAAATCCCCTAATCATAGTTTCATGACTTCCTATTATAAGCATTACGGAAGTTCCCAGATTCCACAACAAGATAAAGTATATTGCATTTGAAGAGGTGATATCAACATCTTATTTCTCCATGAGATAATGTCTCCTATCGCTCAAGAAGTAAAAATGAAGAGACTCCAACACAATTATCGAAACAAAGTTAAGAGAGAGATACAAGCAAGTTCAGTTTTGCAAGGAACATACCCTGTCAACTTTATTTCCAACCAGCATCTTTACACAATCCTGATTATTACTATACAGCTCTACCTCTTTTGCCCACACATCAAACAGGTTTGTGAAGGTCTCTCTTCTTGTTACATCATAGACTGTAAGCAAAATTTAAGTAGGTATAAACATAATAGTTAGAAATGCATATAAGAATTAAGAGAACACAAAGCATCTAAAAGAAATGTAGAAATATGTCAACAAAGAAACCACACATAAATGTTTCTTATGAAAAAAATTAGGAAAACTACGTTTCTTGTCGAGTATCTGAAAACTACAGACACCTTTTTGGATTTGAACATTTGCTACCAGTCATACCACAAACTTTATTCAAGTAATGGAGATTGGAGAGCTGTTAAAGGTAGAAATATAGAAAAACCATATCAACCCAGTTGCAATTAAGTATTTGCAGTTCGTTGCTCTGCAAGGAGCCAGTCAGAAGGGACCGAGGCAATAATCAGCAAGACTTTCATCACAGGGAAGTTCTATAGCGTTGTCATGAAAACAATAGATTGGGATGCTTGCTTATTGTTCTTGGCAGATAGAACTCCAGCAACGGGGAAAAGGCTACAGATAGTATATCATGAAAACTTATCACTGGACGCAGATTTATTGGAGGTTTAATCAGATTATTCAACGAGGGGGAGCCTTGGCACAACGGTAATACTTAGCAGCATTGCATGGTCAGAAGTTCACGGGTCCAAGTCGGAGAAACAGCGGTTGCAGAAAAGTAAGGTAAAGTTGCATACAGCCCATCGATAGGTCCATCCCTTCCCGGACGCCGTGCGTAACGAGATCTTAGTGCACCTTTTGATTAATCAAATGTTCAACTTAAGTGTGCTTGTCAATTTCCATCAAGATCTGATCTAAGTTTCATACCATAGAATTGTCATATAAAATAATGGAAACCATTTTAGCTAAAAAATCTTAACGCAAACAAATCTTTCGATAACTTGTACCAGTTAGATTGATAATATCTAGAGAAGAAGCTCCAAAAACCAATAGCTCGAGCTTTCACCAGCATTATCAAGAAAAATCATTTTACTTCCCCAGGGTCGGCTAACGCGGTATGCTTTGTGCACCGGGCTGCCCTTTTTTTTTTTACAAGCAATGAACAAAATATGAACAGCTGCTAGATCAAAAATAAACTTGCGGAGGATTGAGCAATGGAAATGGCTTATAAATAAAAGTATGGATATCACATTTGATGTAAACCCAGGAAACATAAAAAACAAATAAATTGGGGTCGAGTGTATCCTCTGAAAGAGAAGTGTATCGTATATTCCAGCCTTAACTAGCTATAGCAGTTGTTGCCGTTTATAGATTGCTATTGCAAGTGACTCTTAATTATGCATTGTTCTTTCATAGTGGAATAAGGCAGAATGACGTTTAAACTGCAATGAAGATGAGTGATGTAATAACAAAAGTTTAACTCTAGCTAACTCATAGATGGATTATCAACATTGGATGTATCCTCTCTTGCAAGATATGAAAATGCATCAATTCACTTTTACTTACCAAGAATGATCCCCTGAGCACCTCTGTAGTAGGAGCTAGTCAGTGTCCTGAACCTCTCCTGTCCAGCTGTAGGAAACATGATATGTACAATTAAAAGTTTCCACTGGATCTAGGTAAAACCAAATACTATGAAGTTTTTCAGCAAAGCTACTGAGACAAACTGGTTAATTGTTGGAGTAGAACAACAGCGATAGTTATACCTATGATAAAACTGATTTCAGTAGATTCTTTTTTTTCTATCAGTGAAACTGATTTCAGTAGTTCCGCCAGAATGTTGAATTCCAGAACTCTTGATCCCCAGGAAAAGCCTTAGACACTTCTCCGCGTAGTGATTCGATGTTATGCAATATTAACATGTTAACCTTGTTGCATAGAGGAAAGCTTAATGGTTATTATGTTACAATGAGGGAATGGATTATTGTCTCCTTCTATGGTCGTAGACAATCCTCACCTAGTGAACTAGCATTTGAATTTAGTTAAGTACATGGTTTATTTTTCTTAACATGGTCTAAGAGCCATCTCTATTGTTGTGTTTTCGAATGTTGGTCCCCATGTTTTGTTATACAAGCTCTAGATATTCTGGCGTGCAAGGAGGGTGTGAGGGTGTCAAATATGGGATCAAGAAATGGGTTATAGTCTCCTTAAATGATCTTGGAAAGTCTTTACCTCATGAGCTAGTTTGGGGTTGAGTTAAGCCACATATCCATTTTTCCGTAACAAGTCAAGCATCTTAAAATGCAGGTGAAAATCAAATTGGCACATCTTTAGTTAAAGCAAGTAATCGTCATGTAGACTATGTTGTATTTTTTTCTGATCAAGGAAATTAGAGGTTTCAATAGATTAAGTTGTGTTTAAGCACATAAATCCACCATTGCAGAAAGAGATTTAAGTGATGCTGTGATAATTTGTTAATCACTGTTTCACATACTTCACCACACAATGCAAATATTATTTTCCTAACTAGACTTGATTTAATCATGTGTCATCTATGTATCATGAAATGTTGTATTTCCAGTGGTAAGGAGTATCGACTTAAATGGTCATAAACATTTTAGAACTCCAAAAGCTAGGATATTAGATACCAAATGTTCCTAAATTGTGCAGTTCAAAATTTTAAGTGCAAATTTTTTTAATAACCGTGGTGTCTGGGTCAGCTTGCGCGCACAGGATACCTGCCACCTCACACCGCAGAAGGGACCAGGTAACTCTGTCCACCAAGGCGACAATTATAGTGCAAATGGTAATTTTTAGTGTAAATTTCATCTACAGATTACCCATTTTAAGAATGATGAATACAGGTAAGGCTTTGCACCATATGATATACAGTAAACTAAATTCCAGAGTCTACATACCTGTGTCCCAAATGGTAAGCTTCAGTTTTTTCCCACTAACAGTGAGCGTCTTAATCTTAAAATCGACACCTATTCATCAGACAAAGGAATAGTAAGTCAGTGGAAAATTGTATCAGAGAAGTCAACCATCATACGAGAATCTACTGACAACAACTTCAGAAGATGCTTAAATAAATTATCAGGATGAGAGAGAGAGAGATGAGGGAAAAGAAAAAAATTGAACACTCTAAAGCTATATTTCTTGCTTGCGTGCATCTCAACTAGTCCATCAGGTACTCCCACCAGCATATTCTACTCTGTTACTACCCATAAACAACTTAAGATGCTGTATGTCTAAAACAAATATCAGCTTAGTTTAGGCAATCTTAAGATACAGCAGAAAGGTATCTGCATATTTATATACAGTCATCTGATATAAACTTAATTGATCGTTAATAAGGGAAATCAAATCAACTCAACACCTGACATATTGTGTCAAAATGGGGTTAAAAAATAATTGTATGTTAAAGGACAGCCTAGTGGTTGGTGAAAACAGTCCTAACAATCTGTCTTCTTGTTTTTGTTTTCTATCATTTCTTCTGTCTTTATAGTACCCTAAAAACAAATCCACAATAATTTAGACAACAGTGCATTTCAGATTTATAAAAAAAATCAATAACTTTATTATCAGGATATAAAGACCTTGTTGTATTTCTTACTGAATACAGAATGATTTTGTTTCTACTTTTGGTAAATAACATGTGTAAGACTAGTTTGGAGCCGGAGCTAGGATCTAAATAATGATTATTTTCTAGTTCAAGTATAAATTCAAAATAACTGTTAAGCATCCAACAAAATCCCCTCAGCATTAAAAGAACAACAACGATGCAAACCTCTAATTGCAACTGATTAACTATAGTTTCAATCATAAAAAATTCCAGTCCATCTGATTTCCAAACTATACAACATTTTTCAGATTTCACTTCAGGCAGTAAATAGTGAACAATCTGTGAATCAAAAATTTTAGTCAATCATTAAAATGAATCCAGCAATATCCCATCAACATTAACGAACAACAATGATGCAAACCTCTAATTGCAACTGATTAATTATAATTTCAATCATAAAAATATCCAGAGTCCATTTGATTTCCGATTAACAAACATTTTTCAGATTTCACTTCAGGCAGTAAATAGTAACCAATCGAGAATCAAAAACTTAACTTTAATCAATCATTAAATAGCAATAACAGCTGCTGATTTGAAAGTACGACTTGAAAAATCACAGCAGTAAGTAGTGATTAATCTGAGAATCAAACAAAAATAACTTGCACTATAAATCATAAAATATTCCGTATGTTCTAAACTACTTAGTTCATTCATCGATTCCGGATACAAATTAAAGTTCCTAGCTCATAATAGCTTGAAACAACAGCAGTAAATAGTGATTTATCTGAGAATTAATCCTAACAAAAATAACTTGCATTAATCATACAAAGAGTAAAACTAGTTCACCGATTTCGGATTCAAAATTCTGAGCTCATAAGTTCCAATATCCAAATCAAACACTACAAAGAAAAACTGGATCAACTACAAATTGTCGCTAATCTGTTGCTAAATTGCTCGTAGCTAACATAATTTTTTGATAATTTATCAATAATCCATCACTAAACATGATTACTGACGAATTTTGTTGACGAATTTTGTTGTTTAGCTACAGAATTCTATTGAATCTCACTGTTCCCTTGAACTGCAGCTTGGTCGATCAGATGACATGACCCACCATTGTTGACTAGTTGAGCTCAAGGAGATGTTAGTCGTACAAATGAGAGGAAAAAGTAGAAGCAGAAGTAGAGAAGAGCAAAGATAGAGTTTGGGGAAATTACTGTATATTCAAATCAATTAAGAATACAATACAATGCCACATATATATACAACCAATTGTGCATCTAGAATCATCTAACACTAACCACACTAACTAACTACTAATTACTTTCTACAACAAATTAACTAACTTGTAACTAACCTCTAATAACCTTAACTAACTTTTATAAACTCCAACTAACTTCATAGTATTTATCAAGTACACTGCACCTCATGGCACAATTGTGCACTTTCCTAATTCTTTCACACACACCCTCAAGCTAGGAGATATGAAAAATGCCTATCTTGAACATCAAGTGTTCATGTTGTGGTCGACCAAGGGCCTTAGTGAACGAATCTGTTGGCTGGTTAGCAGAGGTCAAATATACAATGTGGATCAGCCCTTCTTGAATCTTTTCTCTAATGAAATGGCAGTCTATATCAATGTGTTTTGTGCGTTCATGAAAGACTGGATTAGCTACAATCTGGATGGCAGATTTGCTGTCTGAGAAAACTGAAACGGGTGTCTGAACTTCAACTCCAAGTTCATGATATAAACCAACAAGCCAGATTATCTCAGCTACTAAGGCAACCATAGCTCTGTACTCAGCTTCTGCTGAGCTTCTAGAAAATGTCACTTGCTTTTTAGACTTCCATGATATTGGTGAAGAGCCAAATAACACCAAGTAACCAGTGATTGATCTTCTGTTGTTAACACATGAACCCCAATCTGCATCACAAAACACTCTGATCTGAGGAACACTAGTTCTGGACATAAGAATTCCAAGCCTGGTACTTGTTTAATATATCTAACAAGCCTAAGACATGCCTCCATATGTGATGTTTTAGGAGCCTGCATGAATTGGCTCAAGCATTGCACAACAAATGCAATATCTGGTCTAGTTGTCAGGTATAACAACCTACCAATCATTCTTCTATACACATTGGGTTCTGATAGAGGTTCATCTGGTTCTGGCATAACAACATCTAAATCTGATGACAGAAGTGTGGCAGCAACATGTTGATCAAACTCAGTAGTAGTGAACTTCTGATTCATGTCCATTGGTGAATATGCCGGCTTAGCACCTGCAAGACCCATATCTGATATGAGCTCCAATGCATACTTCCTTTGATGCATTAATATACCCTGAGAATTCCTTGCAAATTCAATTCCAAGGAAATACCTAAGCTCTCCTAGATCCTTTATCTTAAAAGTTGCCTGCAGTGCTTCTTTTGTGGATTGAATGAGTCCTGGATCATTTCCAGTAATTAGCAAGTCATCTACATACACCAACACCACCACTAAGCTATCATTCTCCTGTTTAGTAAACAGAGAGTAATCTCTGTGACTTTGTTGAAATCCAGATGAAATCAAGGCTGTAGTGAGTTTGATATTCCATTGTCTTGATGCTTGTTTCAAGCCATATAAGGATTTCAGTAATCTGCAAACCTGCTTCTTCCCAATTTTGACATCAAAGCCTTCTGGAACTATTTGGCTGCTGCAAGGGCAATAACTAACCTCACAGTGACCATTTTGATTTTGACTACCGGTGAGAATGTCTCCTTATAATCAAGCCCTTCCTGCTGATTGTATCCATTTGTTACCAATCTGGCTTTAAATCTCTCAACTTCTCTTGTTGCCTTGTATTTAATCTTGTACACCCACCTGCATCCTATAGCCTTCTTTCCTTCTATGAGTGAGACCAACTCCCATGTTCCATTATCCTCCAAAGCTTTAATCTCAGTTCTCATTGCTTCAACCTATCTCTTGTCTTGTGCAGTTGCTGAGTAATTATGTGGCTCAGTGTCAAGTGAGACATTAGCCACAAAACTTTGGTACACCTGTGTGACAAGCATGCATAATCAACACCATTAGATATTGAATATAAGCAGCAAGAAGAACCATGTTTGGTGACATAATCCTTGTGCCAGATAGGCTCTAACATCATATTCTGAAAGATTAGTTTCCAATTGTATGTGGTCTGCAACATTCTCATGTAGTGCTTCTACAGGAATACACACATCCTAGGTTGCATCCTGAACTCCCAAAGTTGGACTCCTGTATTCATCTCCCCATGGCAACCTGTTGTCTGCTAGTGAGATATTAACATTCTGTGGATGAACCAGATCATCAAAACAGAAATGTTCTTGTGATCTGATATGACTAAGATTGTCATCTGCATTACCTTTGAGAGAAAATATTGTCTCCATAAACATCACATCTCTGCTCATGAAAAATGTCCTATTCTCCATGTAATACAACTTATATCCCTTCTGTGCAGATCCATACCCAAGAAAGACTGCTCTTACAGCCCTTGGTCTAAACTTATCATGTTTAGTCAGAATAGTTGCAAAACACAAATAGCCTATCACTCTTAAATGGTTAAGTGATGGTGTTCTATTATACAACATCTCATGGGGTGACTTATTTCCTATGATAGTTGAAGGAATTCTATTCATGATGTATACAGCCCCTCCACACAATATCCCCAAAACATATCAGGTAAGCCTGCTTGAAATTTTATTGCCCTGACAGTTTCCAGAATGTGTATGTTTCCTTACCACTACACCATTTTGGTGTGGTGTGTGTGGACAGGAACTCTCATGCACCACACCATACTGATGAAACAACTATCTACAATTATGATTAAAAAATTCAGTATCATTATCAGATCATACTATCTGAATCTTCATTTCAAACTGAGTACTGACTTCAACAAAGAAATTTTTAAGCAATGTAACTACATCAGATTTCAACCTCATTAAAAAAATCCAAGTCCATCTGGAATAATCATCCACAATAGTCAAGAAATATCTCATTTCATTATATGTTTCTACCTTGTAGGGTCCCCCATACATCCATGTGTAACAGTTGAAAATGTCTTGTTTTCCTACTAATACTGACTGGAAATGGAATCCTAGTATGTCTAGCTAGTGGACATACTTCACACTTATTCAAAATAAAAGTATCATTCTTGAAACATGAAATTTTCCTTAAAACAGTCATAGGTACATGACATAACCTCTGGTGCCAGATGACTGCATCTACATGATGTATGGCTGACAGACACTTATTCCGTTCTTCCTTCTTATTTTGTGTATCCAAGCATAATATGTACAATCCTTCTTCTTCATTACCAATCCCCCCTCACCTTCCCAGATGAGAGATCCTGAAACACACAACATTGTGGAAAGAAAGTGACACTACAGTTCAATTCTTTTGTTACTTTTGACACAGACATGAGATTGAACTTGAAATTAGGCACACAGAATATTTTTAAGAACATCACCTCCACCTAAGGGATAATCACCAACATGTGATATTCTGATTGAATCTCCGGTAGGTAATTGCACTCCTCCTGTTCTTTCTGCCAAATTTTAATTTTGTATGCAATTATGATCACTAACCATATGATTGGTTGCACCTGTGTCCACTATCCATTTCATCAACATTTCTGAATCAAAAACACATTTACCTTCCATATTAGCACTACCACTAGTCTCTCCCCTGTTGTTAAGCAGATTGAGGAGTTGTTGATGCTGACTTGGTGTGAATTGGCTATGTGAGACTGCATCTACAGGTTGTGACCACATTCTCTGATTGTGATTGCAAGCTGACAAAAGTTGTGTGCTCTGTGAATTAGAACCTGATCCGTGGTTCTGTCCAAAATATGGTTTCTGTATATGTTTCATGTCATGACAGTGCATTTCTTCTACATGTCATGTATCTTCAAGAGGCAAACTTCCACCAGTTACTGCATATGCCTTCTTGCTTTTATTCTTGAAGTCTTCAGGACATCCATTGATCTTGTAACAGTTATCTTGTGTATGTCCAGTTTTGTGACAAAAGTCACACTTCATCAATTTGAAACAATCCATCTTAGTATGACCTTTCATATGACAGAAGTCACAAAAGGCATTAGGATTGTATGTTTTCTTTTGTTTCAGAACTCCACTCCTGTTCCCTCCACTTCCATTTATGGTTGTGAACATAGCAGAAGATTCAATTGTTTCCTGCATAATCTTGCTTGTCCCTGCAACCATTCTTTGGCTTTCCTCCTGGTTGATCACTGCATATACCTGGTTCAGACTTGGCACCTGTTGCATCATAATAATCTGGCTTCTAGCTTGACTATAGCTTTCATCTAGTCCCATTAGGAATTGTAGCATTCTTTGGTATTGTAAATGATCAACAAAATTTTTGGATTTAGCACAACATGTTGGTGGTGGTATAATAGAATCATACTCATCCCAAAGGTCTTTAAGCCATTGAGTAGTACATTGAGACTGATTGTGATCCTTGTCTCATTGTAACAATTTCCTTGTGTAATTGGAAGGCTCTAGAACTGTTTATCTTGTCAAATCTCTCCTTTAAATATTCCCATATACTGTGTGAATTAATTAAACAGCATGCCACTGAGTAAGTTCTTGCTTACATTTCCCATCAACCAAGACACCACAATTGCATTACACCTATCCCACACTCTTGCTAAATCTCCACAGAAAGCCTCCCTCTTTACTGATCCATCGATAAAACCTACTTTGTTCTTCCCTAACAGAGCCAACTTCATTGCTCTACTCCACAATGTGTAATTATCCATTCCATTCAACACAATTCCAACAGATAGTGAACCTGGTGCATCAGATGGAAAGAGATACACAGGATGATTATGATCGATGTTTACTGTTAATGTCGCAATTCCACTTGTTATATCTTCTGTATTGTTTTCCATTATTACTAATTGTAGCTTATCGACTTCAATTATTGTTGGAATCAATCGATCTGCTCCATTCTACTAATCTTCTATCTCGATTAAACTTATGAATCTTCAATATGCTTCTCCACTCCCAGAATTTAGTGTCGAACACACAAATCCCTCGAATTCCTCTTTGCATGTAAAGGAACTCCCTTGATCAGCGTCGAATTACCACCGCTCTGATATCATGTTGAATCTCACTGTTCCATTGAGCTGCAGCTTGGTCGATCAGATGACATGATCCGCCATTGTTGACTAGTTGAGCTCAAGGAGATGTTAGCCGTACAAATGAGAGGAAAAAGTAGAAGCAGAAGCAGAGTAGAGCAAAGATAGAGTTTGGGGAAATTTTCGAATATTTAAGTATACAATACAATGCCGCATATATATACAACCAATTGTGCCTCTAGAATCATCTAACACTAACCACACTAACTAACTATTAATTACTTTCTACAACAAATTAACTAACTTGTAACTAACCTCTAACAACTTTAACTAACTTTTAACAACTCCAACTAACTTCATAGTATTTATCAAGTACATTGCACCTCATGGCACAATTGTGCACTTCCCTAATTCGTTCGTTACTAATTCCTACTTTTTTAGTAGTACAAGGATTAATCAAGCAAACACTAGAAGAAAATACATAACGTAATTAACAAAAATAACTATACAAATGTCATACTAAGAGTTAAACTAGTTCAGAGATTTCGGATTCAAACTTCCAAATCAAAGGATCAAACAAAAACTAAAAAGTATATACGTATGCATTCACACACAAGGCAAGCCAAATTATGGAGCAAAGAGAGTTACCAATGGTAGGGGCAAGATCGTCAACAACATTAGAAATGAAGCTAACAAGCAAGCTACTCTTTCCAACTCCAGAATCTCCAATCAACAAGATCTTAAACAACAGATCGTAACTGCTATTGATCTGCCCTATCGTCGCCGTCATCGGTGAACTCCGTCAACTCTCTCTATCTAAAAACTATGCACTTTCTCTCTCTAAAACCTTCGTACAGAAATGATGTAACAGTGATACTATGTCAGAGAGCTTATGGCATGATGATTCACTACTTTCTCACTATATTTGTATATGTAGAGAGAGAAAATTAATATAGCTGAAAAGTGAGAAGTGAGAACAACGTTTTTGCGGTTATTCGTTTCTTTTTCTTCGTTAACAAGGGACTTCTCATCTGCTACAATTAATTCAATTACACAATTTATACTTCTCGAATTTTTATTTGATAAAAGTTTCATACAATCAAATAAAAATTTAAAATTAAATTATTTCTAAACAAAAAAGTATAATATTTTTTGGAGACAGTTTAAAGAAAAAGTATACCATATAATATGCAGGCGGAGTAGTGGTAAAACTAGATATTTTATTAAGGGCATTCGAATTTTCGAGAAGTAATATATAATATATATGTTAAGCCTAGTTAGCAGTTCCAGCTCCATAAGGTCACGACCGATATCGTCACTATCATTAATATCGATTTCATCGAGAAGAAAAATTTTAGGCTTATTATTCAGGAACTTGTTCAGAAATATCCTAATGAAAGGAACATGGGAGTTTATTGCTAGGTATTGGACCAAATAGAATCGTTCAGTTCCTATCGAACCTATCACTAAAATACTCCTAGAGGGGATAAGGCTGAGTGGAGCGAAAATAGTTTTCCATGAGATGAAAATGAAAATTATTTTTACAATACGAAATTTGTGAATAAGTGATTGTCTGATAATTAGCAAGGAATATTCGTCTTCCTGTTAAATAGGATGAATTGAACTCATAATTCATTAGATATTTTTTATGAATGTCAACTAAGTATCGTAAGTAAATTACTCTCCGATTGTTCAATTATTTGATAATCATAGTCATTTATCAATATATGTAATATATATCTGCAATATGTAATAATTGATATGTCTATATGGTATAATTTTTTACGAAAGATGTTCAGTTAAACACCCTTGTTGGATTGTGGCTCCACCACTGGGGAGAAGTATATATAAGGATTAAACATATTCAAGAGAAGATCATTTAATAGTAGCAAGAGAGTGAAAAATGAACTTAATACCTAATATAACAATATCATTGTTGTTGGATAAGATATAACTTTTTATGATTTTTTGCTACTTGAAAAGAGAATTGAAATTTAAAAAATGTAAAAAGTAAAAGAACTCAAATTTAATTCGCTGATAAAGGTTATATTATCAACATTCTATTTTAGTTTCCAGCAAGAGATTTATTTATGTTCAATTTATATGAATAAAGTATCATTTTAGTTAATTTACTATAATTAATGTTGCGTATTTATAGTAAAAATATTCTGTTACGCGCGGAAAGGCAATGCAACCGCCACCTGAGAATTATAGTGGCATTTAAAGTAATTAAAATGAGAAAGAGAGGTGAAGAGTTATTGAGATTGGGCTCCAGGCTTTGAGTTGTAACTTTTGGTGGTGGGTCAACATCTAAGTGGGCCTTTTTTTGGTACGGGTTATTGGGTTTGGACCCAAAATTGTTTGATTATGAGGGCTTTTTCTTGGCACTACTACTTTTTGGTTGTTTGTTTAGGATTTTTTTTTGGGATCTCTACACAAATAACCGATCTAATCCATTATTTATTTATTTTAGTCGGTATATATGATTATATACATATTATACATGGATTATACATACAATATATATACTTCGGCTATTTTTAATTTTAGTTTAGGAGTGGATGCCCTTTTTTTTAAAAGAGAAATGATGAAATTAGTGGAGCAAAATAAAAGCATCTACTTTTAGTACTGTTAGGCACAAATTTTGGAATTCACTCTTTAGAATTTATTCCAATATAGAATTAGATAAAGTATGTTTGTATGACTACTCTATTTGGTGTGACATATCACTTTGATTAAGATTGTAGTTTGTTATTTCACATCCTTAAAGTTGGACATGCTAAACTTGTCGTATGGGATATCAACGCATAATTTGAAATTTTATGTCATTAACTACTTTATAAAGACGGTGCTAAAAATGGCCAATGAACGCCGTTTCTACAAAAGAATTAGTCTCGCTTTACAAAACTTAACCAACAATACTTAAATTTCTAACACGACGCTCAACCATTTTCTTTCTATTATGGTATCTCGTCGCTCTTCAATCATAAAGAAAATGATGTAAATTTTATTCATTTCAAGCATAATCTTAAAGGATTTAAGTTATATACGCTGATAACATAAAAATATTTTTTATTATCATTATAGTTTTACCTACTATAGCATAATTTTTTTTTATAAAAAGAGGGGAACAACCCGGTGCACTAAGCCCCTGAGAAGGTTTTATCTACTATAGCATATTAGTTATTATTTTTATTAGATTATAACTATGTATTGTTTATCTTAAAAAGTTATTTATAATTATGTTATAAGGACGTAAAAAACAAAATGTTAGGTCAAGTTATATAGTCCAAAATGGTTACAAATAGTACATGTACGTGAGAAAAAAACAGACAATGTTGGCCAAAGAGTACAAGTGTGTGGGGAATGAATTTATTCAGATGTTTCTGGCTTTCAGTTTTTTTTTTTATCAAGAAGATAATACTTCCTCTGTCCCAATTTAAGTGTCTTGTTTTTTTTGTTCGGTCCTAAAAAGAGTATCTCTTATTATATTTAGTACATTTTGACAAGTTTAAGACCACAGAATTTAAATGACCCACAAATCTTTAATTAAAGATCACAAGATTCAAAAGTCTTCCTTTATTTTTTAAATTCTGTATCTAGTCAAACTAAAACACTTAAATTGAAATTAAGGGAGTAATACTTGTATTTTTTGCTTCAATGAGTATGAAGTGGGATACCACCATTATTATTTATCAAATATCCGGAACGAAAAAGGCTCAAATATGTCATCGAACTATCGGAAAAGGCTCATTTATGCCACTCGTCAATAGTTTGGCTCATTTATGTCATCATCGTTACCAAAATAGCTCATCCATGTCATTTTTCAGTAATGTCGATCTTACAATACCAGATATGGCACGTGGCCTCCAGCTAGATTATGGTTGTGGATGGGTCAGATGCATGAGTCAATTTTTTTATTAATTTGAGATTTAAAATTGAATTGGTTTAATTAAACGACGTGGACTCTAATTGGAGGTCACATGTCATAACTGGTATTGTAAAACTAGCGTTAATGAAAAATGGCATGGATGAGCCATTTTTGTAATGACGATTGCATAAATGAGCCAAACTATTATCAAGTGACATAAATGAGCCTTTTCCGATAGTTCGATAACATATTTGAGCCTTTTCCGTATCTAGAATATGCTTTGCATTTTTAAAAGTTATATTTTCTCAAAATGTTACTACTAATAATTCCGCTTGTTTAAAGAAAATTTAGTAGTATTATATAGTTTTATTTGATCTTTGAGTGATCTCAAATAGTAATAAGACTAAAAGACTTTTAAGGAATGAGCTAGCGAATATATATATTTTTAATATAAATCATATTTTTAATAATTCCTCTTATGTTTGTCAATAAAGCAATTTGAGCAGACATTATATAATACTTTGATGGTTTGTACCATTTTGTAATAGTTGTTAGCAAGTGTACCATGTTTATATTTATCATATTTAGTGTTATGTAATTATGGTAGAATTAGAATCCCTTGTTGTATAAGGATTCCACATTGTACACCTATAATATATTTTGTATTAATGAGAAAGACTCTCCAATGGAAATTAATACAATTCTACATGGTATCAAGAGCCAACAATCCTTCCCGACCTAAGACCTAATTTCGGTCGCCCATCCCTCTATTTTTCCGGCGCCAAACTGATCGTATAACTCTGGTACATCCGATATACGCTGATATACAGCGGCCCAACCCTCCAATTCTGCAAAACAGCCTTGTATACCCCTGGTATACTGTTGATACACAACCCTATTTCTTTCTCTATATCTCCAGCAGCCGTATACCCTTTGTATATAGCCTATACACGCCGATATACACTATATATACGACTGTTATACCCTCATTTCCACTATATATTGTCCATATATAGCCTCCCTGAGACGATATACACCTCGTATAGGGTTGTTTCTGCCTCATACACTGCTTGTATACTTCCCTTCAGCCGACATACACCTCGGCTAATGCCCCGGAATCCCAACGTTGCTTTGTTTCTTCCTCCTCAATTGCTTTCCAACAACCCTATGGCGGTAAATAACCACACTGGTTATTCTGGTAGCAGCAGAAAAGCTGATAGGGATTGGGCCTTCAGCAACAATTCAGAGCTTGCGGCCCAACAACATCAATGGCCACAGTTGCGGCCCAGCCACATGGGAGCACAACCGCAGGGCCACTATCATTAGGCCCAAACCCCTACGACCCACCAGTGGCCCAACAATCTGATAGCATAGACGACGGGACCCGACATTCTGGCCCAACGTCATGGCGCCCACCAGTTCACTCCAGGCTTCTCCCAAATCAATTTGGGCCAGGTTTTCGACACATTGACCCCTCAGAAGCCCGATAATGTGTGGTATATGGATACAGGCGTCACTTCTCACCTCACCAATAATTCTGGTAATCTTCCTCAAATGCGAAATTTAAATACTCCGCAGTCCATTATGGTCGGTAACGGTCATCGCATTCTAATTCAAGGATTTGGCCACACCCTTACCCCACCACCACATCACTATTTCTCTCTTAAAAATGTCTTATATGCCCCACACATCATCAAAAATCTAATTTCTGTTAGAAAATTTGCCACCGATAATTCTGTGTCGATTAATTTTGACCCATTTGGATTTTCTGTCACGGACCTCCGTACCGGAAAACTCTTTACGCGATGCAATAGTGAGGGGGACCTATATCCTTTCCTACCCACATCCGTTGCTAGTGTCACTCCTGCCACCGTTCTAACAATCATATCTCTTTCAACGTGGCATAGTAGACTTGGTCATCCGGGTTCTCACATTTTTATTCTCTTAGAAACCGTAATTTAATCCAATGTAACAAAGGGAACCTGTCTCATAGTTGCTCCTCTTGTCAGTTAGGAAAATATGTTAGACTACCATTTACTACTTTTATGAGTACTACTTTCTCTCCCTTTGATATTATTCACGCTAATTTATGGACATCTCCCATAACTAGCAACTTAGGTCACAAATTTTATATGGTATTTTTGGATGATTTCTCTCACTTTCTTTGGGTCTACCCACTCAAACTCAAATCTCAAGTCTTCTCCAAATTTGTTGAGTTCCGTACACTGGTCAAAATGTAATTTGAAAAAGACATAAAACTGTTTCAATGTGATAATGGTCGTGAGTTTAATAATTCCCTATTTCATAATTCTGTGCGGATAATGGCATGATTTTTCGTTTCTCCTGCCCCTAAACCTCCCCTCAAAATGGAAAAGTCGAAAGACTTCTCCGAACCATCAATAATATGATTCGTACTCTTTTTTTTTCATGCGTCTCTCCCCTTACTTTTTGGGTATATGAGCTAAAAACGGTAGAACACATTCTCAATATTTTACATACCTGTGCGATTCAAAATTGGACACCCACCGAAATTCTCTACCGTCGGATCCCCACCTATGACCATCTTCAAATTTTTGGTTGTCTGTGTTACCCTAATCTGACATCCACGTCCCCTCCCACCCCCCCTATACCCCATAAATTGGCACACAGATCTACCCCGCGCGTCTTCCTAGGCTTCCCGTCAAACCATAGGGGTAACTTGTGCTATGAGCTCTCCACCGACAAAATTATAATATCTCGCCACATCACCTTTATTGAGTATGTTTTCCCGTTTGACAATATATAAAAAATTCCGAGTCACTGATTATCAATTCCTCGAAGATTCGGACCCATCACCGCTTGTCAAACAAACACTGGTCAGTCGCATCGTTCGGCACGGCAGACGCACTAATCGCCGCCATCAGCCCAAATTCGACGCTCTCCACTTCGCCCTCTCAGTTCCGCTCTTCTTTTCCAAATGCAGAACCGACGTACCAACCACCACCACTGCACCGTCAAACCTAAGTCAAGGCACTACTACCTCTCCGTCACTTCCGCAAGTCACTGTAACCACGGTCTACCCGTCGTCCAGGTTTACCCCATCCCTGACTGTCCATGCCACCATCGACAGTCGGTCGGTTTTCTCTCAGTTCCATTCCACCGACACACCCACCATTCATCGGTCGTCTCATGTGTCAACACCACACCCTGTCGTCGTTTCGATCAATCAACACAGTCCAGATCCAGCACCCTCTCACCGGTATAGTAACACCCATGACACCCCAACCACGACATCACCACTACCACCACGACATCACCACTACCACCACAACGCCACATATTACCAGATCCACATTCGAGTCCCGTACCTTCACCATATCCGACAGCCTACCCAACCCAACTAGTATCATCATCGCCACCTACCATCACTAGTCACCACCCACAACCCGTCGCCTGTCACCCACTACCAGTCCCGTCCATTGACATCGTCCCATTTTCGACACCAAACCAATACGCAGAACTGAACCCATATCGTGACCCAACACCCAGCAGACCTACCTCACCCATCCTTGCCCTCTCACACCATATGGAAACCCGTGCCCAATACGAATTTTCAAACCCAAAGTCCAATTTAACCTGTCCACACAAACCATATCCCCTATTCCCAAAAGCCCAAAATTCGCCAAAATGGATCCGAATTGGAATGCGGCCACATGTGAGGAGTTTAATGCTTTAACAAAACAACGTACTTGGGATTTGGTTCCTCGAAAGGGTGAATGTGATCCATTGCATGTGGCTTTTTCGTCACAAATACATGGATAGTGGTGACTTAGAGAGATATAAGGCAAGGCTTGTGGCAAATGGTACTAATCAACATGAGGGCATTTATTGTGGTGATACACTTAGTCCGGTTGTTAAACCGGCCACCATTCGCATAGTTTTGAGCATCGCTATGGGAAAGCATTGGCCGATTCATCAACTTGATGTAAAAAATGCTTTTCTCCATGTGGATTCAAAATAAACTGTCTACATGCACCAGCCGCCGGTTTTGTCCATCCAGCAACCCCTCGGTATGTATGTCATCTCCGTAAGTCACTTTATGGTTTAAAACAGGCCCCTCAAGCGTGGTATGATCGCTTTGCACAATTCATTATGCACATCGGGTTTACATGCAGTAAGTGTGATAATTCTCTGTTTACTTTCCATAAAGGCAGTAACACTGCTTATTTATTGTTATATGTAGATTATATTGTTCTTACTGCTTCTTCCGATGTGTTGAAAAATGATATAATTGCACTGCTCAAAACCGAATTTGCTATGAGTGACTTGGGGAAATTGAGCTATTTTTTAGGGATTTCAGTGACCAGATCGGCAGATACTATATTTCATTGTCAGCGTAAGTATGTAGAAGAGATTGTGTACAGGGCTAAAATGGTCAATTGCAAAATCATGTCTACTCCAGTTGACTCTAAATCAAAGCTCAATGCTTTGGATGGTAATCCAGTATCAGATCCCACTATATACAAGAGTCTTACTAGAGCACTACAGTACCTTACTTTCACCAAACATGATATTACGTATGTTGTTCAGCATATGTGCTTATTCATGCATGCCCCCAGGGAGCCTCATTTTACTGCCCTCAAACGTATCATTCGATATGTTAAGGGCACACTTGATTATGGATTGCATCTCTACCCCTCATCACCGACCAGGTTGTTATCATTTGGTGTTCTATTTGGTGTTCAATACCCGCTTGGAGACTCGATTAATTTAAATTTACATCGCATTGCTTTAGTTCACGAGATAAAACGCTTCCTACTAAAAACGACTGAAATATTAATTAGTTATATAAAACAACATATAATGGTTAGCTACAGAAAACCACAAGATATGAAGAAGAAAAAAGTTCAAATTTTTTTTGTAGAGATATTTACTTGTATTGAATGATGTACGCATGATTTTGTGCAAGTGATTTTGATCTTTTTGTAAAATTATACTTGTATGTGTGTTCAGATCTTAGGCCAGTGGCGTATGTAGCCTTGTAAGATGGGGTTCAATTTAACCCTTAACACTTTCGACGCGGAGCATAAATTTATGTGTAAAAAATTATTAAAATTATAATAAATAGTATGTATGAACCCATAACTTTAAAAATATAATAAGTTCAATGCTAAAAATCTTAAGACTAAACATATAGAGTTTAAATCCTAGATTCGACTATGCGGTAGGGATTCAAAAGCCTTTAATTCTTCGTCCAAATGGATGTTCACTTTGCATTGTGTAAGTAGTTATATATAAACATATTTATTTTAAAAGATTATGCATACACTCACAGATAATAATGAATTTGTGCTGGATATGACACCTCTTATAAAAGGCCGACTCCACCAATTATACACTTTTTTTCCCCTCAAAAATTCTCTAAAAATAAAAATTTGCAGAACTTCATAACAACAAAAATAACAACCAAACAAAAAAGTATATTGGTTTACTTTTTCTGCAGGTAAAATGTGTTCAAGGGGTGGAATCCAAATATTTAAAAACTTTTTTAAAAATAAAAATCTCTAAAAGTTGTCCAAATGGACCCAGCAAAATCTCCTTTTCTTGTTAATAAAGTTAAATATGTGCATCATGCCAAGTCTTTTTGTTGTTTTAAAAGAGCATAGACCAAATCAAAAAAGAATATCATATCTTATGAAAAATTAACAATAAACTATGACAAGTGCAATCTGTAAAGCGTGCATCAATTCATGATTATGTTGAGACAAGTTCAGAGAGTAACAAAAATAAACGTTCAAAGTTCTTTTTATTTATTTCTTTCTTTTCCATCAAAAAGGAAAAAAAAGTGAATAAAGGGTAAGTAGAGGGAACTTGTGATCTATAAAGGACCATATTATCGGACATGGAACAACTTCTTGTACTTATTTTTTTTCTAAGAGTTTAAGTTTTATATAATGATAATATGAAAAATATTACACAATCAAGTCACTTACTAAATCATTATAGATAAATATTTAATAAGAGTTAATTTGTAATTTGATAAAAATGTAAACATGTCTTTATATACACATTTTTAGAGCATTTTACCTTGGATTTTAATCACCTTAATGAGTCTTAAGTAGGAATGTTTTTTCTCTTAAGGGTGTATTTGGTAAGAACTAAAATATTTTTTGTTAACTATATTTTCTTAGAAAATATTTTCATGGAAATTAAGTGATTGGCTGTTTATTTTCTGGTATTTAATAAGTAAGAAATATTTAATCTAAAAAATAATATTGGGATTAGGGTGGGGTGAGGAGTGAGGGGTTGGGTGTGGTGAGGGTGAGGTGGTCAAGGAGTGAGCGTGGTAGAAAGGAGATGATGAGTTTGGAATGCCACTTATGAAACTTGTTTTCCCTACTCCATTAGGGAAGTCAGTTTTCTTAAGGTGTTTGTTTTCTTAGAAAAAATATTATCTAAAACATTTTGGTCAACCAAGCATAAGAAATTTGGAAAATATATTTATTGAAGCTCTAAAAGAAGGTTTCGGAGCCAACAGATCTCGGCAACAACATTAACAACTCCTATATACTCAGCTTCTGCACTCGAATGGGATAATGTGGCTTGCCGCTTGACAGACCAAGATATGAGATTATCCCCCAAAAACACACAGTAGCCACATGTAGAACGACGAGTGTCCGGACAGCCTGCCCAATCTGCATCTGTGTAGGATAATAACATGTTCGGTGCGGAGGGGTAGAAGTGTAGTTCATAATCAAGTGTGCCCTTAAGATATCAAATGATACGTTTAAGGGCAGTAAAAGGAGAATATATTTGATAGAACAAGAGAATCATTTTGGTTTGTTATGTATCCTTTCTTTAGAAATTAAGGAAAAATACTTTGGTCACATTTTGTGGGTGATCAGTATCAACATCAAAAGTATTTTGATGTATCAAAGACAAACCACCTGATGTCTACCATTTAAATTCATGTTCCTCAAATTGAAAATAACATAATAAGAATACAAAAACTAATGTTTGTTGTGGACAAATAATGCCCCTCAAGTACACAACCCTACTAATTGGAATGAGTTAGTCTCATTTATCACGAATTCGTTATATGCTCATATTTTGACGGATACCAAAGGTAATATATACGAAAGGATTTGAATAGAAACTAGTTTAATTATATATAAGATGGGACTACTTTATCTCATTAGAAGGAAAACAAAGAGCCCTTTTTCTTAAAAAAAATATCTTTATGTCACTTTTTCTCGTGTAACTCTTTTATTTTCTTTTTCCCTTTTTCTGTTTATGTTATTGATTAATTAGTTAACATGGTTTTATTGGTAGAAAATATTGTGTCTGAACTATTATTGTTTTCTTAATCAATATCCCACTATTCATATTGGACCCGATTAATTCAGAATCACAACTCATAAAGTCGGCCCACTAGAATTCTATCTATACCCATAATTCGAATAGGAGACATTTGATTAAGAATGAACCGATTATATTCATCCCACCACAATTTTGAAAATTGGCTGTAACTATTCTATACAAACTTCAGTCAATGTTAGTCTAACTAAGTCTGCAGCAGACTACTATAATACTGAATAGGAAATGAAAACTCGTACTACAATATTGTTATATATATTTATTAAAGAACATTTTTGGCTTACTAGAAGTTTGGCAAAATAAACTATAAGTATACTTAGATGCATATTGCATCCGTCTTTTTCAAATCCTAGGTATGCCTCTCCATAGAACACATTAACATCAAATTAATTGTTATCTTGGACAGAACTTTCTACATAGTGGTTTCATCCACTGTGATTGACGAGGTCCATAAGCTTGGTTGGGAGGTAAAACACTATTTGAAGAGGATAAACATATTAAACATGACCAATCAATTTGTCGATATTCATGAGGTCGCAAATATATGTAGGCTCGAATATAACTAATACGTATAGAACTTCGTAAAATATGTAATATTTCCTCTGAACACTATTGAACTGATTTGGATATGACCTCTCTTTTTTGGCTTTTGTAATTAACGGATGATTTTTCCTATTAAATTGTTGTATTGATTATGTTAGTGTAGAAGTTTTCATTTGTCTGTTACAATTGTACTATTGTTTTGACTGAATCGGAGTAGGCATTTGCACTATAATTATGTTGAAAAAAATCACAGTTTATGTCTAACAACATAAGAATCACTATACCAAAAGAAAAAAAATTACTTCTAAACATTATTAGAATAAAGAATTTAACTCTAATAAAGAAATTCAACTAAATCAAGAAGTTAAAGCCTCAAATAATTTGGTTATGACATATTTGTAGTGAGGTTCACATTTGACTTTACACCATCAACCCAGCCCCAATTCAGCCCCCTAATGGTGAGCCCTCCTAGAACCAACAAGACTCATTGTTCATTTTCATTCTCATGCCTCTAAAAAAAATGTTAAGAATCCGATTAATTATGTCAATCTCAATAATAAGATGATTGATACCATACTAATAAGATAAATTGATACCATGAAATCTATATATTAACCAATAAATTTCACTTGTTTAATTTTACATATTTGCTTACGTATACCTTTGCTCATCTTAATTAATCATCTCAAAGTGATGATTGATGCATGTAGCTATATAATCTTCCAATCTCATATGTAGTGTGCAATACATTTTGTGTGTATGATATTAATATGTGGACCACTACTCCTTACCACCTTCAAAAGATCTCTATAGTTTCTACAGGCAGCAAAATTTCTAGGATAAAGTCTTCTTCTTCTTCTAATTTTAGGATAATGTCTTCTTCTTCTAATTTTAGGATAATGTCTTCTTCTTCTAATTTTAGGATAATGTCTTCTTCTTCTAATTTTAGGATAATGTCTTCTTCTTCTAATTTTTAAACGCCTAAATGATGGGGCAAGTATGTACAACAAAGCATGACTACAATTTTCTAGAAAATATGTCAAAGTAATGTGTAGTTGTAAAATTATTAATTTAAAATCCTATATCTCAAAAGGACTAAAATTCCGAATTTATAAGATTCAAATTCCGTATAAATTAATAGTTTTGATTCAAACTCTATATTTATCTTTAAAAACTTATTTAATATGTACATATATAAATTTAAAACCTAATAACCCAAAAGTGTTTAAATTTTGAACCCATAGTTTTGGTTCAATCCCTGTGTTTGTCTTTAAAAACTTATTTAATATGTATAAATTATTAATTTAAAGTCAACTCAAAAGACTAAAAATTCAAACCTATAAACTTGAACTTCTGACTTTCTGATCCTGCCTAATTTAAATTTAAGGCTGAAAGTCCTATTATGGGTAAAATACTTCCTATCAAAGACCACTTAATTTCTCAAGGCTCGAAATTCGAGATATCTGATTTATGACCGCCACATTTTTTAATTAATTTTTTATGTTATGTTATATTATATGTTAGATATAACAACACTTTGTTATAACACAAAAAATATTGGGTCAAACGACGTTATATAGAGATTTTACGGTACCACTTTATTTCCATGTAGTTCTACATTTAGAGCTTTGAACTACTCTCTAAACTTATTATCTACTATGTGAAATTGTGTTTACTATTTGAACTTTTATTATTTACTCTCTCATCTTTCTTTTAAGCTATCAAACGCATGTTATATCATAGCACATCCATTTGGGTCAATAGTTCACTTAAGACCCCAATACTAATACTCATCCATTTAGGCCAATAGTTCACTTAAGACCCCAATACTAACAGTGTTTTCAATTTTCAAGTCACAATTTCAGTTGATGATGTCAAAAAAGACCAGCAAAAGTCGTTTTATCCCTGTTTTCTTTGGGTAACCCCAAGAGAACAGTAGCGTCGGATAATTAGCACCTCAGTAAACACTACTCTAATTCTTGATGATGTAGTAAGGTTTGTCATATTAGCCATTTTACTAGGTTACATATTTACCATATTTACACATATATATTTGTATTAAAGAGAAAGGTTCCCCAAAGAAGATTAATACAATTTTACATGGTATCAGATCCCTAAACCATTCCCGACATTCAACTCAGCCATGCCACCACCACTGTACCCCCGTCTCTTTCACTGCCGACATACACCACACCCACTGTTCCCCAATCGTCAGGGTTTCCACTACCACTGACAACACCCGCCATCACCACCAGTGCGTCGGTCCCATCATAGTCACCAACCATCGACACAACCTCCCCGGCCAGCCTCAATGTCACTAGATCCTCCGTCGAGACCTGCATCGTCACCACCTCCGACAGCGTACCCATCCAACCAGTGTCACCTGCATCGTCACCACCTCCAACAACGTACCACAACCAACCAACGTCACATGCCACCACCGGTCCACACCCACTGCACTATACCGATTCTGATGCCTCACCTTCACCGTCTGTCCAGCAAATTGACACCTCACAGCTCCCGAGACCTACCCTACCCGCAAACCCGATACCTAGCAGACCCACCCTATAGATCCCTGACACCTCGCACCGCATGGAAACCCGTGCCCAATACGGGATTTTCAAACCCAAAGTTCAATTTAGTCTATCCACACAAACCATATCCCCAATTCCCCAAAACCCAAAATTGGCCAAACTAGACCTAAATTAGAATGCAGCCATATGTGAGGAGTTTAATACTTTAACCAAACAACACACTTGGGATTTGGTTCCTAGACCGGAGGGGGTGAATGTGATTCGATGCATGTGGCTTTTTCGTCACAAATACAGAGATAATGGTGACCTTGAGAGGTACAAGGCAAGACTTGTGGCTAATGGCACAAATCAGTAGGAGAGTATTGATTATGGTGAGACGTTCAGTCCAGTTGTTAAACCGGCTACCATTCGCACGATTTTGAGTATTGCTATGGGTAAGCATTGGCCTATTCATCAGCTTGGTGTGAAAAATATTTTTTTGCACGGAGATTTGAAAGAGACTGTTTATATGCACCAACCGCCTGGTTTTGTTCATCCAGCAGTCCCTCAGTATGTATGTCATCTTCGTAAGTCACTGTATGGGTTGAAACAGGCCACTCGAGCATGGTGTGATCGCTTTGCACAATTTATTTTGCAAATTGGCTTTGTATGCAACAAGTGTGATAATTCTCTATTTATTTTTCATAGAGGTAGCAGCATTGCATATTTATTGTTGTATGTGGATGATATTGTGTTTACTGACTCCTCTGATTTGCTGAAAAATGAGATTATTGCCTTTCTCAAAACTGAATTTGTTATGACTGACTTGGAAAAGTTGAGCTATTTTTTGGGATTTCAGTGACTCGATCTGCAGATACTATGTTTCTTTGTCAGCGTAAGTATGCAGAGGAGATTGTGTACAAGGCCAAAATGGCAAATTGCAAAATCATGTCTACTCTTGTTGACTCTAAATCAAAGCTTAGTGTTGTTGATGGTAATCCAGTGTCAAATCCCACCCTCTACATGAGTCTTGCAGGTGCACTACAATACCTTACTTTCACCAGACTTGATATTACTTATGATGTTCAGCATGTATGCTTATTTATGCATGCCCCCAGTGAGCCTTATTTTACTGACCTCAAGCGTATCATTCGATACGTTAAGGGCACACTTGATTATGGATTGCATCTCTACCCCTCAGCACCGACCAGATTGTTATCATATACGGATGATGATTGGGCAGGCTGTCCGGACACGCGACGCTCCACTTCCGGCTATTGTGTGTTCTTAGGGGATAACCTCATTTCATGGTCTGCCAAGAGGCAAGCCACCCTATCCTGTTTAAGTGCAGAAGCTGAGTATAGAGGCGTTGCAAATGTAGTTGTTGAGATCTGTTGGCTTCAAAATCTTCTTTTGGAGCTTCAGTGTCCCTTGTGTAAGGCATCTTTGGTTTATTGTGCGAATGGTAGCCGGTTTACATGTGCCATGAAGAAGGCACATGTAATACTTTGACATGACCGAGAGCAACCTTCTCACGAAGAAAGTGGATGTCCATCTCAATATACTTGGTTCGCTGATGTTCGTGAGAAGGTTGCTCTCGGTCATGTCAAAGTATTACATGTGTCTTCTTCATATCAGTATGCAGACATATTCACAAAGGCCTTCCTAGACAGCTCTTCCTCGATTTCAGATCCAGTCTTAACGTCCAGCCTCATCCCGCTCCGACTGAGGGGGTGTATTAGCACGTGTATTAGTGTACTAGGTTACATACTTATCATATTTTGTATTGTATAATTATTGTAGGATTGAGATCCTTATTATAGAAGGATTCAACATTGTACACCTATATATATTTGTATTAATGAGAAAGGCTCCCCAAGAGAGATTAATACAATCTTACATGTCATACACGACGCCATAACCTATTACCAATACAACATGACACTTTGATTTTCCATTCTTTCATAAAATTGGTGGCTCATTCTGGTCGGGGAATAGACATCCAGCAGCTCCAATGAAGATTTATACGGCGGTGGATGTGTTTGAAGCTCTCATAATAAATCATTCTCGTTGTAAGGGGTTGCTGATATAAAGAGGATAAGATCTCCGAGTCATATTGGATGATATGATAATCCTCAATATAGAGTTTGAACCGCTCTCGTAGATCAAGACACATGCAGTTATATGTATTCAAGTATGGGTAATCTTCTTCGGTATGTAAACCTCTCCCAAACACAGCCGTAACCAAATGGATAATAGATTTCAAAACAAGTAATGGGATGGAAATACACCATCTCCTGCTTGGAGAAATCGGGTGCAATACATTGTGGATTCTCCATGGCATACAAAGAACCAGTTATGGCCCTAAGAGAGCACGCAATACAAGAATTTAGGTTTAGTTGATTAAACGTTGGGGTCATGTACTTCTTACCTCGAAAGGAATGTGAAGCCCCTAAAGAAATAAACCCTCCATAGTATTCAATTCCAAGAAGATTCATAATGGGTGATTTGGCTACCAAGTCCGCAAGAAACTCGAGCACAGAGATGAGCTCCGACTAGAGGAGGGAGTATTAGCGAATATTATCATATATTCTCCATATATTTTATAATTAATAGTAGTGTATAATTATGATAAATAGAAGATTCTTATTCAATTAGGATTCAACATTATACACACTATATCTACACGTAAAATCCACATCTCTCGTCATGTCACGTTTGACGAGACAATCTTCCTATTTGCTAACATCCAAAAATTCTGAAACACGGACTACACCTTTCTCGACGAGTCGGATGCCTCCCCTGTCGTACTCACCGAACTCCGTCGTACCATCTGCACTACCCCCACTGTTCAGTCACCACCCAATCCCACTACTACCACAAGTTCTCTGCCGGAATATTCCCCGGCAGAGTCGACCCAACCCGCCATCGTCTCCCATACACGCCGACAAACCAGTTCGCCAAACTCAGTGTCCTCGTCGCCTGCCGCCCATTATCCCATCATCCAAATCAGCCCTACGACTGCCCCACCGCAACTCCGCCATTGTCCTATCATCTAGTCACCCACCTCCAACCCATCACCGACATCAGACCCAAAACCAAGTCAACCCTATCTCGTTGATCTGACCCAATACCCACCCACACCCAACCCATCACAGTCACTGGAACCGACCCCCCATTCACCCCTATCCTGTCGATCTATTCCGACAATCACCCACCACTGCCACTGCTCCGACGACCCTAACCCAGCAACCAACCCCTGACCCGACAACCCGACAACCCAACAAACCGCAACCCACCTATCTATCAAAACATCCCCTACCCCCACACACAGAATGGAAACTCGTGCTCAACACAAGATTTTTAACCCAAAGTCCACTTTAACTTATTCACACAAACTATATCCCCAATTCGCCAAAATCTAAAATTAGCTAAACTTGACCCGAATTGGAATGCGGCCATGCGTGAGGGATTTAATGCTTTAACAAAACAACACACTTGGAATCTGGTTCCTAAGCCAGATGGGGTTAATATGATTCGATGTATGTGGTTAGTTCGTCACAAATTCAGAGACAATGGTGACCTTGAGCGCCATAATGTGAGACTAATGACTAATGGTACTAATCAACATGAGAGTATTTATTATAGTGAGACATTTAGTCTGGTGGTTAAACCGGCTACCATTCGTACGGTTCTGAGCATAGATATGGGTAAAAATTGGTTGATTCATCAACTTGATGTAAAAAATGGATTCTTATATGGGGGCTTGAAAGAAACTGTTTACATACACCAACCATCAGGCTTTGTCCATCCGAAGGCTCCTCATTGTATTTTCCATCTTCGTAAGTCACTGTATAGTTTGAAACAGTCCCCCAGGAGGTGGTATGAGCGTTTGCTACTTACATTATGCAGATTGGGTTTGTATGCAGCAAGTGTGACCATTCTCTATTTATCTTTCATCGAGGTAGTAACATTGCATACTTGTTATTATATGTGGGTGATATTATTCTCACTGTCTCTTCTGATGTGTTGAAAAATTAGATAATTGCTCTGCTTAAATCCGAATTTACTATGACTGGCTTGGGGAAGTTGAGTTACTTCTTGGGGATCTCAGTAACTAGATTTGCAG
Organism: Anisodus acutangulus; assembly: GCA_029783415.1. NCBI lineage: Eukaryota > Viridiplantae > Streptophyta > Magnoliopsida > Solanales > Solanaceae > Anisodus > Anisodus acutangulus. The sequence goes on from CM056508.1 coordinate 43,398,396, forward strand.
ATACTATGTTCATGTGTCACCATAAGTATGCAGAAAAAATTATGTACATGGCTAAAATGATGAACTGCAAGATCATGCCTACTCCGGTCGACTCGAAGTCGAAACTCAGTGTTGTTAACGGTGATCCAGTGTCCGATCCCACCCTTTATAGGAGCCTCGCAGGTGCACTTCAGTATCTTACTTTAACCAGGCTTGATATTGCTTATGATGTTCAGCAGATGTGTTTATTTATGCATGCCCCAGGGAGCCTCACTTTACAGCTCTTAAACGTATCATTCGATACGTTAAGGGAACTATTGATTATAGATTGCATTTTTACCCCTCTGCACCGACCATGTTGATATCATATACGGACGCTGATTGGGCAGACTGTCCAGACACGCGACGTTCCACCTCCGACTACTGTGTGTTCCGGGGAGATAATCTCATTTCGTGGTCTGCCAAGAGGCAAGCCATCCTATCTAGATCAAGTGAAGAAGCAAAATATAGAGGCGTAGCAAACGCTGTTGCTGAGATCTGCTGGCTCCGAAACCTTCTCTTGAAGCTTCATTGTCCCTTGCGTAAGGCGTCTATGGTGTATTGTGATAACATATCTGCGATCTACTTATCTCATAACCCGGTTCATCATCAGAGAACCAAGCACATTGAGATGAATATACATTTTGTTCATGAGAAGGTTGCTATAGGTCATGTTAAGGTGTTACATGTGCTTTATTCGTATCAGTGTGCAGATATCTTCATTAAAGGACTTCCTAGACAACTATTCAGATCCAGTCTCAGCGTCCGACCTCCTCCCGCTCCAACTGAGGGATTGTATTAGCGAGTATTACCATATATTCACCATTTTTTTTATAATTAATAATAGTGTATAATTATGAAATAGAATATCCTTATTCAATTAGGATTCAACATTGTACACAATATATATATTTGTATCAATGAGAAATACTCCGAATAAAGATTAATATAATCTTACATGGAGAAACGATCTTGGACTACTGGGTTTCCCTATTATCTACTCTTTGAACTTATGTTAACCAATGTTCTAACTTTTATTATCTACTATGTTTGAACAATCATATCCAATATAACTAAGCTCAAAGAAATTAGCTAATTTACTTATCTTAGTTGAATCTTTTTTTATGTAAAAAGAGAAAAATCAACAAGAACAACGAAAAAGAAAAAAACTTAATATACTTGAGATTGATAGCATAATCTTGAGGAATAAGGCTTCACGTTGTTGAATTGACGAGCTTTCTTGGTCTCTTGGCTGTGGAAAAGAGCAAAGGCGGTCTTTTGTAATTCATCTATTACCAATACTTGCATTCTCATCTAATTTTACACTTACCGATATAAAGTAATACAAAATCTTCACATAATTTATACAAAGAGAAAAAGATAGTAACAATGTTAATTTTTTATGGGGAGATTAAATTTCCACCAACCAAACAATTAGGATGGTAAGTTGGGTAAGAACTCGCCGACATCAGGTGTTTGCATCAAATTAATATATGTATGTCATATGTTTATACATACACTTCTATCATTTAATCATGATTAATTAAGGTATACTTTCACTTCATTAAGTTAATTATGATAAAATTGGTTTGATGTAAACATTCAATTACATATCCACCTTATCTTTTTCCACCAATTCAAAGCTGAAATCAAGATTTAAAGTTTATGAGTTCTGAATTCTTACCTTTTGAACTAGATAATTCTACCTCCCCTTTTACACACCATCCCTCTTACTCATACCCACTACATACAAATACACAAATCATGTTGTAGGTATTGCTCCATATCATAACAATACTGAATCAATCATGGATATCGGGCAATGACCCCGCAGAACCAATATAAAACGCATCTTTCACTACATAAATAACAATATTGTCATAAATAATTATTTTTGGCAAGCTACCGAAGGGTTAAGTTCACAAATAACCTTCATAAGGGTTGATTTTGATTTTATGGTCTTGCTGAACAAAACTCTTAAAAAATAACCACCGCTACAGAAAATTCGCCAGGCAAAGCTTTTGTTGCCTATCAAGCATAAGTTGTGAATATAAATTAGTTTTGTTTATAAGGAAGAATATCAATATATTTCAAGACAATGAACCTGATCAATTGATCATAAATTCTGCCTTATAAGAGCATAAGTTCTAGCATTTGCATATAAGTCAAAAGTTCAGGATATTTCAAGACAATGAACCTGCTCAGTTGACCACAAGTTCCGCCTTATAACCAAAAGCTAGAACTCATGATTGATGGGCAACATTAATTCTACCCAACAAAATTTTTCAGGTTAAAATCATTTTTTTTAAAATTTATTAAGTGAAACAAAAACTCAAGACCAGACACTTTTGGGGACCATACTCGTTATTCCCTAGCTACCAATTAAAAAATAATTCGGTGCATAAAACATCCCGCATTAACAAGGTCCAGGGAAAGACCGCCTTCGGTGTGTGATGTAGACCGCCTAACTAATGTGTTAAGAAAAAGCCCAATGCTGTTTGAAAGGAAAAATTGAAATATTGGGTCAATCAACTGCTACTGACCCAATCCATCTGAATTAATCGCCTTCAATTCCAATTAGACATGTCTATCGGGTCGGGGACCCACCTGACCCGACCTGAAAAAACTAGGGCCAGGGTCAGCTTATATCTGACCCGTGAGCCACCTGACCCGAAAAAGCGGGGATCCGTTCATGTGTAAGGTCGATCCAGGGTCAGAATTTTTTATCCGTTTGTCCTGGCCCAACCCCTCCCCGTTCAGATGTAGGGTGATTGGGTTCTTACGGAAGGTATATTGTATACATATATATATATTTATCTTTTTAATATAATTTCTATCATTTTTTCTTTATTAATATTTATTTTTTACTTATATAGGTGAAGGGACAAACGAAGAAAAATCTAGTGATGATGACGACGACGACGACGACGATGCTTATAATGATGATGACGACGATGCTTATAATGATGAATTATCGTAATGTTGGTTTGTAATTTTATCGTGGAATCTGCTTCAGTTCCTTTTTGTGTAATTTTTAATGATTTCATGTTTCTGTTTGTTGTAATTTTTAATTGGTGACAAACTATATCGGATAACAGATTTGGTAGAATTACAGTGTTTGCTTACTGTATTTTGTAGAGCGAGTCATGGCCGACCCATGACCCGTAGGGTCCCAGAAGGGTCAAGGTCAGGATCTGAAAATTAAAAAATAAAACAGGTAAGGGTCGTCGGGCAAGCAGAAAAAAAATTCATGTGACCCGGCCCGACCTAGTCATGGACAGCTCTAATTCCAATACAGTACTACAACATCAACTTCTCTTTCAAACCCTAGCTCTTTCGGGTCGGGTTTTTACGAGAAATGGATAGAGAATGGGGATCGAAGCCGGGAAGCGGTGGCGCGGCCTCCGCCCAAAACGAAGCCATCGACCGCCGTGAGCGGTTGCGCCGATTAGCTTTGGAAACAATAGATTTAGCAAAAGATCCATATTTCATGCGAAATCATCTCGGTAGCTATGAATGTAAGCTTTGTTTGACGTTACACAATAACGAAGGGAATTACTTGGCGCACACGCAAGGGAAAAGACATCAGACTAATTTAGCTAAAAGAGCTGCTCGTGAAGCTAAGGATGCTCCTGCTCAACCTCAACCACATAAGCGCAAAGTTACTCTCAAACGAAATGGTAATGATTCGATTAAAATTCGACTTCGTTTATTTGAATTTGAGACGTAATTTTGGTGATATGTGAAAGATTTTAGTGTTTTTGTTGAATTAGGAATATGATTTAGGGTTTAACAGTATACATGTTTGAATAGCATTTTAGTGCTATTTATTTGAATTTGTGACTTAATTTTTGGTGATATGTAAGAGATTTTAGTGCTAACGATACGATTCGATTAAAAATCGGCTTCATTGTGTTTTTATGATTTTTATGGTTAGAGGAGTTGTGCTTGTTTGAGTTTCGGACTTAATTTTGGGTGATATGAGAGATTTTAGTGTTATTGTTATTTTGTTGAATTAGTGATAGGAATTAGGGGTTTTAACTGTATAAGCCGTTTATTTAACCTTAGCCGCGATTCAGCACTGCGTCTGTGTGCTCTAGTAGTCAATGAAGTAAGAAGAACGGTATGATTCGATTAAAAATTGTGTTTATTTGAATTTGAGACTTAATTTTGGTGATACGGAAGAGATTTTAGTGTTTGTGTTAGTTTTGTTGAATTAGGAACAGGATTTAGGGTTTAACAGTATTAAATATTTGAATCGTGACTTAATTTTGGTGACATGTAAGAGATTTTAGTGTTAACGGTATGATTCGATTAAAAATTCGGCTTTATTTCGTGTTTTTATTATTTTTTATGGTTAGATGAGTTGTATTTGTTTGAATTTCGGACTTAATTTTGGTGATATGTGAGAGATTTTAGTGTTATTGTTGTTTAGTTGAATTAGGGATAGGATTTAGGGTTAAACAGTATAAATCGTTTGTTCGACGTCAGCCTCATAACGCAAAGTCACTCTCAAAAGAAACGGTAATGTTTCGATTAAAAATTGTGTTTATTTGAATTTGAGGCTTAATTTTGGTGATACGTAAGAGATTTTAGTGAAATTGTTAGTTTTGTTGAATTAGGAACAAGATTTAGGGCTTAACAATATAAATGTTTGAATTGCGACTTAATTTTGGTGATATGTAAGGGATTTTAGTGTTAACGGTACGAGTCGATTAAAAATTCGGCTTCATTTCGTGTTTTTATGATTTTTATGGTTATGTGAGTTGTATTTGTTTGAATTTCAGACTTAATTTTGGTGATATGTGAAATTTTTTAGTGTTATTGTTGTTTAATTGTATTAGGGATAGGATTTAGGGTTTAACAGTATAAATCGTTTGTTTGACCTCAGGCTCATAACACAGTCACTCTCAAAAGAAACGGTAATGATTCGATTAAAAATTGTGTTTATTTGAATTTGAGACTTAATTTTGGTGATACGTAAGAGATTTTAGTGAAATTGTTAGTTTTGTTGAATTAGGAATAGGATTTAGGGTTTAATAGTATAAATGTTTGAATTGTGACTTAATTTTGGTGATATGTAAGAGATTTAAGTGTTAACGGTATGATTAGATTAAAAATTCGGCTTCATTTCGTGTTTTTATTATTTTTATATGAATATATGAGTCGTGTTTATTGAATTTTGGGACTTAATTTTGGTGATATGTGAGAGATTTTAGTGTTTTTGTTGAATTAGGGATAGGATTTAGGGTTTAACAGTATAATTCATTTATTTGAATTTGAGACTTAATTTTGATGATATGTAAGAGGTTTTTGGTGTTATTGTTATTTTGTTGAATTAGGAATATGACTTAGGGTTTAACAATATAGGTCGTTTGTTTACTCTTAGCCGCGATTCAACATTGCATCCGTGTGGCCTAGCAGTCAATGAAGTGAGAAGAACGGTATGATATGATTAAAAATTGGCTTCATTTTGTCTTTTATGGTTTTTTTTATAGATGAGTTGTGTTTATTTGAATTTGGGACTTAATATTGGTGATATGTGAGAAATTTTAGTGTTTTTGTTATTTTGTTGAATTAGGGATAGGATTTAGGGTTTAACAATATAATTCCTTTCACTCTCAAAAGAAACAGTATGATTCGATTAAAAATCAGCTTCATTTCGTATTTTTAATGAGTTTAGGAGTAGATGAGTTTTGTTTATTTGAATTTGGGACTTAATTTTCATGATATTTCAGTGTTATTGTTAGTTTGTTGAATTAGGGATAATGATTTAGGGTTTAACAATATAATTCGTATCTTTACCTTAGCCATGATTCTACACTGCACCTAGGTATGGCCTGGCAGTCACTGAAGTGAGATTAAAAATCACGAGATGCCAAGTTTCTTCCTTTTAGCTTCAGCCTTGATGGGAAGATTTACCTAATAGATGTGTCGGAGAAAGGTCGTCAAGGTGCAGATTTATCTACTGTTATTGAACAAAAATTGAAAAATAATCATATACTGTAAGGTGTTGACACCCTAGGTGTGGTCTAGTTGTCAATGAAGTAGGTGCAAATTTGGAGGCCAAGGTTCAAATTCCGCATTCCAATCTACCTAAGTGGTGTAAAAAAGTTACCGGTTACTTATGCTGGTGTACTGGTGCATAGTCGAGGTGTGCAAGCTTGTTCCAGCTCCACCTTTATTTTTTTAAAAGGTACAATAAGATTTTGATTACGCTGAATGAACGTTCGAAAATTCTACTCACTAGAAATTAATTCGCCATCTAGCACCCAAGGGCCGGTGAAGTTCAAATAAAGACCATAAGAAACTAGTTTAAATCCCCGTCAGAGCCAAAAAAGCTAGGTGATTTATTTTCATCTGCTTAAGGCCTAAGCTTTGGTGAGCATGGTTGTGCACAGAATAGTCAATGTGCATGCAAGGTTACTCAGTTATCTCAAAAGAATAAGAACAACCACTAATTTTATTTGCCTTCTATGGATGATACTTGACCAAGGTTCCTTAAAATATTGGAACTTGTCACCAGTACAACAACATACCCAGTGAAACTCCACAATGTGGTTCTGGGAAGGGTAGAGTATACGCAGACTTTACCTCTACCTTGGTAGGTAGAGTGGCTGTTTCCGAGAGACCCTCGGCTCAAGACAAAGCACAAGCAAAGCAAGCGAAACGGTCAGACTCGGTCAAAAAATTTAAAACAATATGAAAATACTGGTATCAAAAGCGAATAAACCATGGTAGCGCATTCTGAAAAAAGATGCAGTAACTAACGCAGGTAAACAAAATAAACAAAGTATACTAGGGAATACATAGCAGCATAAATCAAACGACAGGGGACTATAAAGCAATAATGTGCCTACTAGTATGATAGGCTAAGCGAGCCTACAATAATAACACTACAACTACCAGTTTGTAAGCGTAGGTAGAACTACGCTGGACTACCTACGACCCTAATCCGTGTCATCCATAACTCTCTATCTAAGGTCATGTCCTCAGTAAGTTGCACCTGCATCATATCTTGTCTAATCATCTCTCCCCGATACTTATTCGGCCTACCTCTATCCCTCCTGAACCCGTTCATAGTCAACCTCTCACACCTCCGCACTGGGGCATTTGTGTTTCTCCTCTGCACGTGCCCGAACCATCTCAGCCTTGCTTTTCGCATCTTATCCTCCACCAAGACCACTCCCACTCTGTCCCGGATATCATTATCTCTAATTATATCCCTCTTTGTATGCCACACATTCATCTCAGCATCCTTATCTCCGCAACTTTCATCTTTTGGATGTGCGAAGTCTTGACCGGCCAACGCTCCGCCCCATACAACATAGTTGGTCTAACCACCATTCTATAGAACTTGCCTTTAAGTTTTGGTGGCACCTTTTCATCACACAAGACTCCGGATGCGAGCTTCCATTTCATCCACCCTGTCCCAATACGATGTGTGACATCGTCATCAATCTCTCCATTCCCTTGGATAATAAATCCAAGTTACTTGAAACTTCCTTTGTTTGGAATGACCTGAGTACCAAGCCTGACTTCCACGCCTGTCTTAAGGTCGCTCTCGTTATTGAACTTGCACTCCAAATATTTTGTCTTGGTCCTACTCAGCTTGAACCCTTTAAATTTCAGAGTCTTGCCTCCAAACCTCCAGCTTAGCGTTTACTCCGCTGCGAGTCTCATCAATCAGGACTATGTCATCTGCGAATAACATACACCATGACACCTCCCCTTGGATTTGTCGCGTCAGTCCATCCATCACCGGGGCAAATAAGAATGGGCTAAGAGTTAATCCCTGATGCAGCCCCATCATCACTGGAAAGTGCTCCAAGTCTCCTCCTATTGTCCGTACCTTGATCTTGGCTCTATCATACATATCCTTGATCGCCCTAGTGTATGCCACATGTATATCTCTAACCTCCAAACGTCTCCATAGTACCTCCTTAGGGGCTTTGTCGTATGCCTTCTCGAGGTCGATGAAAATCATATGTAAGTCTCTCCTCCTATCCTTATACTGCTCCACCAACCTCCTAATAATATGAATGGCTTATGTAGTCGAACGCCCCGGCATGAATCCAAACTGTTTCTCGAAAATAGACACGCCTCTTCTCACCCTCATCTCTATACGACCCTTTCCCAAACTTTCATAGTGTGGCTTAGCAGCTTGATACCCCTATAGTTGTTGCAACTCTGGATATCACCTTTGTTCTTATACAAGGGAATCATTGTACTCCACCTTCATTCTTCGGGAATTCTTGTCATCTTAAAAATGACGTTACATAACTCAGTCAGCCACTCCAAACCTGTCATGCCTGCGCTCTTCCAAAATTCAATTGGATCTCATCAGGCCCGATCACTCGTCCCCTACGCATCCTGCAAACAACACCTTTAACCTCAACCTTAATGCTTCTACAATACCCAAAATTCCGGTACCTACCAGATTTCTTCAGATCTCCCAGCACAATGTATCTATTTCCTTTTTTCGTTCAAGAGTTTATGGAAGTAGGACTGTCACCTCCGCCTAATATGCGCGTCCTCCACCAGTACTTTGCCGTCCTCGTCCTTGATGCACCTCACGTGATCCAAGTCACAGGCTCTCTTCTCTCGCCTTGGCTAGTCTGTACAACTTCTTATCCACGCCGTTTTCCTCTAATTCCACCTACATGCGTTCAAAAATCTCCATTTTTGCCGACGTAACCGGTAGCTTTGCCTCCTTCCTCGCCATCTTATACAATTCCCTATTCGTCCACTACTCCACCTCATCCTTGCATTCAATCAATTTCGCATATACCGCTTTCTTCGCTTCCACCTCTTGAACTTTACCATTGCACCACCAGTCCCTTCGATGCTCATCACGGCTACCCCGCGAACCCCTAGCACTTCTCTAGCTACCTCCTGAATGCAACTGGCCATCCTGTCCCCACATACCGGTCGCATCCCCACTACTCCCCCAAGCCCTCTTTGCCATCAACCTCTCCCCATCTCCTTTGCACTAGCCATGGTCAAACTCCCCCATTGTAACTTGTCACCGGTCAATCAATCAATTATGCCTTAATCCTAAATTACTTGTGCTGGTTTTATGGTTCATCTATAATCATTGCGCTTGATTCTGGCCATTACCTATTAAATCAATGTCATGATAATTCATCGTACTTTGACCATCTCTCATGTTAAGAAATTTTTACATTTTGATGAATATGGTATGGTTGATTATCCATTTTACTTGATTCTTGAGTCTCGTGTGCTAATTTTTTATGGGCTGGATTTGCAGTTAAAATTGGTAGGCCTGGCTATCGAGTGACCAAGCAATTTGATCCGGAGACAAAACAAAGATCTCTTCTATTCCAGGTCAGATTTCCATTTGTCTCTTACTTTCAATTTTGATGACGTGTCTGCCAAATTGAGGCTACTGGTCATCATTGTTTTCTGTCAATGGTTCATACTTGGTTGTTCATCGAACTTCAGAACATCCCACTGCCGAAGTGAAGAACTACAGAACTATCATTTGAAAGTTCAAAATGAGATAAGGAAAGGATAGCCTAGTGGAAATTTCATCAAAATAAAAAGGACAGCCTAGTGGAAATGGCTAGCCACCATCAACCATGAGTTCGGGAGTTTAAGTTTTTGAGGGAGAAAAGTGGGAAAAGCCACTGTTTGGCTTATGGGAAGGTGGGTATTAGGGAGAGGGTGGTAGGTTTTAACTTATTTTTCATTTTTATTTTATTTAGTATGTTGATGATATGATATGAGCTTAGTTGAAGAAATGTGGACTCATATAGCCGAACCCAAAAAGCTTTAGTATATGCAAATGAAAGTTAACAATGACGTTTGTTTTAAGTTTATTGTATATTAAAGAATACTATTTCAGTGCTTTAACGGTAAAGCCGTGGAAGCAGCCACTAATGCTTGCACTAGGGTAGGTTGTCTACATCACCCTTGGGGTGCGGCCCTTCCCGGTACCGGCTAACGCAGGATGCTTTGTGCACCGGGCTGCCCTTTTTATTTCAATGCTTTGGGCTGTTGTATGATATGTTTAAAAAGGAGTGTGAGGAAATCCTACTTTGATTTGTTCAGCCAGATTAAGAGGCAGTGTTATCAAATGAAAAGCGCAAAAAAGCTCTAAGGTCAGCCGGGGCTTTAAGCGCAAATAAAGTGTGGGCTTTAATGAAAAAAGGCGCAATGGTGCAAGAATACAAATATATATATATATGTTTAGAGTCCAAGACTAATAATAATAAGCATGAATAACAAGTATATGGACAAAGAAATTGTAAAAACATTACGATGAAGTGAAATATCAATTATCTAGTGTCACCTCTTCAAAATAGGCTTATTGGCAAGGAAAAGTATGTCTTGGAGCCTTGATGATGACATTGAAGCGCACATAAAGCGAGGCAAAGCGCTCAACGTGTTTTGAGCCTCGCTTCAGGGCTTAAGCGCACCCTTGACAACACTGTTAAGAGGTTCTAATAGATTATCTATTTGAAAAATATTTGGGCTTCGCAAACTGTACCTCACTTGAACCAGATGGTTGTTCGACTTAAGTAATTTAGGCTTTCTTTCACCTATCCTTGCCATTGAGTGTTTATGAATGGATACCCAAGTTTCAATAATGCCTTTCTATTTTGGTTTCCTCGATACAATTTTTTTGCTTGTCATGTCTGTATTCTTAACGTTTTTTAATGTGGTTGGATGGATTACTGGTTGTTTCTATAGTTGCGTTTATGTTGACATTATATATTTATTATAGGAATTTGACCTAATTATGTTGGATGGCCTTACATTTTGTCTGATTGATAATTAGAAGACTGAGGAAGTAAAGGTTTGACTATTCGACAACTAGTTTCATTGAAAGCAAACTTGAGTTAACCGATTCCCACTTGTAAACCACCATATTTATTTAGGGTTAGAATATGAGAAATGAGAGAAATTTATCAACTGAAGAGATTGTTTTTGCTAAAGAGTTTGTGGTAAAGACCAATAGGTAGGCTGAGGTTATGGTGGGGGTATTCGAGAAAGGGAGTGTACCTAATATGTACAAAAAAATACATCTCTGGGTTACACAACTGGGAAGCACACCCCAAAATTAAAATATAAAACATAAAAGCAAGTCATGTGTTTCAAAATTTTGGAGGGTAGTGTAACAACAAAGAGAGAGTCCAATGCTCTGGATGCACTACATGGATTATCGATTTGTGTCTGAAGGTGAAACAGTAAAATAAGGCATCACATCCCTTTTTATTACTTTATCGAGGTGTTGCACTTGTTAATAGTTTCATGACTCTGGTGAGTGGTGCAGATTGAATATCCTGAGATTGAAGACAACACAAAGCCAAGGCATCGGTTCATGTCCTCATTCGAGCAGGTTTGTATATCCAAATATCATTTTCTTTAGTGGTTCGGCTGTTCTTAACATAGTGCTATTCAGCTAAAGTTGCACGGACTCTCCAAAAGTGTTGCCGCAATCGTATCGGATCCTTCAAAAAATACACTATTTTTGGAGGATCCGACACACACCCGTCAACATTTTTGAAGAGTCCGAGTAACATAGCTATTGAATTGTCCTTTTTCTGGATTTTGCATGTGGAAGAATAAATAGTCTTCTATGTTTCAAAGATGAACGGCCAGGTACATAGACAGCCCCTTAAAGTTGTCGTGAATTTTTCTTTTTGGCACTTCAACTAGGTCTTGTTCCAATTAGACACTTCTACATGATTTAAAGTGTGTCTATTAAACACGAAAAACTCAATCCGTGAAAAAACTTAGGCAAGTGATCACAAACGGTTCCTACCTGTAAAAGCAAACAAATAAAAATCTGAGACATATTTTTTACCTCCACATAATAGCAACCTGGATTAAAACTCAAAAACGAACCATTTTAGGGGAAAACCCACCATTTCTTTATTCCTTTCATGTTCACCCTAAATCTGAGAAGAGTGAGAATTTGGCGATGAAAGTGAGTTTCTTCAACGACTTATTTCTCCATCATAGATATTTAACATTTTGCTAGGTGAAAGACCTAATTTCCCTGTTCTTAGTGAAGCCATACGCAAGAAAGTGAAGCAAATTCCTTGCTACGGGAGTAATGAAGAAAGAATCATGGTTGGTGAACAAAAAAAATGAAGTGAAGAAGTTTCAAACACTTATTGATGGATCCAAATGGAAGGACTTTGTAAGGAATATTAGAAAGTATTGTAATGCCAAGAAATATACAGTTTCAGTATGATTCATAGAGTTATGCTCTCAACTTTGAAAATAGAGACGACTCGATCCGCAGAAGATGATGAACTTTAACATAATTTCTCATCTCTGTTTGCTTTTTTACTGTGGAGAAAATGAGAAAAAAATTTACTGGGTTGATTTTTATTTTTGGTCTCGGCTTGCTTGATTTTGAGGTGATGAGTTGAAAAATATAAGAAACTTGAAATCTTGGGGTTGTATCTTTGAAGTGAATTATTGGTTAAAAATGTGATGAATCTGTAAGAAAATAAGAGAAATTAGGAGTAAGAAAATAGGGTGGGAGATGACAGTGATGGTAGAGAAGATGATGACAAAGAAAAGGAAGAAAAAATTGTCCGAAAATATAAGGAAAAATATTATTTGGAGCATTCCACGTGCCCAAGGAAAGTTTGAAACAACTCTTTTGACATGTCATCATTTTGTGTTTAATATACACAAGAAAAAATTGTCCAAAATAAAAGGAAATATATTATTTGGAGCATCCCACGTGCCTAAGGAAAGTTTGAAACAACTCTTTTGACATGTCATCATTTTGTGTTTAATATACACACTTTAAATCATGTTGAAGTGTCTAATTGGAACAAGTCCTAGTTGAAGTGCCAAAATGAAAAATCACGACAACTTTAAGGGGTTGTCTATGTATTTGGCCAAGATTAACTAGATACTAATCTTATCACTTATGTATCATGTTTTGGACCCAGAATTTTTGGAGGTCTCCAGCATGTCCTTAATGCTGAGGAATACAACATTACCATTCTAAAAAAAACTAATCTTGTGTATCTCTTTCTTTTTGGACAGAAAATCCAACCATTTGACAAAAGATATCAGTTTTTGCTTTTCGCTGCTGAACCATATGAGATCATTTCATTTAAGGTAACTTTTTTCCCATGGTCAAAACATAATCTTGCCCACTTTCATTATGTGTTTCCACTTTTGGTTGTTTGATCATGGAATTGATTCTGTTACATTATTCAGGTTCCAAGCACCGAGATTGACAAATCAACTCCCAAGTTTTTCTCGCATTGGGATCCAGACTCGAAAATGTTCACTGTAAGTTCTTAAATTACAACCTTGTAATGCGGCTACTCACAGCCTGTTTGGCCAAGCCTCATGGGAAGCCAAACGTGCCTTTTTTCAAATACAAAAAAGTGATTATGTTAGAAAATTGAGGTGTTTGGTCAAGCTTTTGGAAAAACATTTAGTGTTTTTGAGCAGTAGCAAATGTGTTTTTCTCCAAAGGCACTTTTGGGACATTGGCCAGCACAAAGTACTGCTCTAATATTGGCAGTTTTTATTGCCAAGAACAAATTGCTACTTCCTAAAAATACTTTTTCGAAAAGCACTTGTCAAAATAAGCTTATTTTGGAAGCTTGGCCAAACAGGCTATCAACAGGATTTCCGAAATTCACTTATTTCTTCATGATTAGCCTAACTCTTCTCGTCTGGATGAATCAATTTCAGTTGCAGTTATACTTCAAGACTAAGCCACCAGAGACCAACAAACCACCACCTGCTCCTACAGATAACGGGTTGTCAGCACCTGGTGCCTCATCAAGGCCTCTACCCCCACCACCCCAAGCTCCACCCCCACCGCCACCGCAAGGTCTTCCCCTCGGAGCTCCTAATCCACCCAGAGGCCCACCATCTGCCCCTGGGTCAATGCCTCCACCCCCTCCCCCTATGGGTAACGGACCTAGACCCATGCCACCAGGAGGTAACTTACCTGCCCCACCCCCTCCTCCAGTTGGTGGTGGCGCAATGGCTAATTTCACTCCAGGTGGACACATGGGGAGACCTCCAATGATGCCTCCACAAGGTTTTCCAGGCCAACAGATGCAAGGCCAAGGGATGCGCCCACCACCTCCACCGCCCAACATGGGTTGATGAACCATGGCCATATTACGTAGTTCTTTTGTGGTGATTTTTGAATTTGTGACTGTTCTATTAAGGGTCAGATGTTGGTTAAACCTTACGAAATCATGTTGTGTGTCCTGAAACTGTTGTATCTATAAGGCTGGTTCGTTTATCTTGAAAGTCTTTGGAGGCAGATGTAATAGAATATCGTTTTCAAATTTTATGAGTAGCTTAATGCTTTTTAGATGCTGCATCAAGTGAGTAAATTTTTTGCCATTTTTGTAAATCTCAGCATCAGGGTAACCATACATGAAGGGGAAGTTGTGCGGATTTAGCAACTCCACAGGCAAATATCTGAACAGCACATGAAGTAACATTATTGAAGTTGATATCTCCCATTGGGAACTAGATTTTAGGTTAGATCATCCTTGAAAGCCAGCAACAAGGCTTCTTACAACACAAGTAGATTATTTAAAACGCGAACTTAACAAAAATTGACACGAAAGTTCGAGCCAATTGATCTCAAATTTAGCAGTCTACATGCTGGTGAATGAAAACTATCCAGAGTAAAATAACAATGTCAAATCAGGCTGCCCTTTGCCTTAAAAGAATTCACACAATTTACACGCGGCCGCCAACTTCCCTGAAATAAGGGTGAGTCCAAGTTGAGAAACATTTGACTTTCAGGCTTCAACTACCAACACAATGAAAAAACTCGATGCTGTTATATCCCATATTTTCCAAGTTTAATTTGCTCTTATGTCTTTATGACATATCTTGTATGTGGAAATACAAAATGCTGTAATCGCGAGCTAATCACATGGTACTTAAACATAGGATCAGTCTCATCTAAGTTGTCCATGCTAGAAACAAGGGCGGATTTAGAGTGCCGTCTACGCATTCACATTAACCAAATATCATTTGTCCAGACCCTGTATATGTATTAAGAAATTCACTAATATTTGACTGTGAATCCAGTTATTATTGTATATTAACTTGAGGTTGTTGTAAGAATCTATAAACTTCAAGTCCCGGATTTGGTAACCGGTAAGGAAAAACTAATAAGCATTGCTATCAACTACAAGTCTGTAATCCGCATTGTACACACTCAATAAATTACAAACAGCAGCTCTATCCTCTGCCACCCCTTGGGAGGGCTACAAACAATTCTTATGTTCAGACGAATTTAAGAACGAAGGACGTGGTAAACATTACTGTTCAAACTCTTCTAAGTTGCCACTGCGTGTGTAGGAAAGACCTTCCGAATGAACTCTAAGAACCGCTCCGAGTAATATGTTGGGTCCACAGCAGAAATGGACACAGCATCAAACTGAATCGACTTGTATGCGTGTTCTAACTTCTTACTCATGTTGTATTCTTGCAATATGTCAATTATCCCAAGATATAATACAACATCGTATACTTCGTGGAATACTTGTGTTTGACCTTCCTTCGGTATATACTCCGCCCTTGCTGGCATATTCACACCAAGCTGAATCTGGAGTCTGCTTGAGTCAAAGAAATGAATTTAGAAATCTACAATTGCCAATACCAAAAGGAAAAGGATTAAAAATACCCCTAAACAATGCGAATAGGTCAAATTTACCCTCGGTTATGTATTTTGCTCAAAAATATTCTTCCTACTAACGTTTTTTTTGGCAAAAAATTGGTCAATTTCCCCTTCTTTTGGAGTAATCTTTAGTAGGAAGGGTATTTCTGAGCTATTTGGCTAGTTGGAGGGTATTTTTGTGCCAAAAACACAAGTGGGGGATAAATTTGACCTATTTCGAATTGTTCAGGGGTATTTTTGGCCCTTTCCCCATACCAAAATCATAACATGAAAATTACCTTGCTGTCCCTGGGAGGAGGAGGTCAACTTCCGCATCACCAGTGGCTGATGATGCTCGTAATCGGCTACCTCTGACATGAGGACCCACAACCACGCTATCATCACTGCCACGCGGGACCAAAACAAGGCCCTGGGGTGATATTTCATCCTCCAGAGACTCTGTAGTAGTAGAACAAAACAATAGTTTATAGAAACAGTCATAAAGCCAATATATATATATAAAAAAAAAGATTGATAACTATTCTTTTTTTGAAATTGATCGATAACTATATTCTTTTTGCAAAGAAATTACTCCCTCTGTCCCAATTTATACGACACTTTTTTTCTTTCTAGTCAATCCCAAAAAAAATGACGCATTTCTATATTTAGTAACAATTTAAGTTTAAAATACTTATTTACCCTTAATGAGATGATTTATAACCACATAAATATCTACTTTATTTTAGACCACATGTTTCAAAAGTCTTCCTTTATTTCTTAAACTCGGTGGCCAGTCAAACACCTTCACATAAATTGGGGAGGTTGTATTAAATTATACCCTTCCGTTTCAATGCAAGTGTAACTTTACCTAACTACAGATATATGATAAAATTTGACTATATTATGAACCAGCAATAAACTGAAAAGCCACCAACTATCAGGTCACACGTTCTTTCATCCTAGTGGTAAACCTTAAATATGTTGTTCAGGTATTAAATTCAGGTGCTTGCGGTTAATTTCTGTTCAGAGACGAACCTTCTTCATCAACAATTTCTAATCCATCTGTTGTGGTGCGTCCACTGCATGAGATGAGAGATTGTAGGTGTTGAGGTGCTCTATAATGAACACCTAACAAGAGGCTGTAATCCATAATGTTCTGTTCCTCCAAAAATTTACTGTCAATTTCGATCTGCCTGTACAAACGGATGTCAAGACAAAATTGAAAGAGTAAAGAAAAAGATTATAAGAGGCGTTTGGACATAAAAAATGTGATATTTGAAACAAGAAATAGTATTTGGAATTTTTTTTTGAAAAAGGGTATTTGGAAGTCAAAGTTGTGTTTGGACATGCATTTATGATTTAACTTCAAAAAAGGTACTCCCTTTGTTTCAATTTGTTTGCCTTACTTTCCTTTTTAGTTTGTTTAAAAAAGAATGTGTCTTTCCTAATTTGGAAACTCTTCAATTTCAACATCCCACATGTTATGTTTAAAACCACAAGATTAAAGGGTATCTTGGTACATTATACATATCTTTAATTTAAGACCACATGATTCAAAAGTCTTCTATTTACTTCACAAACTCCGTGCCAAATCAAACTAAGACAAACAAATTGAAACGGACGGAGTAGAACTTTTGTGAATGAAAAAAAAATACTTGAGAAACTAGTCAAAACCACTTTTTCAAACTTGAAACTCATCTTCAAGAAAAAATTCAAAAAGTAAGCCCAATGTATAACTAAATGTTGTTTTGAATATTTCTTTTTAAGAAAAGGAAATCAAATTTATGTCCAAACGGGCCCTAAGATTTTCCATGAAATAAAAGGCAAACTTAAATAGGAACAGATACTGAAGAATGTGGCCTACATGAGAAGTATCTACTCTTTCATGGTGTCTAACTGTAAGTTCGAAAATGAGCTCTTTATACTAAAAGGTATCAGAAATATACTCTACCATTAAATTCAAAGTTAAATAAGCTATTTAAATATACTATTCATACTTATGTCCCCAGGAATTAACATGATTGTTTGGTAGAGTTGAAGATATAATCAAGTACTTAAGAGTGTAATCTAACAGTTTAAGCTATAAAGTCAAAAATGTATGTACATTAGAGAAAATTAGGAATATTTAATTGAAACTCAGCAACTGAAAAGTCGAAAACGTATGTACATTAGGGAAAATGAGAATATTTAATTTAAAAGTAACTCACCTTAATAAAACTTCGCGCCAAGAAGGCTCTAGATAAAAGCAGTAGTTCAAATCTAGATCCTTAAGTATTGTGTTCTCATCAATTTCAACCTTGTCTGCAGATCGTCCTAGTGAAGAACCTTTAAGATCAAATCTTCGGTGGATTCTCAACTCCGTACAAAACATATTTCCCATTACTACAAAGCGGAACTGCAAAAACGTCACAAAATTATTAGCCTTATGTATATATAAGAGACTTTATCATCTGCTCCAAAAATCATGAATACAAATAGAAGTGTTTGATGTTTGGAAAATGGACCAACTAATGAAGAACACGAGTGTATGTTAGACTTGTTTGCCTCCCTGGAAGAAAATAATACTTTTACTTGACAAGGTACTCCAACCCCCCCCCAACCCCGCCTCCCCCCACTTACACACACACGCCACCTAATTTTAATCCCCACTCTGGTGCAGCAAGATTCTGATTTATCAACTTCCACACCACAAATTTTTCCTGTTTGGTTAATTCCAAAAGGCTTGACCTCTCGCCCACCTTCCCCAACCCCTTGTGAGATAACGGTCATGTCTGAGGTAGCTTGTACATAAACTTACTAATCTACCGAATACTTGCTACCATTCACCAACACAAGTATCGGATAACTTTGTACACTATGGCTTAGACAGATGGGAAGAAATGACCTAGTGTTTTTTTGTCTCTGTTGGGATTTGAAGCCTAGTCTTCACCCCTTTCCTTGGTTGACTTTTTTTACCTCAAACAATTTAAACTAAAACATACCAATACAGTATTTTATGCTATTACATACTTGATTTGACATCTTACTAACTATTTTACTTGTTCATATTTAAGACCATTACTTTACACACTTCTAAATAAAAAAACTACTATAATAATCTATTAAAATATTTTAATCTTATAACCAAGAAGGTCAAAGGTCTATCGGAAACAACCTCTCTAAGTAGGGGTAACGTCTGAGTACAC
Source organism: Anisodus acutangulus (assembly GCA_029783415.1). Taxonomy (NCBI): domain Eukaryota; kingdom Viridiplantae; phylum Streptophyta; class Magnoliopsida; order Solanales; family Solanaceae; genus Anisodus; species Anisodus acutangulus. The sequence goes on from CM056508.1 coordinate 43,417,242, forward strand.
TCTACCCTCCCCAGACCCCACCTGGTGGGATTATACTGAATATGTTGTTGATGTTGTTGTAACCACGAAGGTCAAACTAGAGTCAATTAGAATCCGAGCAGCTTTTGCAAGTCGCATTATAACAGAAGTTTTCCTTTTTATTTTATTTCATTTGTAACGCAATATTAACAAAACTACATGGAAATAATACAATTCACTTTTTATTATATGTGAGATTAAAATCTACAAGTATATTACCTTTTGTCCACTGGAAGGTTTTATCCTGTGAAGTCCAAAAAATTTAGTGATGAGAGTATTCTCATATGTCTTCACATGGCCATGATAATTCGGAAGCATCCGCAGCAAAACCTATATGTGAGATCAAATGGTCATGATGCTCTCTTTTCATACCTAACTAAAACATAAGAGAAACTCCAATAAAACAGTAACAGGCAAAACTTTAAAAGAGACATCTGCAAGGATCTTCCAAAACCTAGCTAACGCTAAAAAAATGAGCTGTTTTCATAGCGGCTCTACGGATTCCTTTTTTTTTTGTCAAAAAAGTTTCCTAATTCCCCTGGATGCCTTTGATGATATTTCACTTCATAAAAAAAAACATGGCTTCCCAACATATCACTCCTTATCCAACTTATTATTTCACTGTCATTTTTAATTTTCTATTTTCACAGCTAGAAAGATAATTTTCTTTTTTGATAAAAGTGATTTGTGACGGTGATAGGTTAAAGTCAAGATAACACACCTTAACTTCAGATTTACGTAATGTCTTAATCATGAAACGGTCATCTTGAGACAGGAAAAATACGCTGCCACTTTTTCCAGGAGAAGAAAGCTCTCTAAGAGCATCATTTCCACAAATTGACATCATATAATCAGCAGCATCAATCTTAAACATCTCCCTCAGATTCCTACAAGAAAAAATAAGCCCATATTAGTTCCTAAAATCGCAAATACGATAAACGGAATAAAACCATATAGAGGTCCTAATTATACATTAGCTTCAGCAAAGATAACATGGGAACCCATTTCTCTTTCTATGTGTGTAGCGTATCCAGAATGCTGATAAGTTATTGTGGAGAAAATGACAAAAATGGTCCCTTATGTTAAGGAGTAGGTTCAAAATACTCCCTAAAGTATGCTCTGAACAATTTAGGTCCTTTAAGTTTGCCGGTGTACACTTTTGGCCTCCGTCAAATATTTAACAAATTATGTCTGTTAGATTTGATGAGAACTGTGAGAAAAAAAGAAGATTAAAACCCTAAACACCAGGAAAGTCTCATCATATCCTAGACACTACAATACAAAAAATTGTACTAGACACTAAAAAATTGACGAAACATAGCAGAAATTGCACATAAAAAAGTTGTACCAGTCTCTAGAAAAAGAGAAAAAAATAGCAGAAATTGCAAAAACTATACCTCCAAATGTGATGGAGGTATATTTGACGGAGACCAAAAGTGCTCACTTTTGCAAACTTAAAGGACCAAAAACTGTTCAGAGCATACTCTAGGGGACTATTCTGAACCTGTCCCCAAACATAAGGGACCATTTTTTGTCATTTTCTTAGTTAGTGTGGACGCCTGAGAAAACACCTAGAAATAGCATCTAGGAAAAGGACACAAGGGGTTAACTCAGTTTGTGAAGATGTTCCTCTTCCTCTTAATGGGAAAAGTCAAGATTCAAAGCCACTACCTCTTCCCTCTGCCACATCACAGAATAATCAACATAGATAAAATTACCAATTGTCAGTTACAACAACATACCCAGTGTAATCCGACAAGTGGGGTCTGGGGAGGGTAGGATGTACGCAGACCTTACCTCTACCTTTGCGGGGTAGAGAGGTTGTTTCCAATAGACCCTCGGCTCACCAATTGTCAGTTACCGGTTTCAAAAAGAAAAAAGAAATTACCAATTGTCTTATAGTGAGAGAATCCATTATCTTATAGCTAGAGTCTTTTCCTCTTTATAAAATAGACAAGGGGAGTCAGAACTGAGATTTTAAAGAAGATACAGCCACTATTAACAGATGTACATTCCAATGTACAAACTATAAAGCCAGTTGGGAGATCTAATATATTCATTCACCAGAAGAACATCTATTGCTACAAAATTAGCGACATTCACACATCTGACATGCATAGAGGTACATTCAAACCTCTCTATAACAACATCGTTTGTCCCGATATTTTTTGGCGGCTATAGTGAAATGTTGTTGCGGAGAAAGTGAAGCAAATTCCTTTTAAGGTAGTTATAGTGAAATGTTGTTATAAAGGGTAGTTTTTATACAAAGGTCGGACTGTATCTAAGGAAAATAAGTAAATAAAATAACAAAAAGAACATGCATAATGAAGGCACGGACACCACAGTAATTAGGAAAAAAGAACATGAATAATGAAACTCAATTGAAAACCACATCTAGCCCAAAAAAAAAACAATGTGCATGCAGCTTACAGCCTTACACCCAATAGATTCTAGACCTCAAAAAGAGTATTGTTAGATAGAAGATTGCAAACCACCAACCTGAAGACCATTGGGCAATAATCTTTCCACTTGAAATCTTCAGATTGATGTGTAGGTGTCAATTGTGATCCTCCTTTAGGAAAATACATCCAAAAGCTAGCCCGCGGGCCGAAATCCGAAGTCCGTATTTCTCGTCTTTGTATAGGTGTAATTTTCCCCACAGTGTATCTGGTCACAATTCAACTGGTCACACGTTTGATATATAATAAAAAGGAGCAAACAAACTCGTACTGCAAATGATATATGAACCCCAAGTATTTGCCAAGTTCAGTTTGGTTGTTTTAACTTTTTCCGCCTTTGAAAATCAAAGACTACTTTGTAAACTTCCATCTGAATTGGCCATCAAGAAGAACCGAAATTACCCAATTGATGTTTCATGTTTTCTTCCTTCGAACGCATTTATATACACACGACTATTTGTACCATAAAACTTTGAGCAAGTACATCCAAATCAAAGTTCTCAAAATAGACGATGTTCTGGAAGATGGTAACTTCCTTTGATTTCCGTTGATATCCTCAGACATTCCAGTCCTCAATCTATGCATGGTCACACAAAGACAATTAAAGATTTAAAAAAAAGGGCAGCCCGGTGCACTAAGCTCCCGCTATGTGCGGGGTCCGGGGGAAGGGCCGGACCACAAGGGTCTATTGTATGCAGCCTTGCCTTTAAAGGAAAAAATTCCACCATTCTTCGATATGCACATAAAAACTCGACCAACACGTGATTATTAGACAAATATGTAATCCCTTCTCCAGCCTTCTTTCTTTTTATTTTGTCGAGAAAATAACGCATACCTAAAGCAGCTTGTTAAATGCATTCAGTCTAGCAAAACAGTATATGAAAGATCTATACAATAATAACACAACATATAGTTCAAGGAACCAAGTGAATCAATGGAAAAATTTAGACCCAAGAAAGACCAGCATAAGTGAGATAATCTGTAAAGAAGATTGTGGGCGGGAGGGGGGAGGGGTGAACAAATGAAACATATTTCTGATAAAAGCGAGCTATAAAGTCGTCAGTAGTCACAAGTAGCGCACCTGATCCCGAGCTGCAGACTGAGCATTAAATCATAACTCCTATGACCCTTTATGATTGCTTCACCTGGTCTCTTTAATTCCCTCACAAATTTCTTTTGCCTCCTTCTGGCTCTTGCGGATGGCGGCGAAAACCGATCATTCAAGACAACCTCACTGATTAGGACGCCTTGCATGTACTCTCTTTCCAAAATTGGAGCACTCATATCATCCTCCATTTCTCCATCTAAATCACGTCCGATAACTTTCTCAATGGCGACTTCAAGACTCCATCGTCTTTCGAGAGCAACATTTGTCGGCCTTCGTGACTCCTCAAAATTTAACAAGTTTCTCTCTGCAGGAAGCTTATCATATGAACCACTTACTTTGACATTTCCCATATCAACTGAGGCGGCATGATGGATATGGGAGACTTGATTTTGTTTTCTCATATCTGGCAATAATCCTCGTTTTCTCAAAGCATTAAGGTACAATTCTTGACCGGCTGTAAGCCTACTACCACTAGGATAAAACGTTCCTTTACCGTCCTTTAGACTATGCGTCCAAGTACCGATATAACAGCTACCGTCACTCCACGTATACATACCAACGCCATGCATTGAACCGTTTAACCAACTCCCTTCATACGAATCTCCGTTAATCCAAGTGAGAGTTCCTTTCCCCGATATTTTCCCTCCTTTCATGTTTCCAAAGTAGACATTCCCATTGGCCCATGTATACTTACCTGCAATGACGAAGCCAAAAATTTCATTAAGGGAATTCAGTTTTAAAATTTCATTAAGGGGAAGGGATTCAGTTTTTATAAAAATAGGTTATATCAAACTTCTGGTTTAAGTCAAGGGGATTCAACCCTTGTATTTATCATGCTTTTTCTTATTTTTGGCTTGTAATATACACTGCTTACCTGGTCCTTCAGGGGTTCCCTGAATCCACGACCCTTCGAAAATATCTCCATTGGGATACATTTGATATCCTAAACCATGTTTAAGGTTCAACCGCCATCGTCCCCTATAGGTCACTTTATCAGGTGCAATATGCGTCCCTTCACCATGCATATAGCCACCTGAAACTTCACCATCATAAACAGCACCGGAAGGAAATTCTAGTTTCCCGTGACCATGCGTTATCCCATGTCTCCATTCACCCTCATACTGACAACCATCAGACCACATATACTTTCCGGAACCTTCCGGTATGTTCCCCAAAAGCGACCCGGAATAGGATTCCCGGTTTGGTAATAAAAGCTCCCCAACTCTAAAGTTGGTGATTTCGGAAGCAAGACAAACTTCACCATTTGTCGATTTGGCAATGTCGTTATTGTCACGAATTAGTGAAGAATCAAGTGACTTTGTTCTTTCAATATTATCGACAATGGCCCCAAGACCAGACATGCATAATGCCAGAAAGTCTCAAGTTTATACTGGATAGGAAGGTGCCAAGAAATAGAATTTTAGACAAGCTAAAGCACACATCCGGCTTTAAGAAAATTCCCCTGCTTTGACCTGAAAAACAGAAAAGCAGGACAATTAACACCTACTCATAGCAAAACCAATCTACAGTCATTAACTAACTACAAGCAAAAGAATGTGTACCCTGTTAGGTGTAAATATTTTTGAGAAATTGACATAAATAGCCGCCCACCAAAACAATAGCCAGCAAATGTATAAATTTTGTAAACTAATGTATAATATACATAAAATATACATTTTTGATACATAATAGTATATTCTTTTGTATATTTGGCTAGCGAATGTAATTATTTTTGGTTGACCGCCCAAATGCGTAACTTGCCCATCTTTTTACTAATGATGAAACGACATTTTAGAACTCTCTGATATCATTTGTATTTGCAATAATTGTTCATAATCTTAAGTAACATGAACTGCATGCTTGCCTTCTGATGTTAGTTGAACTTAATCTCCTATAAACTTCAAACAAAATTAATGAGCCAAAACTCCTATTAGAAATAAAGATTATTGGTCACTGCAGTCAGTATACAAAACACTTTATCCTCCTCCTCTGATCTCCGTCCCTCCTCAGCGACAAAAGCACAAGCACACACCAGATGAAATACGTGATGGTCAAAGAATATCGAAATGCTGATGAGTCTTAAGATTCTATTGATGTTATCCAAGAAAATAATAATAACCCTGAAGGTCCAAACAAATCCTATGAAGTGCCAAAAGAAAGATATTTCACCAAGAAACGGGTCAGATTGAATCATAGTGATTTCAATCATGAAATCAAAAAGAATAAGCATTTTCCAACACCATTACATCCCTAAATTTTGTATTTCCATTAACCATGATGACCTATTAACACTATAAAAACTGAAAACATTCTGTACAAGTATCCTACTACTCAAGGTTAAGATCACAATGAAAAGATGATTTGCTCCTAATCAATCATATGAAGTGCCTAAAGAAAGACCATATAAAGGAATATTTCACCAAGAAATGGAAATGACTTCAATCATGAAAGCACGGAGAATGAGCAATTTCCAACACCATGACATCCCGAAAATTTGTATTTCCATCAACCATGATCACCTATTAACACTATACTAATCGATAACATTAGTACAATTGTCCTACCATTCAAGGTCAAGAACACAATGAAAAAGATTATTTGCTCCAAAAACCCACTACTATTAATCATTTCCTATTAGAATAATAGACTCAAGTCATTTCCTTCCAACAGCCTTACACTGATATAGTTATACCTTATGGCTCTCGAGTTAACGCAACGCCCAATAGCTTATATCTCCTCTACATGCCCATTTTGTCTTTTTAGCATTTATTGACATGGAAAGATCAAATCTTTGTGATAGCAAAATGTAAAATCAAATTCAATCTCTTTACAATTTTCAACTCCTATAAGAAACTCATTTCAACTCTCTTCCTCTTATTCTCAGCTCCTGAATACAGTGGCGGAGCCACAGCCCAGCAAGTCATCGAAAAATTATACCGTGTAGACATGTCAATTATTATGTATTACAGATATATATTACATATTAAACACCCTTAATATATATATTATATAAATTCGAACACCCTTGCCGAATTTTCTAGCCCCGCCACTGCTTGAATACAATTGAAAAATAATCTCACATCACAAAAAAAGGACACCTTTTACACAGAAAAAAAACAACTTAAAATTGAGAATGAAACAAACACATTCATACAAAAAAAATCAGATGTTTCCTGCTAAGGTGTTTGACTACACCCATCTTTTTTTCCTTCTCCACAGAGCTGTAGAAACATGTTGACTTCAAATTTTCACCACAAACAACAACAACGTACCTTACCCTATTTCTAGTAGTCTGTTTCCGAAAGATACTCGGCTCAAGAATTTTCACCACAAACAACAACAGAAATAATTGAAATAAAGAGAACCCATTTGCAAGAAGATAAAAAATAAGCAAATTTTAAACTCTCTGAAACTATTAAACTTCACAAAAAAATCTGCATTATATATCAAGAAAATAAACAAAAAAGAGTCGGAAAAAGAGGAGAATAGAAAGTACCTTGAATGGAATGAAAATTCAAAAGGGTAAGTTGAAAAAAAGAAACATCTTTCAGTTTCACACTTGCTGATTTTTGCCTCTTTTTTATGAATATTGGGAAAATATGATATGACAAATTGGAGAAATGAGACAAATCCCAAGTAAGAATAGAAAGTATAGTGTAAGAATAGAAAATTTACATTAAATATTTTCAAGAAAATGATTAGATTACGATATGGCTTTTTTAAAAATAAAATAGTACTTGCAATCTAAGATATAATATAAATAGCGTGTCCTTTTCAAGCTTGATACATACCCCCAACAAAGAAGGATGTAAAAAGACAATTATACCCTTGCAAAAGTCTTTTTGTCAATTTTTTTCTTTTTTGTATAATCGAGTGTTCGGACCCGCTTTCTCCGACCTCAACTAATTTCACTTGACATTTACCGGCATATATACTAGATAACTTTTTCGTTTATTTGCTCAAAGATAAATTAATCTATTTTGAAATTTAAAATTTATCTAATTTAGAATGGAATGACTTACCTTTTCTTTTTAATTCTCATGCTGTGTTTTTTTTAAGGTTTGTCAAATTTACATTTGTATCGAAAAAATCTACTTTATGGTAAAATATTTCATTTTTAAAGCTCGAATCCGAAATCTCTAATTTAGGAGTCAAGGAACTATCTCACCACAATTTTTAGTGCCAGATAAAGAGATTTTTTCCCAACTCCTATTTTAACTCTATTTTTATATCAAGAGTAAAAAATAAATAAAAGAAAACAATGAGTTAGATATCATATTTTATATGCACCTATGTAATTATGGTAATTGGTGGAGTGGTAAGTACTTCTTTATCCTTAATTAGAAATCACGGGTTTGAGCACTGTAGTATAGAGAGTCACCTTTGTTAAGCAATATTTGTGGGATTTTCCGACGCGAATATGAATTTAATCGGGCCTCAATGCGAGAATCGGATATCAGATAAAAGTAAAAACTATATAACCATAGTAAATTAATATATTTTAATATAAATACCGAGTACAAAAAAATGTTTTTATCAAAAGAGAAGTATGTGTGCATGAGCTTGTTTGTCAACTTTCTACATTGAGTCATTGACGGTTAGGACGTTTGTTATCTTTTTACAAAATGATAAATGACTTTAATCCAATTAGAACTCAACTAATTAGACTAAGCCAAAGTGGAAACCCCTAATAAAGGACACTTAGATGCTAATTAGGTTTATCCTTTATGTGTGCTGCAAATTGCAAACACCTAAACCTGTTGAATTTTTCACTTACCTATATTAATACTTTTACGATGACTAGCTGGATTAATATTTCTTTGTTTAATTTAATTGATAAAGAAATAAGCCATGTCATATCTAAATTCTAAAATCCACTGTTTTTCATAGAAACAACCCATTATGCAAACAAGTATTTTTAGCTGAACCTGCCTAATTATGGCTGTTGACAAACAAGCTCATGCATATATATATATATATATATATTATATATATATATATATACTTTTTTTTATTTTTCGTATGGTTTCCTTTACTCGTATTGGAGCTCGGTTAACCAGGACTTGTGTCGTGTAGGGCTCATTCGGGAGAAGCGCTCCCATCAAGAATTTTTCATATTCAGGATTCGAATCCGAAACATTTGGTTAAGGGAGGAGCATGCTCATTTGTAGCACCACATCCTTTGGTAGTAAAAATTATATATACTAATAACAATTAAAGTTTTAAACAAGGTTTTTGTCTTTTGGATAAGCACTTGATTAAGATGTATTCAACATTATTTTTATAAGAATAAAGGACTTGTTTTATAGTGGGTCCGATTAATATAGACAATTGGAATTTCATCATTAGGGATAGTTTTCTTTTTTAACACTTGTGGAAATAAGACATGACTAGTTAGTTAGGTGTATTATCATGTAATGCACTAGACAAGTACTTTACTTTTATTTCAAAAAGAGATTACCTAAATACTTTAATTTGGTGTGTTAGAGAGAAAGAAGTTAGACAATTTTGGAGTTAACTATATGATGTTTACCTAAATATTTTCTATTAACAACTAATAAAGGGCCACAAAGCAACTTTACACTGGAAAAAGGAAATCTTCTTAGGCATGGGAAAAGGTGGAAATAGTACATTATTTTATCAGTTATCACCACTAAAGATTGTTCGGTAGAGCCGTAAATACTTGTGATTTCAGGTTGGAACTTATTAGATATGAAGTCATCTTTGATAGCGAGCACTTTACCGCCTATAATGAAAAAAATTCAGCACAAATTCATATTAGTGAAGTCTCAAAACGAGTACCGGACACTGATGAAGTACAATTTTCCTGTTAATTACCAAGATTTATAATTTAATTAATAATATTAGTGAAAATCTCCGGCGCTAATATGTGTGAGTTAGTTTGACTCATATTAATCCCTTTACTGTTCCCGATCCTTCCTCGATCTCTTTGTGTAATGAAATTTTAAGAAAATGGTCATTTGCATATTGTAATTTTTTTACTAACGGATTCAATTAAACTCTCTTCTTCAATATAGTTCCACCCCTACTAATAAATAATAGTAGTTAATATAATTTGACGTATATTGTGTATGAATAAATTTTTACCTATCATGATAACGATGAATTAACATAAAGAACGAGCGTACGATCTTTTTTTGACTACTTATACATAATTATTGCATGATAGTAATAAATTTTACAAGCTCATGCACACATACTTTTCTTCATTATCAGGGATTAGATGCCATTATCACCTTCTAACATCAAAGTCATTTTCTTAATTGAAATTTAAACATAGAATCATGACATTACTCGAAAGGAAGAAAAAAAAAGGTGCAATTTGCATAAATTTGTAGATCAACACATGTCAACCAGACAAAACCTCGATCGTTTCATTTTGTTTAAGAGTTGATTAATTCTTTTACATGAGCAAATATTTTATTCAAGTGTAAAACATCGAACATAGTCCATAGTTGTTAATATCAAACTATAAACTATAAATACATGCTAGATAAGTTTTTGTTTTATTTTATTTTTGGTTTATTTTTTTAATGAACAAGTTGAAGCAAGAGACACTAAAAAAAACAAGAGATTTATCTATGAAAATGTACGGAAGGGGTCAAATTGATATTCCACCTTTTTATACCATTTATTTATGTATTTTTGCAATAATAAATTACTTCATTCAGGCAGTTTTTTCCCTTAAATTAGCCGGCCAACAGCAACAACATATTTTATACATCTATTAAAGATTCTCTTGAAAACTAATAGAATAGAAATCGTATATTCCCGTGATATTATTAGAGATCTTGTACATCTGTAATTATGGTAGTAATCTTTTGTATTAGGAAAATGTATATTTGATTTCCATAATTATAGGCTATGTTTACTATTGTATATCATGTATATAAACCAATTACATAAATGAAAATAATCAAGGGATTATTCTCTTTTATGGTATCAGCAGTCTAGGGTAAATTTTTTCTTCTACACAAACCCTTCCGCTGCCCTACTCCTTCGGCCGCCACCTCCCTTCATTTTTATTCGAAACTTTAATTCTCCTCTTGTTCCTCAATCATGTCTAACACAAAGAATATCTTTCATCCCGCCTTTGTAGTTTCCAACATCAAAAACAACATCTCTATTGTTCTTGAAATGAGAATGTCCAGTACGCTATGTGAGAAGAACTTTTTAAAATTCACGCAAGGTCTCACAGAGTCCTCAATCACATCATCAAACCTGAAAAAAGCAAGGAGAATGTGTCTTCCACTGATGATGAAATAGAGTTGTGGACAACTCTTGATGCTACGGTGCTCCAATGGATTTATTCCACCATCTCTACGGACCTCTTACAGACAATCATCGAACCCGACGTCACGGCAATGAAAGCTTGGAATAGGTTGCGTGATATATTCAAGATAACAAAAATTCTCGTGTCGTGACCCTTGAGCAAGAATTCTCCCACATAAATATGGAGGATTTTCTGAATGCCTCAGCCTAATGTCAACGGCTCAAGGAGTAAGGAGTTGTCGGATCAACTCAAGAATGTTGATGCACCTGTCACGAATGATCGTCTCGTTCTTCAAATGGTTACAGGCCTATCCGAGGCATATAATGGGGTTGGAACTCTTCTTCGCCAAAGAAATCATCTCCCACCGTTCTACCAAGCACGTTTTATGCTAACCTTAGAAGAAGCAAGATTAGATAAAAGGCGGCTACTGGAGCCAATTTCGCCATGATAGTGGCCACGTCCTGCGAAATTGATGGCTCACAATCATTCTTCAAAAATTATGGTCAGAACCGTAAAGGGTCAAAACTGTGAGAAAAATTGTGATGGCAGACGTGGCGGTGGCAAGGGTGGTAGTCGCGGCGGCAACGGCGGCGGCAGTGGCAGATGAGGAGCCGGCAGTGGCGGTCAGTAGGGGACCGGGCCACTGAACCCCTGGCAGCAGGCTTGGGCCGTTGGGCAGTGGCCTTGGGCCTACTTTGGGCCAATGGGCAGTAGCTCATGTCGCCCTGCCCGTTTCCAAGATCAAACTAGGCCAGGCCCAATGGACAACAGAGGTAGCAGCAAGGCCAGCCTGGGCCTCAAAATAATTTGGTCTGGCAATAGCCTGACCTGCTTGGATCTCGGCCTCAGCAGGCTTTCGCTGCTGAGGGCCCAGTAGCAGCCCCGACCCATATGAATATCGAGGTAGCGATGCATACACTTGGACTAAATCCTTCGGATGCAAATCGCTACATGGACACTGGTGCTACTTCTCACATGATGTCCGCACCAGGTAATCTCTCATCTTATTTCAATTTGAGCGAAAATTGTGGCATAATTATTGATAATGGTAATTCAATTTCAATTTGTAGTTATGGTCACACTAAATTGTCTCCCCTGAATCCGCCTTTAGCCCTGGAAAATGTGTTTCATGCTCCTCACTTAATTAAAAATTTGGCGTATATTCAAAAATTTACAACTGATAACTCAGTTTCAGTTGATTTTGACCCTTTTGGATTTTCTGTGAATGATTTTTTGACGGGGATACCACTAATAAAATATGATAGTCGGGGCGAGCTCTATCCCATCACCACCACCACCACCACCACCACTAAACAAGTCACACCGTCAACGTTTGCCATTTTAGCACATTTCTTATGGCATGCACGTTTGGGTCATCCGGGAGTGTCTGTATTTTCCTCCCTTAAAAATACTAAATTTATTGAGTGTAATAGTGATCGTTGTACTAATGTTTGTCCTTCTTGTCCGCTTGGGAAACATGTTAAATTGTCGTTTGTGGTTTCCAATTCTAGTACTTTGTTGCCATTTGATATTATTCATAGTGATCTTTAGACATCTCCCGTTTTAAGCTCTACCAGTCACCGTTATTATGTGTTATTTTTAGATGATTATTCTAATTTATTGTGGACGTTTCCGTTATCTAAAAAGTCTCAAATTTTTTCCACATTCCTATCATTTAGAGCATTCACCCGTACACAATTTGAACAGGAAATTAAGAATATTCAATGTGATAATGGAAGGAAATTTAATAATGGGCCATTTAGAGAATTTTATAAGGTTAATGGTATATCTTTTCATTTTTTATGTCCACATACGCAATCACAAAATGGGAAAGCTGAAAGAAAAATCTGCATCATTTATAATATTTTTCGTACACTACTAGTCCATGCATCATTAACACCTTCCTTTTGACATCATGCATTGCAAATGACAACGTACCTCTTTAATATACTCCTTATCAAAGGATTAGCATACCAATCCCACTCAAAATTCTTTATCAAAAATACCCTTCGTATTCTCATCTTAGGGTGTTTGGATGTCTATGTTATCATCTGTTCCCCTCCTCTACCATTAACAAACTTCAAGTCCGCTCTATCCGTGTGTGTTTTTGGATTACCCGTCTAATCATCGTGGTTATAAATGTTATGATTTATCCTCTAGTAAAATCATAATTAGTCGTCATGTTATTTTTTATGAAACACAATTTCCGTTTGCTAAGTTGCATAATCTTGTGTCCAATTCTTATAATTTTTTGGATGATAGGCTCTCCCCATATGTGGTCCACTATTTAGTCCGGCCCACCTCGGCTTTTGGACAGCAGACACCGGCAGGCCCACTGCCTGCCGGCCCAAACACTGCCCGTCCTCACACTCTGCCAGAAGGTCCATTATCTGTTGGCCCATCTCCATTCGCCCTCGAATCTCAGCCAGCAGGCAGTGGGCCTACTGGCCCAAACACGTCCACACTCCAATCGGCACAACTCCTTCCAACCTAGAATGGTACCGAGAACACCACAATGACCTAGCTCCAGCCCAATTATATTCCGGGTCAAGGGCCCATTACTCATAGTCAGCGGGGTATTTTTAGACTAAAATGATAATTTAGTCGCAACTCTAATGGCACTAAATCACCCCTACCACGTAACCTCGTGTCTGCCCTTCGTGACCCGAATTGGAAAATGATCATGGATGATGAATATAATGCTCTTATTGAAAATAAGACGTGGGAGTTGGTGCCCCGGCTGCCTGGTGTCAGTGTAATTTGCTTTATGTAGTTTTTTACTCATAAGGGAAAATATGATGTTTTATTAGAGGCACAAGGCCCGTCTTGTAGGTGATGACAAAACTCAACAAGTTGGCATGGACTGTGGTGAGACATTCAGTCCGGTGGTCAAACCGGCAACTATTTACATTGTTCTCAGTCTAGCTCTCTCAAAAGCATGACACATTCATCAACTAGACGTAAAAATGTGTTCTTGCATGACAAACTCAAGGAAATTGTATACATGCATCAACCCTTGGATTTCAGGGACCCCAATCATCCAAACCATGTGTGCTTGTTGAGGAAGTTCTTATATGGGCTCAAACATGCTCCTCGGGCTTAGTACAAAAGGTTTGCAGATTATGTCTACTATTGGATTTTCTCATAGTTGGTCTGATCATTCTATGTTCATCTACCGTCGCGGTTCTTCTCTGGTATACATTTTGTTATATGTGGATGATATTATATTAACTGCTTCTTCTGATAAACTGCGCAAGTTTATCATATCTCTTCTCAGCTCCGAATTTGCTATGAAAGACTTGGGGCCTTTGAGTTATTTTTTGGGTATAGTTGTAACTCGTCACGCAGGTGGTCTATTTTTGTCCCAGATGAAGTATGCAACAGAGGTTATTGAACGGGCTGGCATGTCATTATGTAAGTCATCTCCTACGTTGGTTGACACTAAACTGAAGTTGAGTGCTACTTCTAGCACACCTTATAAGGATCCTTCTACTATCGTAGTCTTGCGGGGGCTCTTCAGTATCTTATATTTACGAGGCCCGATATTACTTATGTAGTGCGGAATATGTGTTTATTTATGCATGATTCGAGGGAAGAACACATGCACGCTCTCAAACGCATTGTGCGTTAAATTCAGGACACTCTTGATTATAGTTTACACTTATATCCATCATCGGTATCTACTTTCATGTCTTATACAGATAATGATTGGGGTGGGTGTCCAGAGACCAGGCATTCGACATTTGGTTATTGTATGTTTCTTGGTGATAACTTGGTATCTTGGTCGGCTAAACGCCAGGCTACTTCGTCACGTTCCAGCGCGGAGACCGAATATCGAGGGGTAGCCAATGTGGTGTCTAAGTCTGTTGGTTGCATAACCTCCACTTAGAGCTTCATTTTCAGATTTGGAAAGCTACCTTGTCTACTGCGATAATGTTATTGCGATATTTCTCTCTGGGAATCCGGTCCAACATCAGCGCACTAAACATATCGATATGGATATTCACTTTGTTCGCGAAAAGGTCTATCGTGGATAAGTACGTGTATTGCATGTCCCTTCACATTATCAAATTGCTGACATATTTACTAAGGGTCTTCCCTTAGTTCTATTTGAAGATTTTAGGGACAGTCTCAGCATCCGAAGACCGCCCGCTACGACTGCAGGGATATAATAGAATATACACCGTATATTCCTGTGATATTATTAGAGATCTTGTACATATGTAATTATGGTAGTAATGTTTTGTATTAGAAAAATGTATATTTGATTTCCGTAATTATAGGCTAGGTTTATTATTGTATTTCATGTATATAAACCAATTACATTAATGAAAATAATTAAGAGATTATTCTCTTTAAAAGACAATAATATATAGTATTTCATTTGAGAAGAATAAGTCCCATTATTTAAAAAAATTATACTGGTCCATTACTTTAAATCTGTAAATGGACCCATAATAACTAGTCAACTTGCATAATATTATTTATTGATCCATCACCCATTTGTGCAAACTGGAAAGCAAGGAACAATATACACGGCTGAGGTTTGTTGTGGATCAAAATACTTAATAAATTGGATGATTATGATATACGTTAAGTGAATAATAATTACTGCGTTGACAGAATTTATGTATAAATTGTGTAGGTGAATTTTTTATCCAACACATAAAATAGATTAAGTGGACGTCTAAAATAAAAATTATCAATAATTTAATTTAATTGATTGATAAATTGATAATCTTAACATTAAACATTATATCAAATAAGTAGTTAATGTTGAATTCAAAATTTATTGAGGAGTGCAATTACAATTTTTAAAAAATAATTTATATCACAAGCTTGAGAATGATGATTACTCGAATAACACAATAGAAGATCACGAAAAAGAAAAATTAGTGTTTTATGGATGTTTTCTAGCTTCAAACAAACAATGTTTCAACTATAGGAGTTGCAGTGAAATGATAAGTGCTCGTTCATCTTTAATCAAAGATCTCAAGTTCGAGTCCTGATATAGCAGAGGTGAACCTACCTCTAGAGTAGAGAGGTCACGTGCCCCGGTAATTACCTCACAAAAATGATATATATATATATATATATATATATATATATATATATATATATATATATATATATATCTTAAATATGAGGTATATATCTTAATTGGCACCCTCATTCACAAAGGTAGGTAGCTACATGCACTGGTTGATACAGGGTGCACAAATGATCCTTAGTACGCCTACATGCACTGGTTGATACAGGGTGCACAAATGATCCTTAGTACGCCTACTTGGGTGCGATTCTGTAACGACCCGTCTAGTCATTTTAGGTTATAGACCTCTATTTGACTATTTTACCCTTCTCGTAGACTCTATGTGGGTTTGTGATGTGTAGGGATGAATGCCACGGATCCCGATGTCTATTTATGTGAGTTTTGGATGAAAAATCCAAAATAAAAATCTTAGAGTTGGATAGTTTGACTCAAGGTTGAACTTTGAGTATATGAATTCGTTTCCGGGCTCTGTCACTTTCGATAGTTTCAGAGGGTTATTTATGACATAGTTGAGTTATTGGTTCATTTTTCGAGATAATCAGATGTATTTTGTGACCTTATTTGTAAAATTTGGATATTTGGTTATTTTGGACGATTCTTTAGAAAAGTATGTCTTAACTCAATTGAATGGGAAATCCGAGGGCACGAGTGAGTTCGTAGCATTATTTACCTTGGGAGAGCATGTCTGGTTTGTGTCTGGGATCTCGGGAGTGTTTCGGGTGTTTGGTAGAAGTTTGGGTTGAAATCCATTGTGCTAGTGTCTAGTGTCCGCCCCAACGGTACAATTGTCCGCTCCTGCGTATTCGCCTCTGCGGAGGTTGGCTCGCATAAGGGGCGTGTGGCCTATGCGGGGTTTTGTGCGATGCTACGCTGAGGCGATGTATCAAGTGACTGCGCCTCAACGAGCCTCTTGTCCGTCGAAGCAGGACCGCGCCTGCGGAATCGCTGTATCTAGAAACCTCATAAATTTTTTAGGTCAAATCACTTTTCCAAAATATCATTTTCTCGGTTCTAGAGATGTCTAAGGGGGATTCTTGAAGGTTTTGGCTAAGTTCTTCATTTGAGGTAAGATTCTTCACCCTTGTGGCTATGTTTCATGTTTTAAATCTCTAATGATGGTACATAATGTATGCAAATTGGGAAAGATGAGTTCTAGTATTCATATTCGATTAAGAAATGTTGAAACTTTGATTTAAGGGTGTAATATGATTTAGTTGGTCTTGTTATTATAAATTAGTATTGGAATATGATCGAAGATCATGTTGTAGCATTTGATTTGTTTATAGAAACCCTTTTTAATTTGAGTGAAATTTTAGGGTTTATAAATTGGGCTTTTCTTAAATTGTGCAATCGAAGGTCCTAGTGAGCTTAGGTTTCTAATAAACTTAAGAATATGATTATCTAATATGTGTTTATGATTTTGGGGCAATGAAGTTTGAATCTTGATACCGTGGGCCCGAAGTTGATTTTGGAAGTCTTGGTATGTTTAAAGACTATGTCCTTGTATTGTGTGTTAGCTTTATATTAACGTGTAGTAGATGTGTGTTAGACTTCGATCACCACGAGGCACTCCGGAGCAAGGCTTGCATGTAGGGTTGATCGTTTGGGGCTCCTATTCGGCCCAGAGGTAGGCTATGATTTACTTTATTAGACTTAGATAGAAGTGCGGAGTATTGAGCGTGTTTGGGAGTCTCAACAAACTGTTGTGATGAACGTTTGAGTGAGTACCGGTGTTGAATTGTGATGATGTGTGATTTGGGGAATCATCCTTAAGCTAGTTCCGACTGCTGTTGATTGGGTTTATCGACATTATGCGGGCTCGTCGCCATATTTCTATTGTTGTGTTTATTCATCACACATGCTTTCGATATGATATCCTGATTGTACTTGGATTATATGTTATTGAATTCTTGAAAGCATGTGACATTCATCTCTATACTTGGTTGCATCTCATTACATCATGATTTCTTTCCTTGTATTGTCATTTGCATTCTTACACTCATGGTTCTGTTGATATTGATATATATTGATATGAGAGTGGTATGAAAATATTGTGGGTCCAAGAGACCGGGAAGGTAAGAACACTTATGAGATTATAGCAACATTGAGATGATGATGATGATGATACGCGGGGGAACGGGTTGCACGCCTACAACAATTATTCAGCCAAAAATTGAGCTCCGTTGAGAAAATTTGGAGGCGTCTATGACTTCGCGGGTCCCCCATGGATGTACAATTCATTGAATTTGGACGCATGTATATGGGAGATGGAAAAGGTATATGGCATATGCATTGCATTCATATCATACATACATCATTTTATTGATTATCTATTGATGAACCAAGTGTTGGATTCGTATTGATGACATGGTTGATTTCTGATTAAATGAGGATTGTTAGTACTTGAATATTATTATTCAATGCTTTTGGAACTGGTAATGCTTATGAATATGAGATCGTATATGAATAAAGTGACTTGTTGACTTCAGTGAACTTTGCATGAACTATGAGACTTAATTTGGTTATTGAATTGTCTAATATATGATTATTTGGTGTCAACTTGGTATTTATCTCTTTTTGTGAATCTTCCATCGTTGTCGATCTATGATGTCTATGGAGGTACTTTTGTGTACTCATACTACACTTGCTGCATTTTATTTGGATGCAGATAACAGATCCCTCTATCAGATCGAGAGCTCGAGCTTGAGTCCGAGAGAGTGGACTTCCAGTATTCAGGGTGAGGATGCTACTTCTGACATGCCTTGGATGCTCTATCTTTTGCTTTGTCTTTATTTCTGTTTCACAAACATGTTTCAGACACTTAGACTATGATTTCAGGATTTGGCTTATGTTGCCTTAAAATCAGACTTGTATCCGTATTAGTTCTCTTGTATTGTTGACCAGATTATTGGGAGATTATATTTTGAATTTTCAGACTTATGTTCCGCATTTTATATTATAATCGATAGTAATTTAAGTATTTTTGTATATTTCTTCATTTCTTTCTTATATCATGTTAAATGAGTTGGAGTGGTTCGCCTACCGATGAGAAAGTGTTGGTACCACCACAATTTTTAAAAAGAGTCGTAACATATCCACACTTCATCACAACAACAACAACAACCATACCCATTATATTACAAGTGGAATCTGAAAAGTGTAGGGTGTACGCGACCCACTCCCGCATTGGCACAAAAGAAAATCCGACATTTTTGTAGCCACAGATTGGTAGTAGGTCCTCATTATTCTCAAATTTTGGGTTCCACCTCTGTTTGTTAGAGTCGTTTAACCCCATGATGTAAGACTTCCGTATGCAAAGCTGAATTTAATTAATAGAGCCAGAATATAAATATCTAACATTTGGTGAAAACCCAAAATGAAATAATGTTCCATGTTGATAAAATTGTAGCTACCTTTGTATAGGGCGAATAATAAGAAGAATATGTTAAATCAATGATGTTGAATCGATTGGGTAGGAGTATGTGAGAATAAGGCACAAAAGTTGTTTTTCAAATGGACAATTAATAGACCAATCATTAAAAATATTTGTTGCATGCATGTACTATATTCCTACACACGTACCACTATGTCTTTTATATAAAAATAACTGTGTAGGAAATTGGAAAATTTAGAATCATTCTTAGTCTGAATATATACCACTTAGTTATATTCACCATCGTTTTGCAATCCACCATACAATTTAAACGTTATTTCGAGATATATGGTTCTCACTGAGAAATTGATTGTTACTCCCGTTTCAATTTAGGTGACATATTTTTTTTTAATATCTTATAGAAAGAATGATATATTTATATATTTTAAAAAAATATAACTTTAAACTTCTCATTTTGCGTACTTTTAGACCCATTTGGCCATAAAAATATTCACAATTTTTCAGAATAATTTTCACGTTATTTGAAAATCAGTGTCTCACTGTGAAAATTCTAAATCCAACTTGTAGTTGCCTTTCAAATTCGGAAAGCAACTTATAACTTATTTTTTCAACTCACTTTTCACTTTTGAAGTTGTATTTAAGTAAATACAAGTCTGAACATTATTTCAAATATTCTTTGCAAAAAGTATAACCAAACACAACTTAATCTTCAACTCCAACTCCATATATGTCAAATAAAATGAAAAATATTTGAAATCTATGGTCAAACACCTACTTAATGAAATGATGATTTGTAGCCACACAAATGTCTATGGTGTAACACCCCGTACTTTCGGGTAATAGTTTGAGCACCTAACGTAGGCAAGTAGACTCGGACTGCAGGAAGTTTATGTTGCACTCACACATGCTAATAAGGAAATTAGTATATAAAAGGATGTGATCCCAAAATAATTTTGGATTTAACATGTGTGACGGCGGGGATTAATAATAATAATTGTATATCCCCAAAGATGTTATGTAGTAGTGTCATATTACAAAAATTATGATATTTAGTATAAGAAGGTTAATAAGTCGTCAGAATTTAAGTGAATTAGGATAAAGAATTTAAGTGCGTGTATAATTAATTAATTATGGGATTAATTAATTATAATTGGGGATATATATAGTGGGACATTACGTGTAGCCTTATAACCGATTGTCTCAGTGACTAAGCCTCATAAACGAACGATGGTAGCTTCACAAGCCTTCAACCGATTCTCTCTTCTCGATAATACAGAGCCATCAGTTCTTCAAGCTCCTTCAATCCTTAAAGCTCCTGAAGAAATCCCTCTATGGAACAATAACTATTACACTTCTATTAGAAGGAATAAATTCCCTTTGGTGAGCTCTCTGAAATTCTCGACCAGGGGATTTTTCTATAAGTTTTCACATACTCAAGGAAGGAGAGATTCATGGAATTTTGGGCCCTAAAATCCAGCAAAACTGAAACCTTGAAGCAAGGTTGAAGGCTCAGAAACCAAGCCGAGACATTGAGTCTCAGCAAAGCTCGAGCAAGTCAATTTCAGTGCTTCTGGTTCTGTCTGTCGGAATCTGATACGAGCGAAATGCTTTTCGATGAGTTTCATTGCTACTTTTAATTGAGGTAATCCTTCTTGTTCCTAAGTTCATACGAATTATAGAACCTGATTCTTACTAGTTCTAAGATGGGTATTGAAAATACTAAGTTGGTTGGGTATTGTTGGGGCTGTTGATATGAAATTGGAAGTTGCATGTGAAATTGCTGAATTGTTTGGGTATTGTAGCAGTAAGGAAAAAGGGTTAGGAGGGCTGATTATGTGGTTATACGCATAGGTTTCGACATAGAAGAAGTATAGATTCTACGCGTACAAAGTATTCGCTAGAATGTCTCAATGAAGCGATTTCTAGTATATTGATACGATTATGATATAAATCATTCATATGGTGTAGATAATCACTTATAAAGCTTTTAAGGATATGCGAAACTTAGATAATTTCGACAACAAGGTATGCAAGGCTCTTTCCTTCTTTTGGCATAATTCTATGTGCGAAACATAACCACCGTGTTGCTACATAAATTACTCTACTCTTAGTAGTTAGGGATGATCAATTCATCGTTCCTATGTTGAAAGAATATCCAAATATGTTTCTAAGACCTTAATAAGGCATACCGGAAGAGTTGTTGATGTTCCCACTGTTAACCAAAGGTGTAAAGGATATTGTGTCACTCCGGATGTTTATTATTACTCATGCATTTCATTTGCATTGCACTCATATGTTACCTTGGACCACTTGTGCTATGCATATTACTATATGATAAATATTACATATATATGTATGGGAATTAGGGGAAGGGAAAAATGCATTATATACGCACACCGCCTGCAGCTGGTACAGACTATCACAAAAAGAGCCCGAAGAGGCCAATATAATGTGATGATGTGATACCCTTGTGTGGCGATATAACCTGATACCCACAGAGGCGGTTATGGGAGGATTTCTGTGTGGATATTAGTACACTGCATTTGCATTGTGCATACATTCATTAACCATTATATGATATGAAGCCCACAGAGCCTGTTATGGTAAGGAAGATGCCCGATGAGGCTGATGTATATGGAAACTGCATTGTGCATAACATTTAGGCATATGTATTAGGGCCCTCAGAGGCATTTACTAATATTCAGTTGTTTCTGTTTCAGACTATGATATATCTCTGCTATGTTATTTCTTATGCTTAACATACTCAGTACATTAGTCGTACTGACGTCCCTTTTGTCGGGGACGCTGCGTTTTATACCCTCAGGTTCATATTGGAAGAGTGATAGTTTGCCCTAGTTGGTTGCTTGTTCAACTGGTATTTGGAGCACTCTATTGGTTTCGGAGTTGCGGTCTGGTCATGGTATGTTTTAATCTTTAGAGGCTTGTAGATAGGTGTCATGTGGTTAGTTGTCATGTATGGCCTTGTCGGCATTGGTATATAAATGTGTAAGTTGGGGCTTTTGGGTTGAAACTTTATATAATCTATCACGGCTCAGTCTGTATTTAAATATGATTAAGGGTAGAGTGTAGAGGTAGTGCCCGACGGGTAGGATCCGGGTGCCCGTCGCGGCCCTCCGGATTGGGTCGTGACATATGGCTTGTTTTAGATCTTAAGTTTTGAAAATCTATCTTTTTTTCTTATACTTTGTGCTTGATCAAACATTGCCACATAATTAAGACGGAGAAAATATTCAGGGACGGATAAACCTTGCCCCAACTAATGTCACGAGACAACGCTTCATCGAACTTTTTCACTAAATATGTATATATAGATAAATAAATAAAATTAAAATATTGAGTATGTATAAATGTAAAAAAATGACACTGCTTAAGTAATTTGTTCATATTAACGTGTACACTCTTTCATCACAAATACAGAGACAATGATGAGTTAGAAAGGTATAAGGCCAGACTTGTGGCTAATGACACGAATCAGCAGAAGGGCATAGATTCTGGTGAGACATTCAGTCATGTTGTTAGACCGGCTACCATCCGCACAATTCTAAGCATTGCTATAGGTAAGCATTGGCCTATTCATCAGCTTGACGTGAAGAATGCGTTTCTTCATGGGGATCTGAAAGAAACTACTTATATGCATCAGCCACCTGGTTTTGTGCATCCCGTAGCCCCTCACTATGTATATCATCTGCGTAAGTCACTTTATGGTTTGAAACAGGCCCCGCGAGCGTGGTATGATCGCTTTGCACAGTATATTACGTAGATTGGGTTCGTTTGTAGCAAATGTGATACCTCTCTATTTATTTTTCATCGTGGTAATAACACTGTTTATTTATTGTTATATGTGAATGACATAGTGCTTACTGCCTCCTCTGTGTTGTTGAAAAATGAGATTATTGCCTTGCTTAAAATTGAATTTGCTATGACTGACTTGGGCAAGTTGAGCTATTTTTTAGGGATTTCGGTGACTCAGTCTGCATGTGCTATGTTCTTGTGTCAACGTAAGTATGCAGAGGAGATAGTGTACAGGGCTAAAATGGCAAACTGCAAGATTATGTCCACTCCAGTTGACTCTAAGTCAAAGCTTAGTGTCGTTGATGGTGATCCCGTGGCCGATCCCACTCTTTATAAGAGTCTTGCATGTACACTTCAGTACCTTACATTTACCAGACCTGACATAGCATATGCGGTTCATCAAGTATACTTATTCATGCATGCCCCCAGAGAGCCTTACTTTACAGCCCTTAAGCGTATCATTCGATATGTTAAAGGCACACTTGATTATGGATTGCACCTATACCCTCAGCTCCAACCAGATTGTTGTCATATACGGATGTTGATTGGGCAGGTTGTCCGGACATGCGACGCTCCACCTCCGGCTACTGTGTTCTTAGGGGATAACCTCATTTCATGGTCTGCTAAGAGGCAAGCCACATTATCCCGTTCGAGTGCAGAGGTAGAATACAGAGGCGTTGTGAATGTTTTTACTGAGATCTGTTGGCTCCGAAACCTTCTTTTGGAGCTTCAGTGTCCCTTGAGTAAGGCATCTTTGATTTATTGTGATAACATATCTTCCATACACTTATCTCATAATCTGGTTCAGCATCAGCGAACCAAACATATTGAGATGGATATACATTTTGTTCGTGAGAAGGTTGCTCTTGGTCATATTAAGGTGTTGCATGTACCTTCTTCGTATCAATATGCGGATATATTCATGAAAGGCCTTCCTCAACAGCTATTCCTTGACTTCAGATCCAGTCTCAGCGTTCGGCCTCCTCCCGCTCCGACTGAGGGGGAGTATTAACATGTACATCTATTTTGTATATTTATCATATTTAGTGATATGTAATTATGGTAGAATTAGGATTTCACATTGTACACCTATATATATTTTGTATTAATGAGAAAGGCTCACCAAGGGAGATTAATACACTTCTACGGTTCACTTCTTCAAATATGACCCTACTTATAAAAATTGTACGTACGCCACAAAAAATACTAAAAATCCGCTTTTAAGTGTTAAAACTTTGGCCTTTCTGAGACAATTAGCTTTGATACCATTTTGTACTGCGGAATAGATTGTCTCAGTATCAAGAGCCTGAAAAGGCGTACCTTGAGGACCCAACGACTGGTACCTATCAGTTTGCGATCCTTTGCAACCGAGGTTGATGCCTCGCGCACGAAGGATGTGCTATACGGAGAGCCTCGATTCGGGTCAGATCCCGAGTGAGATGCTCTAGCCTCTTTATATGCTCTGATATCAATTTACAGGCGGATCTTTTCATCATCTAACAACCTGAAGAGGGTAGGAATATAGATGGCATATTAACATATTCATATGTAGATTTAACAAATAATAGGCATGTAGTACGGAAGCAGGTATTATTAACTCAAAATTCATTTTTTAAATAATAGTCTACAACCTTCTATTAACATTTAACATCATAATTCCAGAGATGTATACTTATCAAGATTATATTTAGAAACACATAGTCTAAAAACATACCTCTTAGCAGAATATTAATATCACTGGAGATACTCAACCCACCCTGGCTCTGCCTCCCTTTTTTCCTCTCTGGTGACGGGATAAATGGCCTAGGTGCTGGGAATTACTCAACAGACTCTTTCTTAAATTTTATTTTAAGAGATGGTGTTTTGTGGACTAATATGGTTCTTAAATATAGGCTTTCAAAGTATTTATCTTCTGGTATTATGATATTAATCTTGATATTGGCTATAGACTAGAAGGATTTTTAGCTAGACATGAGAGAGTATTTTAAAGATTGAAGTTGTTGTATTTCGAAAGATGTTTTTAGAAGTTACAATGAGTCTCTTTATATAGATAACCTCGGTTGCCTTTCACTATTGGCATGCTGTGAAAGTCTAAAAGTTGATACATTATTGTTACAAAAGTCGTAAAGTAAATAATGCTTTGTCTTTTGTCCTTTCATGCTTTTATTTAAAGTTGTTTGTCATTGCTGCCATTTTTTCAACGTTTGTTGGCTTGTCATATTTTGTATTTGGTTCCTCATGGGGCCGGCGGCTTTCGCGTTCTTCCACAGGCATCTTTTACAGGTGTCTTCTTTGCACAGAGGCATCTTTTGTCTGTCTTCTTTTCACAAAAAGATGATTTTTTTTCTTCGACGATACTCCTATAGAATAGGAACGATATCGTTTTAATTTTTTGATACTCCTATAGAATAAGAACGGTATCTTTTTAGTAGTATGATAATACATGAGCTTTACTGTAGTTTGGACTATATTGGGCCATATTAATTTGTTACATTGTGGCTTTCTGTAGTTTAAACTACATTGGGCCGTTTCACTCAAAAAGGATTAGGTGATCCTTCTTTTTTCATAGTAACCTGCTTAGTATTCTCCTTTATGCTTATAACAGGCCTTTTCCTCTAGCCTATTAAGAGTTTGTACTGTTCTACTGTCTCATTGGAGTGTTTGTGCTCCATCTTAGTGATTCTGTCATGCATGTTGGTAAGGTATACGGTGTCTTGTGTTAGTACATCGTTGTTGTAGTATAGTGTGATAAGTTCTTCGGTTTCTCCTTCTTTGGAGTTTCCAATGATGCAGGCTTTGCCTGCCCTCAGCATATCTTCAATCTTTGATTTCAAGGTTGATAGTCCTGTGGCTCTTTTGGCACTGAGCCATTCTTGAAACTTTTCTATAGTACATGGTATTTTCATTTTCATGTCTTTGTCATCTCCGCTTATGTTGCTATTCCACCCTGTTTTAAATAGTTGGCATATAATGATAGGTTTTCCTGTTAAGTCTGTTGAGGCGTCAAACAGTTGTATGTCGTAGATACCTCTTCCAAATGATTCCATCATTAACCTAGCAGATTCTACTAAAACATTGGGTAATTTAGCAATATTGTAAAAAGTTTCATCTACTAGTATTTTATCTATAAATCCGTAAGTAAAGAGTTCAAGAACTATATCAGGATTTGATTTTTCATTGCATAAAAACCTTACTTGGATACTGAATAATTCTCTTTGTTAGCAAGAAAAGTAACATACTCATTTTGTGATGTTGCCTCATTAAAAACCTTACTGGAAAAACCCAATTAGGATAAAAATCGGACGAAGGAAAAAAGAGTGCAACGCATGTTCTATCTTACTACACATAGTACTTCTTCAAATGACTTACATTTCAATTACTTGAAAGCTTGTTTCCTCGTTAGTCTGTTAGTTAATAAGCTCATTTACCATCAATACCGATGACCGTATACGGTCCTTCCCAGTTTGCGCCTAGCTTTCCTGTGTTATGCTCTCGAGTACTCTGAGTCACCCTCTGAAGCACAAAGTCCCCTAGTTTGAAATGTTGGAGACTTGTGCAACGGTTACAATATCGCTCCATTCTTTCACCACCTTCAACCAAATTATATTGGATGAGCTCCCTAGATCAATTAGAACTCTCTTCACCTGGAAGCAATCAATAGGTACAATGGCTACCAGTGCATCGTTGTAAGAGAAGATAACACCGACAACATCTTCTTCTATGAACGTGATAATGTGCTTATCAGGTATCTCTCGAAACCTCTTCTCTCGGGTTACTGAAAATTGTGTCTTCTTAGCCGCGGTGAAAGACGTAGTGGCAATCATTTACCCACTATAAATCATGTTTATAACATGGGGTGGCGCATCCAGATTGACTTATTTTCAGGGGGTGGTCCATGCTCATAATTGTTGCGAGCTCTCTCGCTCAAATATTCCCAGAGGTGGCCCCTGCTTAGCATTCCTGCCACATCTCTTAGATGTCTACAGTCTGCAGTTTTATGCTCGTGTGTGCCATGGAAGTCGCACCAAATGGACTAGTATCTTTTGCTAGGATCTGACTGCAGTGGTTTCGGTGGCCAGGACGCCAAATGTGTTCTCAACACTGCCACTATTTGCTCTTCATCTATACTGAAGTTGTACTCGGATAACTTCGGGTACCCTGTACTTTTGTTAGAATTAGATGAATTTCCTTTGTTATAATTTACCAATCCCTGATTGTTTCGTCCGTCACCTCCTTTGTTATTTGGTTTTTCAAATGAGTGAAAACCATGTCCACCTTCATGCTTTTTGAGAGTATGATAAGGTTGATAACGGTTCTTCGAGGAATTCCGGTTAGTTTTGGCTCCTTTGTCAGGCTTTGCAAAGATACTCCCGTCTTTAGATCCAAACATAATATCCTCAATACGGATCTTGGACTCATACCGACTGTGCACATCTTCCCAAGTTATTGCCTGAAACTCCAAGAGATTTTCCTTAAGCTTTTGGGAGGCATCCGAACTTGCCAGATTCAAACCTTTTGTGAAAGCCTCTTCAGCCCATTCGTCTAGGACTTCTGGTAACAGCATTCGCTCCTTCTGGAACCGTGTAACAAAGTTCATAAGGAGTTTTGACTCTCCTTGCGCAATGCGGAAAATATCTGATTTGCGTGTCTTCACCTTTCGGGGCCCCGCATGAGCCTTTATTAACATGTCAGTGAGCTGGGCGAACGAACCAATCTATCGTTTAGGGAGTTGTGAATATCATGTCAAAGCTCCCTTAGCAAGTGTTTCAACAAATTGTTTTTATCGGAACCGATTCTATTTCGTGTTCTCTTAGATCATTTTCTTTCACGATCGTAGTATAGGCCATGGTATGCTCTTGGGGATCAGTAGTTCTGTCATATTTTGCCATAAAAGGCATTTTGAACCTATTGGGAATTAGTTTGGACGCAGCCTCTGGCTTATACACTAATTGAAGATATTTTTTGCGTTCGGGTCGTCAACCACAAGTGGAGCCCTCGGTATTTGGCTGAACTGGCACCGGAACTCCTGGGCGGTGTTTTTTGCCTTCTCATCGTTGGAATCAACTTTGCTAGTCATATTTTTAATGAATTTCAAAACTTGTTCCTGGAAAGCAATTTCAGAGGCGGTTTCACTCTTTGAACCATCATTTCCTGATCTGCCTTGATCATTACCGGTTTCTCCATCTACATTTGGTGGAGGCACCGGTTTCCCTATTGGAGTACTTCTAACATTTTTGGACATGAACTCCTCTTGAAACCTCTTAAGACGTTCCAACTCATCGCTCATCATAGCGTTCTGCGCCCGGAGATTCTGTATAGCTTCTTCGGGTGTTTCGTCATTGGGAATATCCTCATTCCAAGTTTGTCTGTCTTCGGAAGCGACTCTATCTACAAATATCGAGTCTTCGGGTCTCGTGGCTCCTATCGGCAAACCATCTGGCCCAACATTGTTTGTGATGTCCCCGACGCCGCGATTGCTTTCTCCTATTCTTGTCATTTGTTTGATCCGAACAAAGAATAAGACTTAAATAACATATTAGATTAGTAAAGGGGTCACTTGTGACACCACAATTGTCCAAGCCCCATGGTGGGCGCCAAACTGTCTACTTGTAAAATGGTATAATTGAATTTGTATACGTGATCAAGGACACGTGAATCTCAAGTGACACGTTAGATATGAATTTGATATAAATTATACTAAAAACAAGTAATAGTAAAATAAAGTAAAGCAATAATTAGCATTAGCCTTGTGACAGCTTCTGGGCAGAACTTTGATAACTTGTATGAAAGCACATAAATCGAGAGACTATGAGCAAGTATCTTGTAATAATCAGAATATGATGTGTTACAATGGAATAATGTGTCATATCTATACATGAGCTACACGGGTACACAACTCACGAAATATGTCCTCATTAATACAGGAGAATGAACGTTGTAATAATTGAGTAATCAATATCTCAATAAATGATGTTGAAGCTTCATAGAAGACGTACGACCGGCTTGGTAACGATTGCCCTTTACAACTCAAACGTCTCTCAACCTTCTGTACTACTGGTACCGACCGTGCTTGTACCGCTCCTGATACCATGTGCATCTAGTCGATAGCGCCTTAGGTTGACGTGGTCCTGACTCAGCATTGTGCGCCACGTGTCATACTATAATTCGTACAACTATGTTATACGAATTTTGCGCTATATATTTTCTTTTATTAAACAATGAAGATATTTCAAATCTTATAGTAATTGGAATGAAAAGGACTTATGTACATATAGATTAACTAGTCGGTAAATTAAGCATTAAAATTAGGGTAATAGCGCTTTTGGTCCTTAACATAGTGGTAAGTTTTTCTTTTAGTCCTTGTGATGTTTTATTTAGCATATTTAGTCTTTAATTAATTAAATGTGTGATATTGCCCCTCCGTATTAGAGCTATCAAAACAGGCTAGTCCAACCCATCCGGGCTAGCCTACGCGGGCTTTGAAATTTGATAGGTCAGGCCGATGGGGCTAGCCAATCTCTTTTATGGGCCTTAAAACAATCAACCCAACCCATCACGATGTGGGCTGCGGGCCTGGCCTAGCCAACCCACCTTTTGTTAAAAAATATTTTTGATAATTATTTAAATTTAAATTTGAATTTAAAAATGCTAATATTTACAAGACAATGTCACATGATTTTACTACTTGCTAACCAAGTCTCAAGCAATGTTTTCAAAGCCGTTTTTGGGGCAAATCTTGGGGCGGGAGCTTACCCAAAAAATGCTTCAGGACGCAATGAATGGTGTAGATCCATAGGGCGCACGCCCTAGAGTTTGAGGCGTAAGTCCTGGGCGCAAAAGTGTAAGCTCATGAGGTTTAAGAGTACGCCCCGGACATTAATTTAATATTTATTATTTTAAAAGTATTTTTACTATAGATTGTGTTTTTTATTATTGGTGTAATGATATTATACTCAGTTCACTCAAGCCCACGGGCTGACCCAACCCATAATCGCTCAAGCCCATAGCCCATCGGGCTTTTTTCGGGTCGGGCTAAAAATGCTCGTTCTTAAATAGGGCTCCAAAAGTCTTAACCCAACCCTATCAAATCACGAGCTGGGCTGGGTCGACCTCATGCGCCTAGCCCATATTAACGGCTCTACTACATACAGAAAATATGATATATCTGACTATTTACAGGACTATATTGGCCTTTAAATATGAAGTAATTATACAAAATTTATCATATCACATGAATAATTAACTGATCGATCAGTTGATTAGTTATGATAACAACAACAACAACAACATACCCAGTGAAATCCACATTGTGGGGTCTGAGAGGGTAGAGTGTACACAGACCTTATCTCCACCTTGATAGGTAGAGCGGTTGTTTCCGGAAGACCCTCGGCTGATTAGTTATGATAAATTTGTGTATTTATAAGTAAGGAGGTAAAAATACACAATACAAATAATAAAAAATTTGATGTGCTTAATCAACTATCATAGCCACTAAAATAAAAGTTTATCAATAACTGAAGCATCTTTTTGGATTGTATTCTTATGGCTTCCAAGTTTGTATCCCAACTTGTCTTGTAATAGCAGCCAGGGCCGCCCCTTTCCACCGGAACCCCACTAAATAATTTATCTGGCCTTTTGTGCTCTATAATGAGATTTTTGTTCTAAAAATTAGATTTGTAATTGATCAGAGAAAATGATTTAAATGATCTTCTATAATTGGGATGAATTTAAACAAGTTCCCCAAAATATACCGTTGAATAGTTTTAGTCATTGTATTAAAGTTTGTTAAAATTTGGCACTTTTGATTTTCATTAAATATTTAACAAATTATAGCGGTTAGATTTAGAATTCTGAAAGAAAAATATTTAGCAGGAACTAATATTTTGGAGGTGCAAATTTTGTGTTTTTATGCTATTCCAAATTTTTATTGGTGACTGGTGCCATTTTTTGAGATGCAATTTTTATGTTTTTGTCTATTTCGGACGTCTGGTGTAATTTTGGTGTTGTAATTTTCACAATTTGACGAAACTTTCTTAGTGTTTCTGTTTAAATCTTTTTCTTTTTCATAGTTCCTATTAAATATTACGATCATCATTTATTAAATATTTGACAGAGATCAAAATTATTCATTTTTAGCGAATTTAAAAGATCAAAATCGTTCAATAGTATATTTAAGAGATTTTAAACTTATTCCAAAACATAAGAGATCATTTTTGCCATTTTCTCCACCAAATTTAAAAATCTTGTGGCTGACCTTTTTTTTCCTTGTAAACAAATTAAAAGGACACGCCTTTTGTTTACTTGCGCTACTCTTCTTTTTAGTCTCTTTCGTATTTTTAATTTTCTTTATGATAAAAAGCAGAGTTATATTATTGAACTTTAACATTAATATAAACTATATATATCGCCAAGAAAGCAATTATTTGGTTCACTTCTTTCATGATGTTATTGATCTGTTTTTCTATTACGTAAACTGAAGTAAAAGAACATAATGTGGAAGTTAGCATCTTGTCTTTTTTCTTTTTGTATTTTTTTATGATTAAAGTTGAAGATATATATTCCACATTCTGGCGAATATCATTTTCAACCCTTGCATTGCATCGCATCGTTTTAGGAAATGAAAAGGAATTTTAAAAAGAAAAGTAGACGTGCATGCCAAAAAACAAATAAACATTTTTTGGACATTTGCATATGGACGCACCTACTCTATACTTACACGATTACGCTCTTGGAGCTCGTTTGGTACGAGAGTTACGGGATAATTAATCTCGAAATTAAATTTGAAATCAGTTTATTCCATATTTGATTGGGATAAAATTTCGGGATAACTAATTCTCGAATTGCAGTGATATTTTTATCTCACATGAATGTGAAATAATAATTCCGAGGTAACTCATCCCAAGATAATTAATCTCGGAATAACTTGTTTCCAATTAAACGAGCCCTTAATGAGTTGTGTGAAACTTCACTTTCATCTAAACTTCTTATCTTAAAAATGTTATGAGAGGTTAGCAAACATCGATATATTGTTTGGCTATTCGTAGGATGCACAGGGGAGCAACAGGGTCTGACGA
Organism: Anisodus acutangulus; assembly: GCA_029783415.1. NCBI lineage: Eukaryota > Viridiplantae > Streptophyta > Magnoliopsida > Solanales > Solanaceae > Anisodus > Anisodus acutangulus. The sequence goes on from CM056508.1 coordinate 43,449,452, forward strand.
GATCCCGGTGAAATTTTGGAAATATCCGCAAGGCATGTATGAAGTGGTTGACGGAGTTGTTTAATGTCATTTTTAGGACGGCGAAAATGCCCGAGGAATGGAGGTTGAATAAAATGGTCCCTTTGTACAAGAACAAGATGGATGACATCCAGAATTGCAATAACTATAGGGGTATTAAGTTGTTAAGTCATACTATGAAAGTTTAAGAGAGGATGGTGGAGATGAGGGTAAAGAGGGGCGTGTCTATCTCGGAGAACCAATTTGAATTCATGCCTAGGCGCTTGACTACAGAAATCATTCATCTGGTAAGGAGACTAGTGGAGCAGTATAGGGAGAGAAAGAAGGACTTACATATAGTGTTCATCGACCTAGAAAAAACATACGACAAAGTCCTGAGGGAGGTTATATGAAGATGTTTGGAGGCTAGTAGTGTACATATGACATACACGAGAGCGATCAATGACATGTATGATGGAGCATAGACTAGGGTAAGGACAGCGGGAGGAGACTCGAAACACTTTTAAGTTATGATGGGGTTGCACCAGGTCAGCCTTTAGTCCATTTTAATTTGCCCTAGAGATGGATGTTTTGACGCGGCAAATTTAAGAAGAGGCCCCATGGTGCATGTTATTCGCAGATGACATAATTTTGATCGAAGAGACTCATGGCAGAGTTAACGCTAAGCTGGAGGTTTGAAAATAGATCCTAGAATTTAAAGGGTTCAGGTTGAGCAAGACCAAGACCGAATACTTGGATGGCAAGTTCAGTGAAACGACGTATGAGGATGGCGTGGAAATGAAGGTTGATACCCATGTCATTCAAAAGAGAGATAGGTTCAAGTATCTTGGGTCTATTATTCAAGGTAATGGAGAGATTGACGAAGATGTCACACACGATATTGGTGCAGGGTGGATGAAATGGAGGCTTGCATCCGGAGTCTTGTGTGATAAGAGAGTGCCACCAAAACTTAAAGGCAAGCTCTACAGAGTGTTGGTTAGACCAACTATATTGTATAAGGCGGAGTGTTAGCCAGTCAAGAACTCCCACATTAAGAAGATGAAGGTGACGGAAATGAGGATGTTGTGGTGGATGTGTGGGCATATGAGAAGAGATAAGATTAGAAATGAAGATATCTGGGACAATGTGGGGGTGGCCTCGGTGGAGGACAAGATACGAGATTGAGATGGTTGTGCATGTGAAGAGGAGATACATGGATGCCCCTGTGCGGAGGTGTGAGACTGAAGATGTATAAGTAGGTCGAAGAAGTATTCAGGAGAGGTGATTAGACAGGACATGCCGTAGTTACAACTCACCGTGGACATGACCATAAATAGGGGATCATGGAGGGCACATATTAAGATAGAAGGCTAGTAGGTAGTTGAACGTTGTCGCGCATCGTAATACTTTTGTAGTCTTTGATTTATTTTATTATTGGTTGTATCTTGCACTTCATGGTCGTATGATTTGGTGGTAGTTAATTTATTGTTATTTTTTTCCAGATTATTTTGCCATGCTTTATTTAGTATTTTGGCATATGCTTCATTACTTATATTATTTTCTTTTGCGGATTGCTTTTTGATTTCCTACCTGCTTGTTTCTTCCACTTCGTTATCTTATTTTCTTGTTGCTATTACTGTTTATTATTATTGTTGCTTTTTTATTTCTACTTAAGCGGTGGTCTATCAGAAACAACCTCTCTACCCGTTAAAAGGTAGGTATAAGGTCTGCGTACACTCTACCCTCCCCAGACTCCATATGGTGGGATTATGCTGGGTATATTTTATTGTTATTGTTGTAATATTTTTTTTAATAATAGTAGTTTTTTTGGAGTAACAAAATGGTTTATAAGTTTAGCATTAGTTTTTCTAATGGTAGTTGGGGTAGTATATGGAGCAATCATATATTCCATTTGTCTTAATTTATGTGACACTTTTATCTTTAATCTGTTTAAAAAATATCGCATTTCTATATTTAAAAATAATTTAACTTTAAATTCTTATTTTATTCTTAATGAGATAATTTATAGTCACACAAATATTTACGACTTATTTTAGATCACAAATATTTTTTAATTTGTTTTTTAAACGTTATGCATAGTTAAATAACATCACATGCATAAATTGGACCAGTAAATAAGTACATATATTTACTTATTTTTGTGTATTTATAGTAGCTTTAAGGCTAGGCTCTAGGCATAAAGTGTGTACACTTATTTTAAATAAGTAGTACTACTTAGTTAGCCATAAAGTTTATATAGCATTTTAGAGGGCTGAGTCTATATAATTAATTAGATATAAAGTTTTTGCTTTATTGATATTGACTCCCTCGATCATTCTATATACGGGCCAGTGGCTACTTTTGCATGTTGAAGTTAATGCAAAACCTTGATTATTTTAAATATGTCAACTTGTGCATAATCATACATAAAAGGTACCTACCGATAAAAATATAAAATAATAAACAAGGAACCTGTTGTATTACTATTATATAGTATGTAAGTGAATGGAAAATTTATTCTTCTAAAAGGGAGTGCTTTACTCAATGGACGGAGCTTGGGGTACAAAGGGTTCATTTCAACTTCTTTTATTGGAAATTAAATTGTACACATACATTAAAATTATTTTTTATGCGTAGATAGTAAATATAAAATTTCTTCAATTTTTTCATGTGTTTTCTTTATTAAGTCAATTAGTGAAATCTTGACTCTGTCACTGTCTTATTCTACTTAACGGGCTTATCTTATGCATTTTAAATTAATTAAATTAATAAATTTAATGGCTGTAGAAAAAAGGAAAAAAAAAGACTAGATTGGGGTGAGAGAGTTGAGCTAGCTAGAGAACTGAAGTAAGGGAGAAAGACAGTTTTTTTTAGCTCTTTATAAACAAATATGGATACAAAATTTAGATTAGGAAAAATGTCTAATTTAATTCGATCTTGTATTATATGAAATTGTTTAGTTATGTCATACCTTAAACTTTTGAGTCATTAAATTGATTCGCATTTATCAAGTTTTTTATTAATAGAGATATGAAATTTGATGGACGGCACGTGTCTAAATTCACATTTTTTTCATTCGAGAATCTATCAGAAACAACATCTCTAACCTACAAAGATATGGGTAAAGTTTGCATAAATCTATCCTTCCGTACCCACTTGTAGGGTTACAATGTGTTTGTTGTTACACGTCTAACTTCTTTATTTTCTTCTTGGTTAGAATTCTGATTAAGGATCAGGGGTAAAACAAAGATGTTTTGTAATAATGGGATAATATAAAATTAAAAGTTTTACCAACGATAAAGTTACTCAATTTAAATAATACACGAAAATAATTTGACCATTTTGAAATAAATAGACCTTAAAATTTGAAAAAATATATATAACATAAACTCACCAACTACTTGTTGACCCTAAAAAGGATATTGGGGCTAATTTGCTTATAGAGGGGAAGAAGTTAAGAGAGTGGTCGATTAAGTCGACACCTAATTTTGGATTCAATTTGACCTACTAATACTGATGTATCTTCCTTTTACTTTTTCAGAGTAGTTTGGTTTGGTTATAAAAATAAGGATAACAATTTTAGGATAAAATGTCGAATTATTTTATTCGGTAATATCATTTATATTATAATTGCTTATATATTATTTCTAATGTGGGTATAATAACAAAGATGTCCTTATCAAGCAACAAGTCCTTGAAAATATTGTCAAACTTAGAAACAATTGTATCTTTCCAATAAATTCCCTTGTTTTGGGAGGTTGGTGGTGGAGTACTATCCAAGAATGTGACTCATACGCGAATTTAGAATTTTAATTTGATAGTTGAATTTTAAGTTAATGTTAATTAAAATTATACGTTCGATCTAACATTTCTTAAAAATATTAACTATTATAAGTAATCACATAATAACCTATAAATCATGTTAAAAATATTGAGTTTGGATGAATTCGATGGCAATTGGCAAAGCACTGGATTTGCTCCTCGGAGATGTAATGATTGAGATTCTTCCGTCCTTATAATCAGAGGTCTCAGATTTGAGACTTAAATATGAAAAACTTTTTCATAGAAAACTCTTTATCGTTTAGTGGGTCTATTCATCAAATCAAAGTTAGTCGGATCAGTAAAATTCGAACATACGGGATGATTAAAGAAAAACATGTGAATGGTGGGATGAAGTATCGTTGGGGTAGGTTGTTATTTGCCTTGTGGAGAATTATAGGTTATTTTGGTAACTTAGGGCTCAAATTCTTCTTTATGGAAGTTTATAAAGAATTTTGCAAATCAATGTACATAAAGATGATTAATCTAGCCTCATATTCTTCAACATTTCTGGTGAAGAATTAAAACTTCCTTTATTTAATTTCAAACTTAAAAATTCATTCATCATATATCTATCACAAAAAGTAGAGATGATTAATCCAGTCCTATCAATAATCAAAATGTTTATTTTGTTGTAAGAAACATCATCATTGGAAAAAATAGTGGAACATCTCTTCACTAAAAATAATGATGCCATAAAACTCATAAAAAACCGTCTGATCCACTAAGCTCCCGCTATGTGCGAGATCCGGGGAAGGATCGGACAAGAGTTGAAAAAATAGTCATAGTAACAAAATGGGGTCACTTATTTAAAGTTTAGTTTTGGCCTACATGTTATGGAAAATAGTCTTTACAGTTGTTTTCAACTATATTCATGATTATAAGACTGTAACACCTATTTCATGTCAGGTATATAAGAAAACTAACAAATTTATGTGATTTAAACTTGTGGCCCTTAATGCATAATTCAGATTACATCTAACAAAAATGTGGTATGTGTGTCATTTGAAATTTACGTAGTTTGAGATCGGAAATAAATAAATATATATAATATACTAACTTCCGTGATACTTTGTAAAGTTAGAGTGGTTTTTCGCTATAAAAATTATTTTAATGATTTTAGTGGAGTAAAGTAAAACTTGAGTGACCATTCATGAAATTTAATAAACTCATTGGAAAAAGATTGGTAAAATTCAAAAATAACCATTTTCGGACTTGTAAGTGAAAAATAACCACAAATTCAAGTCATTGAAAAATTAGTCAATTTTTTAAATTCATACACTATTATTGAGTTCGAAAGTCCTGATAGTATCCTGAAATTTCCATTTACTTAAGTTCGAAATTCATAATATTTTCATGATATTTTCGCATAAAAAGTGATTATTATTCAACGAAGCACTATCTGTTTTCGAAAAATCGATCCGATAAGTGTCTATCCTTACAATTTAGGCCGGAAAGGCCATGAATTAAAAGATATAACTACACTATCAACATGGGCCAGGGGTTATATAGTTTGGTCGAAGCCTATACAAAATATCTAGCTTATCCGATGGTTGGCCCAAGTAAGTCCATGTCCAACCCAATTTTCTAAATATTTCGAATCTTGTCAAACTAATGGGCCAATTTGTTTAGATCCATATGAAAGTATAGTAATTAGAGCATATTTACTCAATCTAATGTATATCCAAAGTATATGTGTGAGTTCATTTTGTGCGGATTGTCCCTCAAACGCACTGGTTTTTATTTTTGTCCTTCATATTTGTGGTCTTTAATTTTTGCCTCTACTATTTATTTTATGAAAATATTCAGATCTACTTCGTAAGACATAGTTTATAATATTTTTTTCTTCAAAAGCTGAATTTTTGCCTCGCACGGCATAAATTATGTAGGAATTAAGTTATGCGGCATAGTTTTATAGTTATTTTTAAAATTATGTTGAGTGTTGGAAATTATGCCTTATCCGGCGTAGTTTGTGTGGATGTTATGATACATATGTTTTAATATTAAACGCTAACTATGCCCACCAAAATCTGAAATTATGTCTTTTTTCATATTATGTTAAGTATTGACAGTTATGTCTTATCCGGCATAATATGTGTGGTTGTGTATCATATGCCGAAGATATCACTAACTATACCGAGCGAAATTCTAATCATACCGAGCCAAAAATAATAAAAAGAAAAAATTAAAAAATTCAAATTTAAATGACAAAAATTAAATACCACTCTAAAATAGGGTCATTTGTGCGAATGACCCGTGTGAGTTTGAGTATGACAGTGTGTACATACATATTTGGATCTCTGGCTTCCAACTTGTTTTTCTTTCAAAAGTCATTCAATTTCGCTTAGTTAGCTTACATGGTCATTTTAGTAAAAAATACAACTTATGATACCTCATGATGTGGCAGCGATAAATTTTCCAAGATAAAATATTTAAAATTTTAAAATCAATATTTAGATTTATTTAGGATCCAATCCACCCCAAACCCGATCAAATCCTTGACCCAACCCGCTTAATTTGAATATTAACGAGTGGTGATTACATGATACGAATACTTTCTTCTATCTACACCGATAGTATATTAGTATTATTGTTCATATTTTTAGATGGAGAATGTAAAAAGTAATATCTGTAACTAAACTAATAAAGATCAAAAAGAAAAACAAACTTACTGCTTGAAAACCTAGGTTGGTGTTTGAATACTTTTATTTTGATTGAGATAATGTTTTTTAGTAACTAAGGTTTATAATTCTGGGGTTATAGTTTCAATCATGAATATTGGTGTTTGAATACTTACGTTCTTTTAATATAGATTACCGTTTTTAGTTGTTTCTTTAATTTTGTCCTTACTTAACTTAACTTAGTCACTACTTAGTTAGATACTATCAACTACTGATAGCTTGAAAAAACCGTTTTTAGATTAGAGAAAAATTAAAGAGAGTTAGATCTTGAAAATTTAAGACAGTGTAAACGAATTAGCGGCTAAGATAGAAATATACCTAATCACCTAACTTAGTTGATCATAATGTGTTTTTGGTAATTTGTGCCCCTAGAAATAGCTGACATATATTAATTTTAATTATCGGGAATAGGCTAGTAGTATTGTGGAAACCTGCAACGGAGAGAATTTGATTCAGTCAATTAGTAACCATACATAACTGGATAATTCGCACAAATAACCGAAATTATTTTGGGATAGTCTTTAATTTTTGGCCATCAAGTTTAAAACATTTAATTTTTTATCCTTTGCCTAATACCTCGAGGTTTGGGGTTCAAACCCCTGCTCAAGTAAAAATTAAAAAGAACTTCGCAAGGTAGAGGTTGTGTAGAAAAATTGTGCCTATTCGAGTAAACTTAGGTCTATTCGGACAAAATTAGGTCTATTTGGCAGAGATTTGTCATAAGGCAAACTTTACCCCAAATTAGGCTTTAAGACAAACTTCTGCCGATATAGGTATAATTTTGCTACAAACCTTTGCCTTGCGGTTTTTTTTTTTAACTTTCGCTTGAGCTGAGGTTCGAATCCGGAACCTATGAATTTTTAGACGAAAGACAGACTAGTGCCTTTGACGTCATTCCCCACAAAAAAATGTACATAATTTGTATTAAGAGGCATAATGATAGAACATAATAGGATTGGTCAAACAGAACCACAACCTTGGAATATATATCATCTCATCTGCGTAAAAGTACATAAATTGCTAGTCTTTAGTTTCAAAATAGTTAATTGTTTATTTTATGCAATAGTAGTAGTAAACAAAACTCTCCCTTTCTTTACTCGTCCCAATAATAAATCCTCATAGAATTAGTCTAATAATCTATATTATATTAAAAATATGAAAAATCTTAGAAATGTTGATTGAACTTTTTGTCCTTCATTAAAAGTCTCTGCTATAGACAAAATCGTCATTTACTATTTTCCTCATTAAATATATATCAAATTATTCATAAACACTAATAATATATATTTTTGAAAAAGTAAAATAACCGACTGTTATTTTTGGAGTCCTTTTAAGCTTTGACAAATATTTTATTTTTTGAAAAAGTAAAAAAAGTCGCCCTTATTTTTGGAGTCTTTTTTACTTTGAAAGATATTTTTTAGAAAAATAAAAAATTCATCATTATTTTTAGCAAAATAATAACTGCCATAAGACTACATCGTGTCTTTCTTTTACCCCAATTAATATTATTTACTTTTACTTTTGGCAAAACCCACCGTTATTCCTTTCTTTTTATTGCTGACCCTTTTTAGTTTTCTATTGCTTTGCTTTACTCTGTACGTAGTGCATTTTCTTTTTATAGTCATGAGATTATTAATTAATACTAATATCTCAAAGTAGCTTTTTGAATTCTACTAGGTAAGAAATCCTAAAATTTAGGATTTCAATCAATTAGAATTTTGTATAAAGGGGCAGAGGGATTATAATTTTGTAGCGAGCAGACATTTGCTTTACTTTGCTTTGCTTTACGAGTTTGTGAATTGTGACAGAGTTAATTATTATTAAGATATACCCTTAGTTAGATGCTCCTTCCGCCGCAAATTAATTTTACTTGGTATTTATTTTATGTTAAATAAACTATTATTATTTTTCTTCAATTCTGATATGTTTGTTTTACTTTGAAGCCACATAACATGGAGATAAAGGTCGGTCGAATAAGTGGATTATTCTTTCATTTTGGATATGCAGTAGGTGATTCAAATATTAAATCTTATATTATTTTCTTTTTATTTTTTTCCAGCTATATTGTCTCTCTCCGCTCTTGATTTTCTAGGTCATCATCCTTATTTAGTTTCTTAGCATTATCAATAATTTATAGATTTTGCACTTTTAATCGGTTGACAACTGATTCTTTTTTCTTCCCATATAGTATTGAATATAAAATTTACATATATACATATTAATTAATCATAATTATATAAATTCTATGCACTTTCGATTTCAATTTATCTTACAATTGAAGTTCTAGAGTTATTCGAATCCGTGCACCGCATTACACACAAAATATCATGTATCTATAGGTAATATAACTTTCTTTCATCATATGAATTGTCTATGAAGATTAATTCTATTTAGTGTTGGATAATAGCAATAATTATTTTTCAGGACTTGAAATTTGTGATTAAGAGTGAAGAGATTACATCTATACACCACTCTCATTCGTGGTGATATAAGAATTGGTCCTTTTATTTCAAGTTTAGTTCAAAATTTTAGTAATTTTATTATTTTAATAAAAGAAAAAAAAACAATAAGAAGGAAAACTAATCTTGATTGAATGTATTAGAATTTAATGTAATTATGTATATCTACAAATATTACATAACTGACTTAACTGAATTATTTAACTTTGGAGATTCTGAAGGCATCCAAATTTTTTTCCAACTATTGCATCTATGTAGTAATATTTATTTTTAACATTTAAATCATTGCTATATTTATTTTAATGACAAATGCTATTTTACATAATTTAGTGTTCTTGCACAAAAAAAATTATTAATCTTTAATTGGTATTAATGTGACAAAGAGAAAATTTCAGATTTAGACACAAAGTAATCAAAGCGATAAAAGAAAATATACCAACAATATCACTTAATGTCAAGTGCGATACAACATAATATATTAGCATGTCATGTTTGCATTTATGTTAATTTATACTATATTAAAAGCACGAAGGACCTTATAAATGTTGATTAAACTTTTTTGTCATTTATTAATAGACTCTACAATAGACAAAATTATCATTTACTATTTTCCTCAAATTATTATTTAAGTATCTTTAACAATTTTTTTTGGTAAAATTATAACAGTGAGTACATAGTATATACCAATATTATTGTTAAAACGTAACATTCTTACTGGTTGAACTCGAGTGCTTATAGAAGTTAAAGGGGAAAATAGGGAAAAAAGAAAAAAATGTCTTAATATTTATTTATTTGTTTATTCTTCCTCCGGCCTTTGAGTTTGAGATTTCAACTGGTTATTTTTGCTGTTTTATATTTGTTTTTCAATTTTGCAGTCTTTTCTTTCAATTGCTTCTTTGCCATCGTTTTGATGAATATGAAATTGATTGTGAAACTTATATTTGGGAAAACAACTCATTACTTTTTACCATAATCTGGTGGTGTTTGGGAAAATATTTATTTAATTGTTTTTTAAGTCTTATATAGTCGGACTATCGTTATGAAACATATTAAATTACTATATATTTCTTGGCAATCGTATGGCAATAAAAATACAAACTGTTCTTTTTTCTTAGTTGAAATTGAGGATTGCTCTCGATTTAAATTTTGTATTGGGTTTTAAAGTTTATTCCACCAAATTAATTTTCAATCATCAGTAGGTCTCTAGCTCAAAAATCTACGCGGACAATGTTACACTTGTATTGGGATTCCAATGTCATACTAATTCCCATGGACAAGGACACTTCGAGGCATCTCTTTTGCCTCTTATATAAGGGAAAACGTCTATTATTAAATTGTGTACAAATTTACTACTAATTGATTCTTTTTACTCTTCTCATGCCAATATATTTTGGGTTAATTATGTGCACAAGTAGTAATAGGTAACAAAGTTCAACACTCAAAAATTAGGATCCGAACAAGTAGTCAAAACTACTGAGGAAACTATCATTGTAGATAGCGATCATGCTACTTTTAAATTATTGAATGACAGTGACATTGCCCTTATAGGGAAACTCATCGATTTATGCATATTGGGTTAGTACAGGTTGCATTCAAGCCACTTACTTTAAGAGGCTTACCAGAGAACTTTATAGCAGCTCTGAGGGATGGCAGAAATCAGAACTTGAAAAAATCCCTTATAGGGACAGTACAGACCAGTTTGGCGTATGACCCTATTTATTCATGGGACACTGGACTATGGGTTGCACTTGTATCCTTCTTCTACATTCACACTTGTCTCGTACGCAGATGCAGATTGGGGTGGTTGTCCGGACACCAGACGGTCTACGTCAGGATATTGTATGGTCCTTGGCAACAACTTGGTTTCCTGGTCTGCAAAGCGTCAGGCGACTCTATCCCGCTCAAGTGCAGAGGCAAAATATCGAGGGGTAGCTAATGTGGTCTCAGAATCGTGTTGGTTACGGAATTTGCTGTTAGAACTTCATTGCCCCATTCAGAAGGTGACCTTAGTATATTGTGATAATATTAGTGCCATCTACCTATCAGGTAATCCGGTTCAGCACCAACGTACAAAACATATCGAAATGGACATTCACTTTGTCCGTGAAAAGGTTGCCCCGGGGCAGGTACGCGTATGTCATGTCCCGTCAAGATATCAAGTTGCAGACATCTTTACAAAGGGTCTTCCCTCGGTACTCTTTGAAGATTTTAGGGACACTCTCAGCGTTCGAAGATCGCCCGCTATGACTTCGGGGGTGTGTTAAATATGGCAATATACACACAATATACAAGTGTATATTGCCATAATTAAGTGCCACGATTTATGGGATTAGTTCTCGGTTTATGTGGCTGGTTTTGGAGTTAAGAATATTGTATATTTGGAAAATATATGTGTAGTATATTGTAATGTATTTGTTACCAAAAGTAGGATTATACACTACCATAATTGTAAAGTTAGAGTTATGGTAGGAATAGAATAGGAAGATTTTGTATCTTGTATATATACCTATTCAATCAATGAAAATAATCAAGGAGATTATTTCTTTCAGTGTGCTTCTTCTTCCGGGACCGGAACATGGAGACCAAAAAGTTTTGACTTACCGCCACACCAAGCAGACTGACCTAGTGGATAAATCAGAAATACAGTGGTTCGAGGCTAAGCTCATATGCGTGCCGCCGGGCTCGGGCCTTTGGCCTCTTGCCTCTTGCCTCTTTTGATATTATCCTCACTAAGTGCCATTACATGGCTATTAAAAGCCATTAGTTGGCTAGTTGAGAGGTCATACTCCTAAACACTATATATTGAGACCTTACTCTTATTTTGAGGGCAGTGGAGAAGATGAGAGAGCATGAGAGAGCAGCAGAAACTCTTCATTTTCCTCTAAATTTTCCATTATTCAGCAAGTCGTTTCATGTTTGTTTTCTTCGTCAGAATCAACCTATTTGTTTTGTAGTGTTGATTAGTTGCTGTTTTATCTTGGGAGACTATTGCCCGCTAACGTAAAAGCATATATACGAGGACTATTGCCCGCTAACGTAAAAGCATATATACGGGGCAATCTTGTCTTAAAGACAGAGAGTCATCTCTCGACTCAGCCACAGTTGTAACAATCCAGATTTATTGTTTCTTGGTTTCAGGTTATCAAGATTCAAGACTCAACAAGCTTGCGACAATTATAATCTTGGCTGTTAGTTTATCCTTTCGAACACTTGTAATATTTATTTACCTCCCGTACTGCTTTGATTCCAACAATTATTTCCAACAGTTATGTTCTTCGTGCAATATCTAGTGTTCATACTAATGATCTGGAGCAAACATTGCAGGTAAGTGATTACTTTGAAGTAAAGATTTCATTTTAATTAGAAAAATCATTTTTTCCCAGTAATTATTTCCTGACCTGAAATGTTATTCAACTAGTTCAATTCAAATGTCATCGTGGCGATTCTATACACTTGAGGTTAAAGCTTTACCATGCATATTCTATTGAGCTTAAGTTTGCAAATTGTTACTTGGAGACACCGTGCCTAAATGTTGGCCCTGGATTAGGTTTATTTTTTTTTATAATGGGAAGCTTATTGGTCCGTCCCATTTAACTTCTGATGGTGCGTAATAAGAGATAAAACTTCCTTCTGAGGGTAGTGAAATTAATTTGATACTAGCCCAAATGGAAATCTCAAGTTCAATCTCAGAAGGTTGTATAATCCTTGCAGCCTTTATCCTTTTCTGATGCTTTGGAGCTCATGTCATACCTGAAGAGTTGGGCCTCTATACCAGATAAGGTTAACATTTTCTTTCAAGGATCTGTACAATTTGTTGCATTTATATTTATAACGTAAATGTTGTGCTTTTTTTTTAAAAAACAAAATAATTGAATAGGATCTTCTGATTTCAGTAGCAATCAACAATTTTTTTCTTCTTCTGTTTTTGTACAATGTAAGATAAGTAGCAATCAGCAAATTTTTGCACGTCAACATCAACTAGGTAATATTATTTCTTCGGACTTGTAATTGTAGAAAGCATGCTTTGCTTGAATGTGATCAGGAGTTCACGGGTTCAAGCCGTGAAAACAGCCTCATGCAGAAATGCAGGGTAAGGCTGCCCTTTCTTATGCTTTGCTTGAATGAAGTTCCTGTCTTCTGCTGTTTTCAAGCTATGTCCAATCCTGAATTTCACGGTAGTTATCCTTATACTGTTTTTCAGGTGGAGCTTGTTGGTAGGGTAACAAAACTGCTATTGCATCTTCATCATGACCAACTGGTTTCAACGGTCTCTGCTAGACTCCTCTTGACCCAACTAAAAAACATTCCTGTAAGAGTTAAGGTAAGTTCGATGAGCACATTTGCTATGCCTTTCTTGAGAGGTTTTAGCAAAGTTGAAAATGTTCCTTGTTTTTTCCTACTCTAAAATCCGAAACTATTCAACCATGTCCATGACTTCCACTACTTGCACACCTCATCCCATTATATTATCATTTTATAAAGATTTTAACTTCACAAGTGGTTGCATAATTACAGTCAGGAACTTAATTGGACCAAATCTGCCCTTAAAGTATGTGTGTAGGTCCGAATATGCTCCTGTTAGTCTACTAATTATGCTCATTTAAGTTTTATGTGAAATAAGGGTATTTTTGGTCCAAATAAGTAATGACACGGGCATGTATGGTTGAGCTAACTATTAACGAAGGGCAAATGTTGTGAGTTTCGCATACTTTAGAGGCATTTTGACCCTTCCTCAACAATTGATATCTTCACAGTCGGATGCTCCATTTCGACATTCAATGATATTGGAGATACACTCACACCACACGAAACGGATTGAAGCAAGGATAGACACAAAACAAGAAAATAAGAGAAAGAAGAAACAAAAGGTTGATGGAGGACATGTTTGGTCATGACTTATTATAAACAAACTACACTTGTACCCTTATGTTTGTACCTTTCTATATGCCTTCACTTCTTAGTTTCACTTTCATCTAGAGGAGAGGGGTGAGGGTAACAGTTTTGGTCATACAACTTCAGCAACTATGGTTAAGTTTTGACTTAAAATTTGTATATAATTTTTGGTGATTGAGTTGTAAAGACTTTTATAGTCCTAACTAACAATTGCTTCATTACACCAATCATATTGAATTGCAACCATGACAAGAGCTTTGTACTGATAACATTCAAATGGCCAGGTTTAGAAGAGAAATTTGGATTCTCAGGAGCAACCTGTGACTTTTAAAGTCCATTACATGTTCTAGTTCTTCAATGTTGTGGGTTTAAAATAAAAAAAATATTTGTTTTTCTCATGTTTTCATTAAAACCTTCTCGTAAGAGTATTTATAATATTATTAGATGCTATTCGAACCATCCTTTTTTTATTCATACTAGCATAAGTGGAGGATGATAAAAAGACATAGTTCATTATCCAAGAGATTAGTTAATTTTAAAATTTTCTTTATTATAATTAAGAGTTTGACCGCACCAACATAGCATATACCTAGTTATGATCTGAGATCGCACTATAAAATAAACTGAATTTCAATTGACGATTAGTAAAGCATTTCTTCAAATACTTTTTAACTCTAGTAATGCAATATATATCGTAAGCCATTTACAACATTTATAACGTCAAAAAGAAAAATGAACAGTAAAATCAATAACAAAAATTTGGAGCTCGCCATACCATCTTTCAACAACGTAATACATTAGCCTAATATACACAACACCTGGCAATTCTACAAACAATTTTACAAATCTTGGTACAACTTGTGGCTTCGTTTGCATTGCATTGAGAAAATAACAAAAATGGTCCCTTATGTTTGAAGAAAGACTTAAATTACTCCTGAACAATTTTAATTCTTTAAATTTGTACAAATTTAATATATTTAATCCCCATCAAAATATTTAGGAATTCTGTTCGTTAAATTTTATGAGAATTATCAAAATAATTAAAATTAACAAGAACTTATATATAGAGATATAATTTTTTTCAGTTTTTACTATTGTTGATTTATTTCTAGAATTTAGTTCAACTTTTTGAGGTGTAAGTTGTAGTTCCAAAAAAATTGTCTTAGTTTGACTTGACACGAATTTTAAGAAATAAAGGAAGGCTTTTAAAATATGTGGTCTAAAATAAACTTTAGATATTTGTGTGACTGTAAATTATCTCATAAAGTTAAATTACTTTTAAATATAGAAATATGCTAATCTTTTTCGGGACAAACTAATAAGGAAAGTAAAATATTTTTTTGAGATAGAGGGAGTACTATTTTTTTTATATCATTCTAGTGTTTAGTACAACTTTGTGTTGCATATTTTAGAATTTGCTGGAACTCTTTTAGTGTACGTTAAATCCCCTCCCCCATCCCCATTATTTTCATCAATCTAACGAACATATAATTATTAAATATTTGACGGAACCTAAAAGTATTAATATATGGCAAACTTAAAGGATCAGAACTATTGAGTGCATACTTCATGGACTACTTTGAATCTATCCAAAAAGAATAGGACTATTTTTGTCATTTCCTGTATTTGTACCTTGTTTCATTTTCCACAACTCTGATTTCCCCTTTGTTGTGGCGATCTCTAAATTCATGGCATCTTCCAGCTCCGGCAACTCCGTACCTGCCGCCGGTAAACCCCCTTTTTGCCAATATATTCATTTCAAAATTCCATCTTTTTGTTATTGTATTTACTTAATTGTTCTTTTTTGTTATTGGGGGGGGGGGGTTGTGTTATTATAGAGGCAGTGCAGTTCAAGTTAAAAATTCTATATTTTTGGTATTGGATTACTAATTTGTTCTTTTTGGGTAATTGGGTTGAGCTATTATAGAGGCAGTTCAAGTTAAAATTTCTTTCTTTTTGGGATTGGATTTACTTATTCATATTTTTGGGTTGTTGGGTTTGTGTTATATAGGGGCAGTTCAAGTTAAAAATTCTATCTTTTTGGTATTAGATTTATTAATTGTTGTTTTGGGTTGTTGGGGGTTGTGTTACATAGAGGCAGTTCAAGTTAAAAATTCTTTCTTTTTGTGATTGGATTTGCTTACTTATATTTTTGGGTTATTGGGTGTTGTGTTATTATAGAGGCAGTTCAAGTTCTGGTGTCTTCATTGGCGGATGATTCACCTATTGTACGAGAATCATCAATGGCTGCTCTAAAGGAGATAACTTTCATGTATGTCCACTTCCTGATTATATGTTTCCAAGTCTTTTTTTTTGGTCACTTTGAGTTTATTGTATTTTGTGTTTTTACAGAAACCCACTTCTGGTTCTTGATTGTTGCCTTACTGTATCAAGAGGTGGACGACGGGTACTGTTCTGGAATACCCTTTTTTTGTTCACTACTTAGATATTTTATGGGAAACTTACATAAATATACCCTTCGACCATCTAGTTTACCAAACATGGACGAAGTATACACTGCCTATACATTTCGGCTGGATAGGTAGTGTATATGTATGTATATTATATGTATAGGTATGTATATTATATGTATACTATATGTATATTTGGTATGAACTATACACCACCGTTACACCGTGTACATATATTGTAAACTAGATGGCTGAATGGTATTTGGCTGTAATTTCCCCCTATTTTATTGTAGTGTTGTTAGTTGGGAATTTTATGGATTTCAGAGGTTTGGAAATATAGCTGGTTTATTTCAAGTGATGTCAGTGGCAATTCAGGCTTTGGATAAGGGAGATGTTGATCCTAATTACCTTGGAAAGTTGGCCAAAATAGCCACTTCTGAGGTGATCTCAACCAAGGTAAATGAAACTGCACTGTATTACTAAATTTATGCTGTAATGCGATAATTTGATATAACAGCTCGGGAAGGAGCTACATCACCATGCTCACTAACCAAATGCGGATCCATGATTTTAAGCTATTTTGGGACATGGGTGCAAAATTAGCATACATATATGTATTTAGAAAAATTTGCAACTACTCCCTCCGTTTCAGTTCGTTTATTTAGTTTAACTCGGCACAAAGTTTAAGAAAATAAAGAAGACTTATGAATCTTGTGGTCTTAAACTAAAGATGTGTGTAATGTACCAAAATGCCCTTTGAATCTTATGGTCTTAAATATGCCATGTAGGATGTTGGATGTAAAAGAGTTACTAAATAATAATTATAGAAAGTGACATTCTTGTTGGAATAGACTAAAAAGGGAAGTAAGACAAACAAATTGAAACGGAGGATGTACTAAATTTATGCTACAATTTGATTTAACGGTTTGGGCAGGAGCTACGTCACCATGCTCAATAACCAAATACGGATCCATGATTTTGAGCCTTTTTATGACATGGGTGCAAAATTAGCATACATATGTTTTTGGCAAAAGACATAGATTGACCCCTAAAATATATCCGAAATCTCGATATCACACTCAAACTATTAAGGCGACCTATTACACCCCTGACAATCTTAAAGGTGAATTTAATACCACACACTCACGCATATAACCAGTCACATGATGAGAGGTGTTTTACACTCGCGCCATATCATTGCCACGTCACTGCCACATCAGATATTATGTCAGATTTATTAAAAAAAATTCCATGTCATCCCAATTGCTTCTTCTTCATTATATACCATCAAATCCACCATTAAACCACCATCATTGCCACCACCATCACCAAACCCACATCTCCACCACAAAAAATTAAACAATCCACCATATACCATAGGTAATCTTCTTTGCCCATTAATCACAATGGCTGGGTATGGGTCAAGAGGGAAAAAAACATCCATCAAGAAATAAGCAACGTCGTAGTACTTATTCTCAAGTTTAGCACAGAAGTTTAAATTCACTTTTAAAATTGTCAGGAGTGTAATAGGTCGCCTTAATAGTTTGAGTGTGATATCGAGATTTCGGGTATACTTTAGGGGTTAACCTATGTCTTTTGCCTATGTTTTTTTGAAAAATTTCCAACTACTTATATATAGGTTGAGGAGAAAGCAGTGGGTTTGGACGAACCTGCTGTTGGACCCTTGCATCCGTTTGTCATGAACTGATGTCATAGGACAACATGTAGCAGTTTAGAGTTTCAATTAGAGTCTTTGGTGGAGATTGTTTATTTGTTATTGCCTCAAGTTATAATGTCATTTAGAGTTTTATTAGAGTCTTTGGCGGAGATTGTTTATTTGTTATATCCTCAAGTTATAATGTCAATTGGAATATCAAATGTAATGTTTTGTAATCTGGTTGTTCTCTCTTGTTTGTTTCCGAGGGTTGCTGGATTTGTAATGATCATAGCTTCTACTCCCTCTATTATTTATGTGGCACTTTTTGTTTTCCGAGATTCAAACTATGTAAACTTTGACCAACATTTCTTTTTTATCATATTGAAATGAGAAAGAATTGCAACTTTTTGTGTAGTTTTTGAATATCAAAATTTTAATTTCAAAATATTGAGTTGATCTAATCCAATTTAGCTTCAAAGAGTAGCCAACTTGACTTTCTGGAACCAAAGGGTGGCACATAAATTGGGACAGAGGGAGTAGTTTCCTGTTTCCTTATTGTGGATTTATCGGTTTTATTCACCATGATTCAGATTGGTGTTGGAATCGGTTCTTTGTCCATGTTGTTTAGTGGTAGTCGTACTTTGTTATATGTATACTGGGTGTCAATTTTACTTCCTCTGTGTCCCGTGCAATGCTGGTATTATTCATATTAATCTTAACAGCTAGTTTGATCTCATGATAGGAACTTAACGCTGACTGGCAAAGAGCTGCAGCTGGTGTACTTGTATCAATTGGTTCACATATGCCTGATCTGGTGAGTGTGTGCTTTTCTTTTTTCTTATGAAAACAGATTTGTTTATTCCAGATTGGTACTTTATTAATAAAACTTTTACCTTTTGTTCAACTTCTTTCACAAGCTCGAGTGAAATAACTAGATCTCGGGGTACAATTTACCCCTTATATAAAGAAAACGGATTACACTATTATAGTTGGATAGAAATAGGGATGGGATAAACCAATCTAAATGAAAAAAGAACGAAGTGTATAACTTGGATAGCTACAAGCTTTCCATGAACCTCTTCAGCAATAGAAAATAATATGTTATTATAATAAAGTACTGATGTATCTCCTTACTTTCCGTTTGCTGCGACATGGCTTCAGTTAATGATGTAGAGGCCATGGTCGGTTCAACACGCGAAGTAGCTTCTCTGTATTTACTGCCCAACAATAGTCTTAGAGCCCGTTTGGGTTAGCTGATTGTAAATAGCTGAAAAGCATTACGTGCTGAAAATAATTTTATAAATAAGCAGTTATGTATTTGGATGGTTAAAAGTGTTGAAACTAGTGATAAGCGCTTGATGTGTTTGGTGAAAAAGTGCTGATAAGCTGTACTTTTTGTAAAACGACTAAAATACTTTTAATTTTTTTATTTAAAAATTATAAATTTAAAATATTTTTGTAAGGGAAAAGAGGAAAGATGGATATGGAATGGAGAGGAAGTTAGAAGTTTTGTTTTGGAAAAAGGTTTTAGAGAATTAAAAAAATATTAAGGATAAAATAGTAGTAAAAGTTTTGGTCAAAACAGAAGTGCTTATAAGCTATAAGTTTGGGGTGACCACTTTATGACTTTTGGCTGATTTTGGCTTATAAGCACTTGATATATAAGCACTTTGGTTGTTTACCAAATGCGTAGATAAGCTAAAAGGTGCTTGTAAGCCAGTTTGACCAGATTACAAGCTTAGCCGAACACCCCTTAGTGCCGGAAATCAATAATATTACTCTTTATTGTTTAAAGAAACCCAACTTTCCATAAACCTGAATGGGTGGCAGTTGGTTTGTGCAGATAAGTAGCTGATGATTATTGATGTAGCAACTCCACAAAAGAAGTGGCTCTATTTGATGGTTGAACTAGTTTTTTTTAAAGTGATATAATGGGTTGACTTTGACTAGATGGAATGAATGGGAAGGCTGTGACCACACTAAAAATTCATTAGCAAACTGTTTTTCAATTTTCACACCTCATATAGTCTCAAGTTCCTAGAACATTGTCTTTGTAGTTAGTGAATTGGAGTTTTGCATGTTTGTTCCTTTATGGTAGTTAGAATATTGAACACCTTTACAATCAATGAGACCATATGAAATTCCTTTCTCGCTGGTGCTGTGCATTATGCAATCATAAATAATCCAACTTTCATTTGTTTATGCATTACCCTCTGAATAGACTTATGTGGTTGAAGTTATTTTCTACTGGGGAATGTTTTATTCTTTTCATCACTAGATGATTTACACTAAGTTGTACATTTTTTCGTAATTGCCAATGTTTTATCTCAGAGAAGAATGCTTCTTTTCCTTTATAAACTTACTCGTCTCACCCAGAAAAGTACAGAGGATCTGGCTCTTTACCTTCTTTTGTATCATGTTTAGTTGTTTACTTTTTGTTGCACAGTTTTCTGACATAAATACTTGTATGTCCAACACTCTTTCTTTCTTCTTGTTTTTTGATATTCTGAAGTTTCTTTATTCTAGTTTAATTCTTCAATTGTCTGTGGCAGATGATGGGAGAAATATTCCTCCATCTTTCAGGGTCAAATTCAGCTCTTCCAGCCATGGTTCAAATTCTTGCAGACTTTGCATCATCTGATGGTTCGTTTTCGATTTGCAAATACTTTGTGGGTCGCTTTAACATTATGACATAAGTTACATATCTGATCTACATCTATGACATTTGAAGCTTTGCAGTTTACTCCTCACCTTAAGGGTGTACTGGCACGAGTGGTGCCCATTCTTGGAAATGTGAGAGACATCCACCGGCCAATTTTTGCAAATGGTAATTGACCCCACTTCTCTTCCATCTTAAAATATATTTACTCATCAAGCAAGAAGAAAGTAATGGCACGGTGTTGTGGGAACCACCCCTAAATACTTTCTGAGTAAAAGCAATGGGCATTTTTCTTCTATACATTTGAAATTCTGGTATAAGTGAAGCTTCTGTTCATTGCAAAGTTCATATCAGTGCACATGATTGGTAAAGAGGGATACAAATCAAGATGTCATTTATCCATGAGAAAAGTTGTTCTAGTAATTTATGTCACAGTTCACTGCTCAAGTGTTTCCTTTGTTCTCATTGAAGGGACTTATGTTTTTAAATCTTTCCAGCATTCAAATGTTGGTGCCAATCTTGCTGGCAGTGCAGTATAGACTTCCCTATGTCTTCAGTTGTAGATGCTGATATCATGTGAGACCAATTTGCTGCTTGTGGTTGGTTTTGGTTTTCTTCAAGGATTTTCATTTAGTTATTCATGGTGATATGAGCTTGCCGACTGTGCAGGTCTTTCTTGAATTCTGCATTTGAACTATTATTGAGAGTTTGGGCAATATCACGGGATCTGAAGGTTTGCCTATTCAGTTCTTTTTAGAACAATTTTAAAAATATTGTTTTTATATGTAGTTACTGTCTTCATCCGTATTTTCACTATTTACTTCTTACAAGTCTACCTAAGTTTCCTCGTGATGGTCGAACAAGTGTTATGATCAACTTTGCTTCCATTGTGGAGTACCTTTGACTGAGGTCAACTTCCTTGCTCAAGGAAAACTACATGCATTCTTGGGTGAAATTCCCATTAGATAGTTATATACACATGAGTTAGAAACAATTGTTCCTGAATTTAACAGAAACCCTGGTGCTAACTAGTACTAACAAAAAACAATCAATAAACAATATCAATGCAGTAACAGTAAATGTCGTCTCTCAAAGTTTTACCTTTCCTTCCGATTTGAAACATGGTATCCCGTATGACATCAGTAATGTGAATCGGGGGAAGAAAGGTAGTCTCCGAAGTCATCTCGTCGAGGTATTGTAGCAGTTCTAGAAGGGCAAGAATGCTTAGAAGAAGAGGGAGAGGAGGGCCAAGGTGAAAAATGCTTAGAAAGATTGTGGGGGAAGGGACAGTGGAGAGTAGCCAACCTTTGGAAGTCACACATAAGGAAAAATACATAACGGAATGAGTGGATGGAAAATCTCTAGGGTTCGGGTAATTCTTAGGATGTCCATGAGGGTTTTGAGGAAAAAATCATGAAGTTGCTTACGAACATTAAATAGAGAGCTAGGAGAGCAAGTGTGATAATGGTGATGGCAAGAGGGAGGGTAAGAAAGAGAACAGGTGGAAGAAAGAAGATAACAAGAAAAGCGCCTAGTGGTCAATGAAGTGGGGGAGAACCATGAGGTTTCAGGTTCAAATTCCAGTGGAGACAATAACACTAGGTGCTTTCTTCTCATCTGTCTAAGCCTCGATGGGCAGAATTACCTGGTACCTGTTGCCGGTGGGAGTAGCAGGTATCCCGTGGACTTAGTTGAGGTGCACGCAAGCTAGCCCGGACACCACGGTTATCAGAAAAGTCTGGCATCCCTGCCTGTATATTTTGGTGTGTCTGGACAGAGAGGAATCACAGATGCTTTGATTGTTTATCATCTCCTCGCCACACTCTTAAAGCTAGATGTCTTTTATGGTTATGTAGTTATAGAATTTAGCCTCTGTAGATTTCCCTATTAACTTTTTTGGATTTTGTCAGCTCTTTCGCTCTAGCTTAGCACTTTTTGTACCAAGCTGACTTCTCCTTCCCTATTTTGTACGTATTGCATCTTCTTGATGCCTATTATATAAAATTTCTTACCTCATAAACAAATCACGTTGGAAGTAGTCGAATTGATGACAGATAAGGGTGCTTTAAATCAACAAGTAATATATAGCTGCTTTCACCTATTAATGTATTCAATAAATTACACTCCTTTTGTTTTCCTTCCGTTGCATTACATTTATTGCTCATTTTGAATTAGGCAAGAGGAAAGGAAATTTTGTTTCCTGACATACTATTTTCTCAGGTTCGCTTATCTTCTGTGGAAGCATTAGGGCAGATGGTTGGTCTTACTACTAGAATGCAACTGAAGGCAGCTTTGCCAAGACTTATTCCAACTATATTGGAACTGTAAGACATGCACTGGACTGCTATGTTTCAAGAAAATATATAATTTCTAATGACGTGAATATCTCTGATGTCAAATGATTAGCTCCTTGCTTGTGCTAATTATTTTTTTTAACATAGAAATGCTAGTCATACTCTTTCAGTTGGAGAAATTGTTTGTCGTATCTGTTGGGGGCATTGGGGCTCTGTAACAAGGAAAGCTTTCGATTTTCAGGTACAAGAGGGATCAAGATGATGTGGCCTTTGTGGCAACTTGTAGCCTTCATAATCTATTGAACGCCTCCTTACTGTCGGAAAATGGCCCACCATTACTTGATTTTGAGGTAGAAAACATATGTCATGTTGCTGTTCGAGTTGGCATTCTCTCTTACACACCTAATAATTTTGTTTGTACTTCTGCTCAATAGTGTAGAATAACTTGATATTCCACTAATTCTTCTCCTATTAATTCTAATTTCCAGTGACTAATAGTCTTGTCTTGGAATGACGAATCAGAATCATTTATTAATAGCATCAATATTGGTAAAGTCATCGTGACTGGTCATGATTAATAGTATTCCCGGGAAACAGTCAGTCACTGTTTGGTGCTTTTTGTAATTTTCTACAGCACTTCCTTAGTACTGTACAACAATAAAATCTTACTTTATTAAAAAAAAGAAAAGAAAAAGACACTCTTTGGACCATCATACAGGGTCCAAGTGTTTGCTTTGTTGGTGACTTGTCATCACTGCTGCTCAGGTCGCCTCCTGTTACATCTGTTATTCCAATTGCATGTGTCACCTTCTTCTGGCCCAACCTGGAAATTCCCCTCTTCCCTTCTTTCTTGCATATAAAGGGTAGTCAAATTTGTCAAAAGATTCATCCTTCAAATCCCGACGGACAAAGAAGCGACTCCTCATCATCACTACTTTCCTCTTCAGTTCCAAACTATCTCTCTTGAGCAACTTGGGTCAAAGCGGCACTAACATGGGTATTCATATTATATCTGGAATTATCAAAATATACACGGCCTTTTTAAAAAAAATCAAAATATACAAGTAACTTGGAAGCATAGAGATCTACTTGTTTTGCCAAACTGGGTGAAACCTAGTACTTTAATGGAATCATTCTGAAGCTGGTCAGGAAGGAGGATAGATAAGCAGTGTAGGTTGATCCAGAACACGTCCGCATGCATTTTTGGTTGTTGTTTGGAAAAAGAGAAATAACGTGTGCACTCTTAAAGATAAGTGTTCATATCTATTAGCTTTTTGTTGCAAATTGAAAGATATACACAAGATAACCATGTTAGAACTCCTGAACTCCTTTAAAGGAACTTTAGGCCATGGTGCTATTATTGACAATTGCTAAAATATAACTTATTAAAAAATATAGCGAAGTTTGATAACCAAGTCCATGTGACATAGCTTATTAAACACCTTAATTAATTCACCCTTTAGGCCTTTACCCACATCGAAGGGAACCTTGGAGGCTAGGGTTGAAATCCAGAGGAGACAAAAAACACTATTTGATTTCTTTCCCTTTTCCTTAGCCTCGGTGGACTGAGTTACTCACTTACTCGTACCTGTGTTAGGTGGGAGATATTAGGTTCCCGGTGGATGGTCGAGGTGTGCTCAAGATGGTCCGAACACAATCGCTATTAAAAATAACAAATAACAAAATAAAAAATAAAATGAAGTGTTAAAGAAAAAGTCATTAAGAACTCAGTCCAAGGAGTATATCTTTGACAAAGTGCAAACAAATATTTTTTATATGGTCCTTTGACCAAACAACTAACTTTAGCGATGGTAACTTGATGGTCTATTCTAGGTTCTTCTGGATATAGTCTTGCCTCAAATTGTACTTCTGTTAGGATGCCTCTTGTAATTTTTTCCGATGGCCGAAAAATCCGTGAGCCACCCCTTTGGTCCAACTGCAGCCTTTGGAACTCGGGTGATTGGACTGCCCTCTATTCCTCTCTACTTAAATACTGGACTTAGTTCGCTTGGCGCAAAGCTCGAATTTGTGACCTAAGACACAAGTCCTTCAATCTTTGCCAATTGAGCTAACCCCGGGGGACAAATGCTGCTTGTAACTTATCTCGAGAGCCGTTAAGGTTTCACCAATTAGAGTGATGTATGCCTGATGTTATATGCAATCATTTCATTGTTAACATATTGCTAAATCATTTCCATTTATACCATTATTCTGATTTGGATAGGTAGCTAACTATCTTTGATGTGTGCAGGACCTTACTGTCATATTGTCAACTCTTCTTCCTGTGGTTTGTATAAGCAGTGACAAAAAAGAGCATTCAGATTTCTCAGTTGGTCTGAAGGTCTTGTTTATTGATTTATTTATTCTTTTTCATTTAAGAGTAAATTTCATTGATTAACCAGTTGATGGTCGTTTCCTGCTTGGAAGCTGTTCAGGTCCCATTTCTGTATTTGAGGCCTTAGTTTGTTTTTATTTTTCAATAGTTAGATCTTATTAACCCAAAGGGGAGAAATACACGGGTTTACAAGCCCACACAACACTACATAAATGAGTTGGACTCTAGGAATTACATTCAATCATCTACACAAATAGAGATTTTCCGTGCACTTCAAAAATATTCAAGAGATAACAAAATGTTCTTAATCGGTCCAATGATTTTCCTCCTCAAAAAAGTCTTCTGTTGCTTCTTGCCGTTTTGTCCAAAAAATGGTACGTCGAATTATCCTCCGTAACCTAACTAATCAGTCTCCTGGTTCTTCCTCTCCAACTTCTAAGGAGATCACACTACTTGTCGGCATCTCCCAGTTAACACACATCAGACCAGATAGAAGATTACACAATTATGAAGAAACACCAGTATAAGCGTAGATGTGCGACCTGTATGACCCCTTCTCCAGACTATGCATGAAGCACCACAAACATATATTTCCTTTCTCTTCCTAAGGTTTTCAGGAGTAAGAATCACTCTATTAGCAGTTGGCCACTAAGAAAAGGCAAATTTTTCGGTGCCATTGTGCGCAGATAGCTAGCGATGTGAGAGAAGCCTTTGGATTCTCTCTTCAACAGAGCATGGTAGAAAGATCTTACATTAAAAATGTCTGAAGATACTCCTTCCCAGGTTGCATGTGGCCTTAGTTTGTACATCTACATGTCTGCATAGATAGTTTGGTTACTTACATGCCATCCTTTTAAAGAAGAGCGCTATTTTCTGTCAGTTTGGCAGGAAGAAGTTCTGTTGATATTAAAGAGGTAAGATACTACCTGTTAAAAAGAAGCTTTCTGTGAGTACTGGTAAAGATATTCAAAGCTATAGAATATCAAGAGGCTAACAACACTGGCCACCCTAAATATCATTCTTTAAATTAGTAGATTCTCAGGAAGTAGTATAGGGTTGATTTTCCTTCTTCCCTAAGTTTCTGGTCATATTAACATTACTGGGGTTTCTTTTTGCCCTGGGACGAACATCTGCTCCATCTCTTAAAATCATTCTATGTATCTTTGCATCTTATATTTGACTAACATATAGTTCTTTTGTCTTTTGTGTGAATGGCAGACTTATAATGAAGTTCAGCATTGTTTCCTAACAGTTGGTTTGGTGTACCCAGAGGATTTGTTTGTCTTCCTTCTTAATGTGGGTATTTTCTCCTTCATGCATTCGGACGCAAGAACTTTGTGATATTATGCTCAGTGTATCACCTATCGAGGAGGCAATTAAAGGAAACCAAAAGCTTGCAATAGAGAATAAAGCAGTCTTTTTTTATTTTCCTCCATTTGTTTTGAACTCCAGAATTCAATCCTTTCTTTAAGAAAAATGAAATGGCGAACTTAGTTGTGGGACTTGATTATTTACAAGGTAATTGTTCCACTAAATGTTGTGTATTTGCTCTTTGCCACTATCAGAAATGCAAGCTGAAAGAAGAACAACTGGCTGTTGGTGCACTCTGTGTATTAAAGCATTTATTACCCAGGTTATTTTTTTACCTTAATTTATTAATGTTAAGTTTATCTTCTCTTTCCCCATGTGACTGTCATCGACTACTTTTATAGATTGTCCGAGGCTTGGCATAGTAAGAGGCCTTTACTAATTGATGTTGTGAAGCTGTTATTGGATGAGCTTAATTTAGGGGTCTGTAAGGCCCTTGCAGAGGTATTTAAGAGTTGAAAGTTTGCGTTGTGGCCAAGTTATGTAAACACTTACTCTACTTCTAGTTACTATGTGACAGTGTTGCTTGCTTTGCAGCTAATTGTGGTTATGGCTTCCCACTGTTACTTGGTTGGTCCTTCTGGAGAGTTGTTTATTGAATATCTCGTTCGCCATTCTACAATGTTTGGTCTGTACAGAGATGATACTGAGAGATCCAGGGAACTGAACTCGTCACCTGGTGGTTATTACCTTTTTGTGTACAAGAAAGTGGAGGTATGCATCTCTTGTAAAATATTCTGGAACTTGCAGTGGGTGGTCTGTTGCCTCCATTTCAATATTTCCACCAATTTCATCTCTTATTCATGATTGCGTTGAGTTGCTTGCCCTTCTCTTCATGTGTGATAAAGAGAGGAGTGCTTCCTTTGCCTTTTGGGGAGGGTGAGGGAGAGATGGTTCCCATCATTTTTTTGTGGTCAGATGTGGTGGTTCCTATTCCCCATCTATGGGGAACTTCAACTTGAGTTGATTCCTGCCTATGTTTCAATTAGTGTGTCAGAATATCTATTGAATGCCGCGACTGTTGCGTAGATTTAAATTCTTATATGCTAAACTATAAGATACTTGAGTTCTCTCAGATGAAGATGGAGGTTGGTACACTGTCAGAATTGAGGGCAATATGTGAAAAGGGTCTTCTTCTAATAACTGTTACTGTCCCTGAGATGGAGGTATAGGAGTACTTCTCCCTTGAAGAAATTTCAGTTTAGTACTCTGTATGAAGATTTTTCAGTTATTTACACCCCCTCCGTATGCTTATTATCATTTTTGGACTAACTGAATTCAGTTTTGTGCGGATTGTAGCATGTTTTATGGCCATTTTTGTTAAAGATGATCATACCGCGAGTTTACACGGGTGCAGTTGCCACGGTATGAGATATTTTGTCTCCTCCTGGCCTTCATTTTTTGAAAAGGTTCACTACCTGAAGGTTCACTACCTGTTCTTGCCTGTTGAAAACTCTCTCTTAAAGTCAAGCTTGCATGTTCTATCTGCTATTGATAATGGGGTTTCACATCTACTTCGTATAAAATAACTCCTTTAAGTGCCTTTTTTGTAGGTCTGCAAATGCATATCAGAATTGTGCAGGCGCAGATCTTCTCAAAGTGGTGCATCAGTTTTGGAATGTAACTCTCGTGCTGATATTCCTCATCCTGAGGTAATCAACTTTAGTTTCACTGAGCAGCGGAGGATTTATATATTTTCATCTTGTTTAAGAAATGTGTACAACTACTTTACCTCCCTTTTGGTGTTTTAGGAGCTTTTTGCACGCCTGGTCGTTCTTCTCCATAACCCTCTGGCTAGGGAGCAGTTGGCAACCCAGATTCTAACCGTAAGTCCTTGTGTCTAGCATCTTAGACTATAATAATTGTTGAAGTGTGTAACCATCTCGTCTAAAAGCTTAAGCTGTTAGAAAGAGCACACTTTTACTAATCGTAAGTCCTTGTGTCATGCAGGTCTTGTGTTATCTGGCACCACTCTTTCCAAAGAACATTAACTTGTTTTGGCAAGATGAGGTATAAAATATATGCAATATGTTAACCGAGCTTATATTTTAGCAATTTTTTAAGAACTATCTTGGGGAGATTAAAGTGCAAATCTAAACTCTAGAATATGTAATATCAGGGGGCCGAAATAGGATGGGAACTCTGTTTATTCCAAAGAAATATTGGATACTTTGCCTTTGTATGTAATAAGGAGACACTTTTTCTGTATGTCTTAATGGGTTATCTTGTTTGCTAAGCTCTAGATTCCGAAGATGAAGGCATACATCAGTGATATAGAAGACTTAAAGCAGGATCCATCATATCAAGAGTCTTGGGATGACATGATTATCAATGTAAGACTAGTAACTTTATCCCCATTTTTGAAACATCGAAATTTGTCTCCTCGTTCTTTACGATAGAATTATTATTCAAGACTACACAGATCGATGTGTACGGGATCAGAAAATTAAACATTTCTCAATCTATTAAAGCATGTCGTCTCTTCTGGAAACAATGACTTTTCTGCTCCTGATTCTACGAGAAATTCTTTGAATGCATCTCATCTCTTAACTTTTCTGGATCCTTAAAAAGGGTAAATTTCATTAATAATCAGTACTAAGATGGTGCATCTCATGTTTAACTTTTACCGTCTTGAAGTAAACCAGTAACGTTTCACCATGCCTCGATACATGTTGGACCTAAATTGTCTATTGACAGTTTATTGCAGAGTCTTTGGACGTAATTCAGGATGTTGACTGGGTTATATCACTTGGAAATGCATTTGAAAAGCATTATGAACTTTATAAATCTGATGACAAGCACTCTGCATTGCTTCATCGGTAATGTCAACTATCTTCAATTTGATATCTTCACCTGGAACTGCTAATTCTTTTAATACTACTCTCTTAATTTACTTATTTGTGTGACCGCCATTGTGCATATTTAATTAATAAAACTTAATTTGTCTGATTATCACTTGGCCAATTCAATATATAAACGGAAAAGGGCCTAAACTACCCCTGAACTATGGAATTTGGTACAATATTACCCTCCGTCCACCTATCAGGCCAAAAAGACCCCCGCCGTTAAACCTTTTGGCTCAAAACTGTCCTTATTTCTAACGATCCTATTAAAATAAAACGATTAACTATTTATTTATTACGCGGCCTAATCTGATTGGCCCAATTTAAGCCTTTCCCAAATTAAAAAAAAAATCTCACCCATGACCCGTGTTTGACCCATAATTTCCCCATCTTCCCAACTCTACCACCATCATGACTGCACCTTCCCCCCCCGGTTCCCGCACTCTCCCTTCCTTCCTATGAAATTGGTACTGGAGAGGATCACATCTCCTCTACCAAGTACCAATTGTATCCTCTTTTTCCTTTGATTTCATTAGTATGTTGTAGCCATGTTAGTTGGACTGGCATCTTTTTCTCATCATTTACGTAAGTTTGCAAATCACAATTGATAGTACTCTCATTGCATTGTCTGTATTCAAACAAAACAAAATTTTAGACATGTGAAATTAATTCCCTAATTTTCTCGTCAACAAACAGCTGGAAAGCAACTGATATGGCATTTGAAATTTGTTATGGTGTAGTATTGAGAGAAGTTTTCTGAAAGTAATTGAAAAACAACTATATAGAATTACTTTTTGAATTTGCAGTATCTTTTTTGTGAAAATTACCAATAGTTTCTCTTCTTCTTTTTCCGGAATAGCTTTTGGTCATAATCAAAATAATTTCGCATAATTAGACGGTTTACTTTAAAAAGATCAGCAAACAAATAATTAGAATATTGGATCAGGGAGGAAGAGGGGGTTCATGGGAGGAAGAAGACTAAAATGGAAGAGAGAGGAGAATGGGTCAAAGGGGGTTGGCTGGTCTGGTAAGTGTAGGGAGAGAGGGAGCTTTTTTATTTTTTATTTATTTTAAATTTATTGTGGGACCCGAAATGCCCATCATGTAATGCCACATATTAAATAATTTTGAATTATTTTAAATGGGTGTGGACCGTTAGTCTTAAGGGTAGTTCTGAGCCAAAACGTTAACATCGAGGGTATTTTTGACCTGATAGGTGGATGGAGGGCAATATTGTACCAAATCTCGTAGTTCAGGGGCATTTTAGGCCCTTCTCCGATATATAAATTGTCATAAAAGCTGAATTATTATCTTTTGAGCTCTTCTATTTTATTTTCTTACCTTAAAAGCACAGTGATTAGGTTTTTCCATTGGTTTATTTGTTTTTGACAGAATTCTAAACGATTCTAAATACCTCCCGACACCAAACACTTATTTCCTGGGGAATAAACAATTTTATTGATGAGAACCGTATTGCATGCAGGAAAATTTCTAATTACTTTCTGAGAGACTTTTTATTTGAATAATTGAGTTTAGTATGAATAAACTGAACATCCCAGGCCCTTGAAAATTTGCTTCAGTTTAAGAGTACTAAGAGTTATTTATTCTCAGCGAGCAGTTTTGTTTTTTTAGTTCTTGTTGCCATTGAATCTTTAACTCCGCATATAAGGATTACATGTTTGCAAACCGACCTTCATTCTGTGCAGGCATTGTTTACTTGAGTATTCTAATCATTCATTGTTCGTGTATTCTCGACCCTTTTTAAGATGAAATTAGAGGAAGAGAAACCCCTGAATTGTGAAAATGATATCGTCAAATGTGGAAAAAGTTCCTGATTTTTCTGCATGATGTGGAAATAGCTATTGTTGGGATAAAGATTAATTGAAAATTTAGAATTGCCAATTATTGTTGTTAAATTGAGATATCGTATTGATTCAAAAAGGTGATTCAACCCCGTGTACAGGTTTATACGATTATTAGTTTCAGATGAACGTATCATTGTCGAGTAGTCATCTGTGTTAATAGGAATTTCATAGGTGCTTTAAAAATTTGAAAAAACAAAAAGATCCAATGAAGTTGCATAAGGGAAATTTCGGTCCTTTCAGAAACTTTCCAATTTCCTTCTTTGCAGATTGTGTACATTAGTGCACGAGGGTCACAGTCCTTTCTATATTTTCTTCTTCTAGTTCTTCTGATCTGGGTCTTTCGGAAACAACCGCTCTACCTACCAAGGTAGAGGTAAGTTCTGCGTACACTCTACCCTCCCCAGACCCCACGTGGGTATGTTGTTGTTGTAGTTCTTCTGATCTACCAGGTAGGAAGCAACTTGTCAGTATCTTAAAAGTCACCAATTATTGACTTTGTAATCCCCGAGGATGGCAAATAACTTCCTTTAATATCCATTTGCAAATAGAAATGGGGACCATATAGCTTTAAAGTTTTTCCCCTTGAAACTGACAATAGCCATGAATGGTTATTTTTAATATATTGTACGTGTTGATTTTTTTAATCAAACTACGATGGGTTGTCTTAGGGGGGGAGGGTTTTCCTTATTCCAACTCTCACCTTCCAGAAGCTTCCTACTCTTCGCTAAAATTCTTATCCTATTAAAAAAAGGTCCCTTGTCGTCGCTCTAAGCTGAATAAAGACTTCTAATTTTGAGGCCATGAAACTATTTGAGCCTCTTTCAGAAATATGTTTCCTTCATCAGTGCTGAAGAAGAAAAAAATAAGCATCTCTAGAAGATAAATTATCAGTTTTATGGTTGAGGTACCGGAGATTTCTCTTTTCCCAGCACTACCATTAAAATGTGCAAGTTAAACTTCCTCTCTTCCTACTGTTAAGTTAAGATTTAAGTGCAATTGTCACAATGATTAGATTCTTGCCTCTGCAATTGAACAGAATTAAGTAGTTTGATGCTTAACCAAAAATTTGCAACCTTTTGTAACACGAGGACTTTCTTGGAACCTTGTCATTTCTTGTCAGGTGTCTTGGAATTTTGCTGCAGAAGGTTCATGCCAGAGCTTATGTTCGCGCTAAGATTGATCTGATGTATAAACAAGCCAATATTACGATTCCAACAAATAGACTTGGCTTAGCAAAAGCCATGGGATTGGTAATTAATTTGAAATTAGACTATTTCTTTTTTTGAAACTGGTAATTAAATTTGAAATTAGATGATTGGTTTTCCTAGTTTGCAAATTTGTTAGAAATATAGTTCTAATAGACTTTTGAGTCATTGGAGTTATATTGCTTACCGTGTGCTGAATCAATGTTGCTTAGGTGGCTGCATCACACCTAGACACAGTTCTGGATAAGCTGAAAGACATCTTGGACAATGTTGGGCAAAGTATTTTCCAAAGGTGATGTCTGAGCCAGGAATTAATTTAATTTCCTGCGTCCTCTTTTCATCTGAAGTTTCTGTAGACTTAGTAATTCTGATGAAGTAATTATTTCATTAATCTGGCTGGGAAATTCCCTGTTAACAAGTAGTACTTTAGACTTGGTAACTTAAGTCATCAACTTGAAGGGTGGAATTCTGTAACCTTCATCATTTGGAACTTTCTAACTGCGTGGGTATATTTTGTGAATTGGAAGATGTAATTGATCTTATGGGACTTAATTATGAGTTGTCTCAGTCCAATTAGCAAAGTTACTGATACAAATATCTTAATTAATAACTTCAAATAAAACATTGTTACTTATGGTAGTTGTTTTTCCAATTTACCTAGGACATGACCTTAGATAGGAGGTTATGGAGAGCTTAGATTAGGGTAGAAGGCTAGTAGGTCGTCCCGCTTATCCTTTCATACTAGTAGTCGCAGTATTGCTCTATAGTTTCTTGTCCTTTGATTTATGCTACTATCTGGTGTTTTGTATACTTTGATTATCTTTTTTATTTGTGATAGCTAATGCTTCTTTTTTCAGAATGCTCCATCATGGCTTATTCGGTTTCGTTATTTTCATTTTCATAGTGCTTTGAATTTCTTGTGTCCTTATTTGACCTTTTCTTATGCTCTCTCGTGTGCCGAGGTTCAGAAACAACCTCTCTACCTCCTAATGTTAGGGGTAAGGTCTGCGTACACTCTACCCTCCCCAGACCCCACGTTGTGGGATCTCATTGGGTTGTTGTTGTTTAGTGATTCATTCTTTGCTGTTATGCTTATTTCATTGTTCTATGTATGCTTTTATCTCACGCGCTATAAAATAAAATTTCCCTTGCAAAAGTAGGATTACTAGACTCTTGATTCCCCCGTATACTGATCTACCTATTCTTAGTAGAAACTGGTTCATGATGTCTGCCAGATGCTTCGAGTTTTGCGGTTCAAGATGTCACCAACTACAATAACTATGAAATCAAAATATATGAACTGACATGTCCATCTAAATAAAAGGAATAGATAAGGAAAAAGCCAGAGGCATAGGAACCCTGTAAAAAATACTCCCTCCGTCCCAATTTATGTGAAGGTGTTTGACTGGGTACAAAGTTCAAGAATGAAAGGAAGAAGACTTTTGAAACTTGTGGTGTAAAATGAGCCATAGATATTTGTGTGGCTATAAATCATTTCATTAAGGGTATAATAGGAAGTTTAATGTTAAATTGTTATTAAATCTAGAAATGGATCATTCTTTTTGGGCCGACTAAAAAAGAAAGAGTATCATAAATTGGGACCAATTGGGACAGAGGGAGGAGTATATATTATCCTCCTTATAGTTTAGAAGTTGGAGCAGGTCCTGCTGTGTCATGCAATAGTCTTACAAAGTAACAACTCATTTAGTGTCAATTTGGTAGTAAGTCACTTTGAGAGAAAAGAGCTTGTGGTAACAACTCATTTTGTGATAGATATATTTTCTCGGTATCACATATAGAGTATGAGAAGATTTGGCTGTTGCAGATTTCTATCATTTTTCTCGGATAAAACTAAAATGGAAGAATCTGATGATATCCATGCTGCTTTGGCGCTAATGTATGGATATGCTGCAAAATATGCTCCCTCAACTGTGATTGAAGCCAGAATAGATGCACTAGTGGTATGTAATACTGTCGTTATGCGAACTCCTCTAATTTAAACTCTGTCAGAATATGAATTTTCTTTTAGGTTCTACGTATTACAAACCCTTATTCTTGTCAATAGGTGTAAGTGTCTTTTAAGTTCGTCTTTTTTGATAAAGTAATAATTTTATTGAAGTTCATTGTATAATTGTTGAAACTATATGGTTGCTGTATTACTTACAGGGGACTAATATGCTGTCACGACTTCTTCATGTACGCCACCCTACAGCAAAGCAGGCTGTCATCACAGCGATTGATTTATTAGGTTTGTATGGATAGTAATTTACCACGGTAATGGAATATGTTTCCATATCAGCAGTTTTTGAGTTTCTTATATAAACTAGCTTGCATGCAATGCATGTGGTTGTAAAACTTGGAACAACGAATAAATACTGGGTCGTCTTAGCCAAAAGGTTGATAATGTTCGGTATGATGTCGAAGTGTTGAGAGATAAAATATTGGAACTATGTTTTGAGTTCTGTTATCACAGATTTCATTTTCTTCACCTTCTATTAATATTTTTAATTTTACAGAAAAAGTTGTAAAATATAGATTTAACAATAAAAAAAAGTTCTAAATTTAGGCAATACCAATTAATTAAGTATATTCATGTTAGTACATTTACTTTAACTCTTATGCTTTTAGGTTTTTTAGTCCTATCTAAGAGTTTTTGCCAATAAGAACTTCTATACTTCTTTATTTATATTTATTTTTTGTATAATGTTGGCCTAAGATGGATTTAAATGGAGAAACTTGGCCAGTGAGGATTCATATAGCGGACGCAACTTGATTCTTTAGCATTTCACATCGCTTTGCATATTTTGTCAGTTTGCCTGTTACGTTTTTTCATAATTTGATCAACAGGGCAATAATATCTTATTCACGGATAGTTTGGGGTTTAAAGTGTAGTTGTTGCTGCTATCATCATCGTGGCTACAATCATTTTCACCTATTTGATGCAAGAAAAGGTGAGGTTGCTGTTGATTAAACTACAAGGGCTTATGTGTGTATCATTGTGCTTTAGGTCAGGCAGTTATAAATGCAGCTGAAAGTGGTATATTATTCCCGCTGAAAAGAAGAGACCAGTTACTTGACTATATATTAACATTAATGGGTAAAGATGAGGAAGATGGATTTTCTGAATCCAACATTGAGCATCTGCGCACTCA
This sequence comes from Anisodus acutangulus, assembly GCA_029783415.1. Lineage (NCBI taxonomy): Eukaryota > Viridiplantae > Streptophyta > Magnoliopsida > Solanales > Solanaceae > Anisodus > Anisodus acutangulus. The sequence continues at coordinate 43,485,090 of CM056508.1, forward strand.
GGTTTGTGTATTGCCAATGATTTCTTTGCTCAATGCCATTTCACATATCTTCATCAGGATTACACCACTTTTATGTTCTAAATTGCTCTATTTCCCTCCTCTTGCTTATGGAAATTGGTTTTTGAATTGCAGTCGCTTGCTTTAAGTGCCTGCACTACTCTGGTTTCCGTAGAGCCAAAATTGACTACTGAAACTAGAAACCTTGTTATGAAGGTGATAGTGTTGAGCTTCTTCATCAGTAAGGTGGTCTTGATTTGTCTGTCCTCTTAACACTTTTTCTCACTTGGCAGTCCACTATTGGGTTTTTTGGTTTGCCGAATGAGCCTGCTGATGTTATTGGCTCCCTTATTGACAACCTGATTACTCTTCTATGTACAATACTTATTACAAGGTATTCCCTTTCTGGTTAACTTGTCTCTATTTAATATGTTGACTTCAGCTATATTCTGAATGTGTAGCAGCAACTGTATTACTTTTGGAGATAATCTCTTAACTATAATTCAAGCCAATAAGACTCATTTTTATTGCATATTCAATTAACAAAACTAGCTATAGTGCAATTACCCCAAGAAAGTACTCTTCTTACGAAATGTTACAAAAGTTACAAAATGACTTTCAAGTGTAATTTAGCCAATGTATTAACAAATAAAATACTTACGGGATTATTTCAAGCACAAAAAAGTGAACCATGCACAATGTACATAAATCTGTTTCATTGTCTCTGCCAAAGACAAGATCATGCATGTGGGCACACACACTCACATATCCTCGATGGTATACTTGGCAACTAGTACTTTATGAGCCTAAGATTCCATCTGACTAAGGACAATTTACTTCATCATAATAAATGTATGCATTTTGCAGTCAAGTAAACCATAGGCCATGTATTATATTTTTTTTCTTTTCTTAAGTGATGTTTCTGTTGCTTTCTTGTAATTAGTGGAGAGGATGGAAGAAGTCGAGCAGAGCAATTATTGCACATATTGAGAAAGGTCGATCAGTATGTTTCCTCTTCATTGGACTACCAGAGGAAAAGAGGGTCTCTTGCAGCTCATGAGCTACTTTTCAAGTTTCGGATGATCTGTATCAGTGGATACTGTGCACTAGGCTGTCGAGGAACTTGCACTCACAGAGAGAAAACTGACCGTTCTCTGCATCACACCTTATCTAATTTGCCTTGTAACTGCCTTCTCTTTTACATTGATTTCATACTAGTTTTTTTGTACTGGCCTAATACTTTTTCCTTGAAACCAGCTGCATTTGCTTTACCAAGCCGTGATGCTTTGCGCTTGGGAGATCGTACAATGATGTATCTTCCGCGATGTGTAGATACAAATTCTGAAGTTCGAAAAGTTTCTGTTCAGGCAAGCTTCAATACATTCCGATGAATTTAAGTTGGCCTATGTGATTGGCATGCAGAATTCGCCCCCCCTCCCGCCCCCGCCCCCCAAAAAAAACCCTCTTCATTTCCTTGCATCTAACAAATTTTGATGGTTTTCTGTTGGCAGATCCTTCATCTATATTTCAGTATATCTCTATCACTTCCAAGGCCTGTAAACTTTAGTTTCAGCAATGATATTGAGTTATCCTACAGTGCTTTGTCGTCCCTTGAAGATGTTATAGCTATCCTACGAAGTGTGAGTTTTCCTGAATGCTTCCTTTTTCCCTTTCCTTTCTTTAGAAATCTTTGCTTGCTGAAAGGATAGTAAAAGGAGAGATCATTGTAATACTGATACCTTAGTATTTAGTGAGCATGCTCTGTGATACCTTAGTATTTCTACTTCTCTTCAGTGTATAAATCTTTTTGCTTCTGAACACGGGTTCATATTTTCAGGATGCTTCAATTGATCCATCGGAGGTGTTTAACAGGGTTGTTTCATCTGTTTGCATCTTGCTGACAAAGGATGAGGTATGATTTAGCTTGTTAAAAATGCTGTCCATTTTACGCGTTCTCTGTACCTCATGTTATTCCAATATATACAGCTGGCTGCAGCTATGCATGGTTGCTCGGGTGCTATATGTGATAAGATCAAGCAATCCGCAGAAGGTGCAATCCAAGCAGTTAATGAGTTTGTTACAAAGAGAGGTAATGAGCTGAATGAGACAGATATTGCAAGGTATTTCTCTGCCAAAACATTCTCATACTAGCGTTGATACTGAAAAAGTGGTTAATCAACTTTTCTTCCAAGGATTGACAAGGTTTCTGTTCAACTTTGTTTTATATTTTCATGCCAACAGAACAACACAATCATTGCTCTCAGCGGTAATTCATGTGACCGAGAAGTATTTACGTCAGGAAGCTCTTGGGGCTGTATCTTTGCTGCAATTTCTTTCTTATCAGTGAAGCAGAATATGTTTAGTTGTTTACACATTATGTCTAGATTAACAATGTTTTCCTGCGCTATGTGGACTCCTCTTTGATTGCCTTTTGTCGTGTTATAGTGTGTTGATTGTCATCAATCTCTTCTTTAACTGTGAGAAGATATGTTCCCTTGCGGAGAATACAAGCTCAAGAATTGTTTTCAATGAAATTTTAGCTGCTGCAAGAAGGGACATAGCCACAAAAGATATATCTAGATTACGGGGAGGGTGGCCAATACAGGATGCCTTCCATGTGAGTATCTTAATCTGTTGTCTGCTGGCATGTTTATCGTTCTTCAGATCTGCCTTGCTGTGTTGTATAATTAACCTTCAATGCAACATAGAAAATAATTGAAGCATCAACAATCAAGAAATGAAACTGGTAGGAAATTGGAGGAATTATAAGTAAAGGGCATGAAAAAGGGAGGAAATACTAAACAGAATATATGTAATTAAAAACTTATTATGAAAGACTAGTTACAAGACAACCACATAAAAGTATGAAAAATATTTCTAATCATACATCAACTTCAATGTGGAAGAAGTATTGGGGAGAGGTGATTAGATGGGATATGGCGCAGGTGCAACTTACTGAGGACATGACCTTAGATAGGGGGTTGTGGAGGACACGGATTAGGGTAGAAGGGTAGTAGGTAGTTGAGCGTAGTCCTACTTACGCTTACATACTGGTAGTTGTAGTGTTATTATTGTAGCCCTGCTTAGCTTATCATACTAGTAGGCGCAGTATTATTTTATAGTCCCCTGTCCTTTGATTTCTGCTGCTGTATGTTCTTTTGTGTACTTTGTTTATCTTATTTACCTGCGTTAGTTACTGCTTCTTTTTTCAGAATGCTTTATCATGGCTTATTCACTTTTGTTACTCTCATTTTTATTCTGCTTCAAATTTTTCTTGCCCGGGTCTGACCGTTTCTCTTGCTTTGCTTGTGCTTATGCTTTGTCTTGAGCCGAGGGTAGAGATAAGGTCTGCGTACACGACCCTCCCCAGAACCCACATTGTGGGACTTCATGGGTATGATGATGCTGCTGATGACATCAACTTCAACACGTTGTGGGACTTCATGGGTATGATGATGATGACGACATCAACTTCAATGTGCTTGAAAATTAAAGCATATTGATGATTAAGAAACTGCAACTCGTTGAATCAGTTAATGAGGCTGGTTTTAAGTTGGTTCTCATGAATAAATGGAGGATCAATTTCCATCCTTTAGAATATCCTTGGAACTAGTTTGGGGTTGAGGCACTTGTTGATTGATTGTAACGATTCATGCAGAAGCTGGTAGAATTGACATTCACATAGTGCTTGAACTGGTTCTTGTCATTGACAAATAGGTGATCAGTTTTTGAAAATTCAGTGTAAGAACTGGGAAAATAATCCGACATTCTGAGATTAAAAAAGGTGCTAAAGATCTTCACATGGCTTGATGAAGTTAGTTGACTCAGTGAGCCTCCAAATTTTACTAATTCTCTACCCAAAGAACATCCAAAAGAAGTCATTTAGAGTCAGAACCTCATGTTTAATCTGGCGAGACATTAGACAGAAGCACTTTGTTGAACTGTGAATGTGAGAGAAATAAGTATAATATCTTGTGTTGCTACCTTAATTCACTTAGAAAGCTTTTGTCGTTTCACAATTATTCGAAGATTTTAGGTTACTTAAGCCAAATGTATGATCATCACCATTTTTAATGGTAGTTTTATGGTTAGATTATTATAGAAAGAGCATAATTTACATAGCTTGTTCTTAGGAATTCCGACCACTAAAGGTTGTGAACAAGGGTCTAAAGTAATGAATATGTTCTTATGTGTGGCCTTTTACTCTCTTTTATCTGGTTATAAATGTTGGTACCAAAAAGGCTAAGATATGACAGAATTTTTGAAGTGTTAACTGAGGTAAATATTTTTGGAGGGAACTCCACATGTTGGAACTTTCACCTTTTCAGAAATGCATTTTTTACGGTGTTTTAAGATGTACTCTTCCTGGCTTTATGTTGCTTTAAAATTCTTCACCTTATTATATGCTCCTTATAAAAAATAAAATTTATTATATGCTATATTAACCAACTAGGTTGTGAGTTAGTTAATTTATTATCAGCGAGTTGCTTTATTGAATATAAGATTCATACTTTTTCTTTCTTTTTGCAATTAGATATATTATAGTGTTTTTATCTAGATATTTTGTCTTTCTTGCTTGGTTAATTCCCGCAATTGCTTGCCCATTTTGTTGCTGACCTGACTGTAAGTTGCTTTCTTGTTTACATTCTTTACACTTGAATATTTTATATAACCTGTGTTAGTGGCCTCAAGGTATGATGATAGTGTAAGGTCGTGTCCTCGGGGGTGGGGGTGGGGAATAAGGGTGGTAAGTGTATCAAGGGAGCTTCTAGGTTGAGAGTTGGGTCTTGGAACATAGGGACTTTGACAGGGAAGTCAATCGAGTTAGTGAAGATTCTTAAGAAGAGGAAGATCAGTATAGCTTGTGTCCATGAGACCAAATGGGTAGGAACCAAGGCTAAAGATGTAGACGGGTATAAGTTGTGGTTCTCAGGGATATTGAGGAGTAGGAATGAAGTAGGCATTTTAGTCAACACGGATCTAAGCGACCAAGTGGTGGGGGTTAGGAGGGTGAATGATAGGATGATGACTATTAAGTTAGTATTGGGAGGGATAACTTTTAACATCGTTAGTGCTTATGCGCCGCAGGCGGGTTTCGAGAAGGAGGAGAAAAAGCGTTTTCGGGAGGAGTTGGATGAGGTTGTGAGAGGTATCCTGCCGACCGAGAAACTTTTGCTATGAGGAGATTTTGATGGTCACATAGGGTTCGCATCGAACATGTATGATGATGCGGTTTCAGCTTTGGGGATAGAAATGAGGAGTCTCGCTTTTAGACTTCGCGTATGCTTTTGAGTTGGTCATAGCTAACTCAAGCTTCCAAAAGAGGGAGGAACATTTGGTGACCTTCTGTAGTGCGGTAGCTAAGACGCAGATAGATTACTTGCTCCTTAGGAAGGGTGATAGAGGTTTGTGTAAGGACTGCAAGGTCATACCAAGTGAGAATCTTACAACCCAACATAAGTTTGTGGTTATGGATTTGGAGGTCAAGAGGAAGAAGAAGAGGGTTGCATATGATCAACCAAGGATTAAATGGGGAGGCTTAACTGGGGCCAAAGCCCAAGAGATTAGGAAGAAGTTGGTGGATATGGGGGCTTGGGGGAGTAGTGGAGATGCAGATAGTATGTGCGCTAGGACACCTGGCTGCATCAAGAAAGCAGCTAGAGGTGTTAGGGGTTTAGATGGGTAGCACTAGTAGGCATAGAGGGGATTGGTGATGGATTGAGGAGGTCCAAGGAAAAGTTGAAGCCAAGAAGGCTGCTTATATGACGTTACATGAAAGCCTAGATGAGGAGGAAAAGAGGAGGAATCTGGAGAGATATAAGATAGTGAAGAAGGAAACGAAGCTAGCGGTCACCACGACCAAAACACCAGCTTTTGAGCGGATGTACGAAGAGCTCAAGTGCAACGGCGGGGATAGGAAGTTGTATCGGCTTGCGAAGGCGAAAGAGAGGAGGATCTGTGACTTGGATCAAGCGAAGTGCAATGACGAAGTGTTGGTAGAAGAGGCACACATCAGACGAAGATGGAAAGAATATTTCCATAAGCTCATGAATGAAGAAGGGGACAGTGATATTGTGTTAGAGGAGTTAGAGCAGTCTGAAATGGATAGAGATTTCGGGTATTGTAGGTGCATCAAGGATACATAGGTTTTGGGGTTGCTCGGAAGATGAGGAAGGGAAGAGCGACCGGGCCAGATGATATCCCGATGGACTTTTGGAAGACCGTAGAGAGGCAGGTGTAAAGTGGCTGATTGAGTTGTTTAATGTCATATTTAGGACGTTCAAAATGCAGGAGTGGAGGTGGAGTACAATGGTGCCCTTGTACAAGGACAAGGGTGATATTCAGAATTACAATAACTACAGGGGTATTAAGCATTGCTAAGCCACACGATGAAAATTTGGAGGAGGGTGATTAGGATGAGGAGTGCGTCTCTGAGAACCAATTCAGATTCATGCCGGGGCGTTCGACTATAGAGGCCATCCATCTTATAAGGAGATTATTGGAGCAATGTTTTTAAAGGCATATGATAAAGACCACCTATTTATACATGGTGTTTATTGATCGAGAAAAGGCATATGATAAAGTTGGAACTAGATTTCAAGGAAGGGAAAAAAATGACATTATATATATAACATATTTAAATAGAAAATAAACAAATCCTATTTTAAAAAAATCCTATTTTGGGTGGATTTAAAATGAATTAGAATTAAGAAATATGATTTTAGGGATAAGGAATAAATTAAACAAACAAACCATGGATAAATCCAAGCGAGGATCAATCTAAAGCCCAAAAAGGGTTTTAAAAGGTTAAATGGTCCGTTGAGCGCCTCAAGACTATGTCATAATAGATCCGAACACTTGCCTCGGATCGACTTCCAGATCATAATTGCTCTAGTAAATAACCAAAGAAAATAGATAGATGGGAGATAGAAAAATAGAAGAGAATAAGGTATCATACCCTAGGGATTATAAAATAACGAAAAAGTAAAAGTGATCGGGATGCGAGGGGAAAACTTTTGTTTAACATTTCCGGAAAGACCACCTATTTGTTCGTTTACCAAAAACTCGGGTTAGGACAGTGGGAGGTGACTCAGAGCACTTTACGGTCAAGATGGGATTGCACTGGGAATCCACTCTTAGCCCGTTCCTATTTGCCTTAGTGATGGACAAATTGACTCGACATATTCAAGAGGAGGTGTCGTGGTGTATGTTATTCGTTGATGACATAGTATTGATTGACGAGACGCGTACTGGTGTTAATAATAGGTTGGAAGTGTGGAGAGAGGCCTTAGAGTCAAAATGTTTCAAGTTAAGCAGGACTAAGACAGAGTATCTAGAGTGCAAGTTCAGCGATGTGGCATATGAGCACGACGTGAAAGTGAAGATTGAGGCACTAGTCATACCTAAGAAGGACAAATTCAAGTATCTTGAGTCCATAATTCAAGGAGATAAAGGAAATTGATGCTGATGTCGCACACCGTACTGGGACGGGGTGGGCGAAATGGAGGCTCGCCTCTGGGGTACTATGTGATAAGAAAGTTGTCGCGTAGGCTTAAAGGTAAATTCTACAGAGTGGTGGTTAGACCTACAATAGCACTATTGTATGGGGCAGAGTGTTGACCAGTTAAGAGTGCCCACATTCAGAAGATGAATGTAGCGGAGATGAGGATGATCATATGGATGTGTGGACATATTAGAAGGGATATGATTTAGAACGAAGTTATACGGGAGAATGTGGGAGTGGCCTCAGTGGCGGACAAGATGAAGGAAGTGAGGCTGAGATGGTTCGTACATGTGAAAAGGAGGTGCGAGGATGCGCCAGTTAGGAGGTGTGAGAGGCTGACTATAGCAGGAGTGAAGAGAGGCAGAGAGGTAAGTCGAAGAAGAACTGGGGGAGGTGATTAGACATGACATGGCACAACTCCACTTGACTGAGGACATCATTTTAGATAGGAAAGTGTGGAGGTCGAGAATTAGGATAGATGGTTAGTAGGTAACATAGGGTTATCGTACTTGTAGTCGTATGATTTAGGTAGTCGCGCAGTTTTTTGCCAATGTGTATTGATATCTGTTGCTATATTTGTTGTTTTATTGTCTCCTCCCTTCCTATATTCATGCATTGGGGACATTTCTTTAGAGCCGAGGGTCTATCGGAAACAACCTCTCTATTCTGTAAAGGTAGAGGTAAGGTCTACGTACATCTTACCCTCCCTAGACCCCACTTGTCGGATTACACTTGGTATGTTGTTGTTTTCTATATTAACCAACTTATTTGTCGTCTTCATCGATGTTCTAGCTTCATTTATCTTGGGTTGACTGGCCATTAATTGCCAAATTTCTACTTGTCTTGAATAGGTGTTCTCGCAGCATTCAGTACTTTCATACATGTTTCTGGATCATGTTATGTCTGTTATCAGCCAGATGCCTACTCTTGGAGGGGATTTGGGTCAAGATGAAAGTTCTGGCCATGCAGTTGATAGTATTTTAGAAGATAATATTGCAAGAGCAGCTATTGTTGCTCTTACTGCATTTTTCAGGTATTGTTTCCAATTACATTGTCTTTTCCCTTTTCGTTCTTGTTGAATTTATTGCCCTAACATTCTTTTTTCCAATTCATCAGGGGTGGTGGTAAAGTTGGTAAAAAAGCAGTTGAACAAAGTTATGCTTCTGTTCTTGCAACACTAACGCTTCAACTGGGCAGCTGTCATGGCTTAGCTAGTACTGGTGAACTAGAACCACTACGGTAGTGTGCCAGAGAACTTACTTTTTGTACTTGGTTATCAAAATATTTTCAAAAGCATGTTATTTGATGTACCTATTTACAGTTACCTCACCTGTTTTCTACCATCCCTAGTGCACTACTGGCTGCATTTCAAGCATTCTGTGAATGTGTTGGTGATCTGGAAATGGGAAAGGTGAAGATTATTCAGGTCTTAAATAATCGACTTTTTAAAATATGGTTTTGATGATAAGAATTCTCTCCTATGATCAGATTCTTGCACGAGATGGGGAGCAAAGTGAAAACGAGAAGTGGATCAACCTTATAAGAGATCTGGCTGGCTGTATTTCTATAAAAAGACCAAAAGAGGTTGGATGATCCTGTACAAACGCTGCCTTTTGCTTCATTCTTCCGTTATTTCCCCCAAGGCTTAGTTCAAGTGGCAAAGGTTGTGAGACTTGTGACTTAGAGTCACAGGTTTGAGCCCTGCAACATTCAAATTAAGACTCATATTTAAGTGGAGAAGGGTAGAGCGGCAGACCCATTATCCCCGAATTTCTCAGTCAAAAAAAGAAAATTACTGAAATATTGAAAGACAATTCAAATGATGATAAAAGAGCACTATCAACTCATTTACTTGTATTAGCACATAGAAAGAAGGAAACTGTATAAGAAAGAACCCTAAAATTTTATGGAGGACCTTAACATCAAAGCCAAAAGCTCAAGAAGATCAGAAGATTTCTTTTCTGCCAAGCGTGCTTGTAGATATTTAGTTCCTCGATTAAATTTGTGAGAGAAATTTGAAAATTTCAATAGGAATATTTTCTCAGGTTCCATCCATATGTTTGATACTGAGCAAAGCGTTGGATCAATCTTTAAGATTTCAACGGGAATCAGCTGCTGCGGCTTTGTCAGAGTTCTTGCGTCACAGGTATGTGAAACTTCTGACCTGCTCTCTGTATTATTTAGTGATGTTTGAAGTTAAATTTGTAATTTAACAAAGTTATGAAACATGCCAGGCACATCTGAGCTTAGTAGTTGGGTTTGAGGCAACTTGCGTAAATCCCCATTTCCCTACTGAGTTAATGAATCACATGAACTATGATGAAGGCACCTAGCAGGTGCTGGGAAAAGAATACTAAGTAGAAAGCTTTGTAAGCTTATAACCTTCAAAAGTGTTAACTGGTAGTTTATGCTGTGACAGTAATTTTTATACTGATGGTCTCAAATTCTTTGAGTAACTGGTAAAGTTGCTGCCATGTGACCAGGAGGTCATGGGTTCAAGCCGTGGAAACAGCCTCTTGCAGAAATGCAAGGTAAGACTGCGTACGATAGACCCTTGTAGTCCGGCCCTTCCCCGGACCCCGCATATAGCGGGAGCTTAGTGCACCGGGCTGCCCTTTTTATGGTCTCGAATCCTATTCTTCTCTTAAATATCCTAAGATTGTCGGTGTAAATTCCTGCAGTGATGGCTTTGGTCCCCTATTAGAACAGATGGTGCAAGCACTTTGCCGGCATGTATCGGATGATTCTCCTACTGTTAGGCGCCTTTGTCTAAGAGGGCTTGTCCAGGTATTCCTAGTCATAGAGTGTTCTTTTTTGTTTTCTCCGGGTCAAAGATGGAGGGATATTTCCGCGAGGAATTTCCTGTTTTTTTTCTTTTTCTGATTTTATCATTAAGGACTCATACTGGTGCAGTTTGATTTCATTGGTTAAATAATATATGGTGTCATTTCAGAAGGGAAAATGACCAAAATGGTCCCTTAACTATGCACTTGACAATTTTGGTCCTTTAAGTTTGCCAAATGTTAACACTTTTAGTCTCCATCAAATATTTACCGAACCCTGTCTGTCTGTTAGATTTTGATGGGAATTATGAGGAAAAAAAGACGGGAATCCACATTCAAAGGTATATTTGTTATAGTTTTTGCTATTTTTGATTTATTTCTAGAGTCTGGTGCAGCTTTTTGAGGTGTAATTTTTTTAATATATCTTTTTAGTGTCTGCACAATATTTTGTGTTGCATATTTTAGGTTTTGAAAGGACTTTCTTGATATTTATGGTTAAATCTTTTTTCCCCAATGTTTCTGTCAAATCTAACAAACATAAATTGATAAATATTTTATGGAGACAAAGTGTTAACTTTTGCAAACATAAAGGACCAAAATTGTTAAGTGCCTACTTAAGGGACTTGATTATATTTTTTCCCTCCCTCTGTTCCCTTTCCTTTGGGCTAGGTGCACATTACTTTCTTCTCCGAAAGAACGTGAAATTTTTAAGACGAATTAGTAAAGCTGTGAACGCCACTGTAATTATTGCTCAAGTACCTTTATTTTTTCACTTTTCTCGGGTTGAGGCTCATTCTGCCTGCCGGTATTGCAGATGCCATCTATCCATGTTCTCCAGTATACTACTCAAATCCTAGGGGTGATATTAGCTTTGCTCGATGACTCAGATGAGTCAGTTCAATTAACCGCAGTCACATGTTTGCTGATGGTAAAGCCTGCTCAGTCTTTGTTACCCTCTTTTATTGTACGTTCACATGGATGTTTCCTGCTGACATTCTGCGACATAGGTTCTTGAGTCCTCATCGAGGGATGCCGTAGAACCTGTTCTCCTGAACCTCTCTATACGGCTTCGAAATCTCCAAGTAAGTTGATTGACTATCCGAGTGTGTCTTTCTTCAACTTTGGATTTTCTGGTGCCATTCTAGTAGAGAATTACTGTATTAGTCCGATTGCATCACATTTTAAATTATTTATTTAGAGCTAACAGTGTGGCATTGTGTAAGAAGACTTTTGTATCATGAGAGTGTCTAACACAACTCTGTTTGGACATCCTAGGGTGATATCTTTTGCCTTGACATACTCCCTCCGTTTCAATTTGTGCGTCTTAGTTTGACTCGGCACGGAGTTTAAGAAAATAAAGAAGCCTTTTGAATCTCGTGGCCTTAAACTAAAGCTCGTGTAATGTACCAAAATACCCTTTGAATCTTGTGGTCTTGAATATGTCATGTAGGATGTCGAGTGTAAAGAGTTAGTAAATATAGAAATAAGAGAAGTAAGACAAACAAATTGAAACAGAGGAAGTAATATTTTGCATTATTTGTCAGCCTTCAAGACGTCTCTCTTGATACAAGCTGTACTTTAGTTTTATATTATACCCCTTGTTAAGAGTAGGCGCAAGTATTTACATATACGAGTGACACCCATCTATTGTACTGTGCTGTTGTTGCCACAAATGTGATCAGGAGTTCTATAAGAGCTGAAGTAATTTAATTTTGCAAGACATCAATGATAGGATTATATTTTGTCTCTGAAAATTAATGCATATCAATGTGTCATTATCTTCTAAACTGTGGATTACTAGAAATATTAGCAAGTGCATGTTGAGATGGCCATAATGTATGACATTATTTGCTTGCCTCATAAAAGGCGTGCATGAATGAGAAGATACGAGCCAATGCGTATGCTGCATTTGGAGCACTGAGCATCTATGGAACTGGGCCTCAACGAGACTCATTTCTTGAGCAGGTATCTTATCTCTCATTATACCATTTGTCGCCACCTAAATTTGATTTGATATCTTTCTCTCTTTAGCACATAGTTTTAAATTCTCATCAATTTTGATTGCATCGTAAGGTCCCATATCCAACATCACAAGTCAAGAATGGTCTCACATCAGACTTTACTTGCTCGGTTAAAGAAGAGTAATAAATGTACCCTTTCTATCCCACATCTTTGTGGTCACATATGAATTTTGAATTGGATATGATTTATTTTAGTTTTTTTGAGACTTGTAACGGTACGATTTATTTTAGTTTCCATTTCTGTTGTACGCAGAGTAAAAATATCTTTAATCCTCGCTTCACAATTTGGATAATCAATATTTAATCTGTTTGCGCCTTGTATTAAACTTTATCGAGTAATGATCTTTCACTTTCTACTCAGGCTCATGCTGCTTTCCCGCGGATGGTTCTACATCTTCATGAGGATGATCTTAGTGTGAGACAAGCTTGTCGAGTAAGTTGAACCTGCCTGATTTTCTTCTTCATGTTGTTCAGGATGTGAAATGACTTAAACTTTTCGACATGCCAGAACACTTTGAAATGCATTGCTCCCTTGATGGAAATTGATAAAATAACTGCTGTTTTCAACACTCACTGGTTTAGTTCGGACCACCGGTATGTATCGATTAACTTGAATGGTCCTTAATTCATGAGAAATATATTTAGGTTCCCTTCAATTTTTAGAAGCGACTATGAAGACTTTCTTCAAGAACTTGCAAGGCAACTAACACAAAATCTTGCTGCCCGAGTTGATACATACATGGCATCAATAATACAGGTACATGTTCTTTTTCTGATCTTGCATTAAGAGAGAAATTTTGAAGATATACTATCCCACACTTCTTCCTTGAACTATGGATTCACGCCTTTAATGTAAAGGAATGGTCACTATTAAAAAAACAGGAATTAGTGACAAAATCAGTTGCTAATCCTATTTAGCGACAGATTATCTAAAAAATTTGTTAGCTACGAGGGATTTTGCAACAAATTAGCGACGAAGTTTATAGCTCATTTCAGTTTTTCTTCATAGTGGGTGGTTAAGCGTTCTTCGTTTTTAGTTCACACTAACTATTTACGGTATAGCTGAAAACTGAGAAGTAACACATTTTATAGCCTCTTCTAAATGAAGAAATCTGTGAGATGAAGTGCTTTCTTGTCTTCGACACTCTGAAAATGACTTGGTAAATTCTGGTATACAGGCATTTGATGCTCCTTGGCCAGTTGTCCAGGCAAATGCGGTTTATATATGCAGCAGCGTGCTTGCTCTCTCCGATGATAAGCACATATCATCCCATTACTACAATCAGGTACCCTTTGCCTGTCTGATTTTAGTAAGGGATAGTCTCTCAGTTTTTAATGAATTCTGGTTTTGGTCCTTGTAATATTTGGCTAAGCACATTTAACCTTTAATTAACTGAAATATGTGTTTTTGATCTCTTTATATAAGAAATATGTGATATTTGAAGTATATTTAGAATTATATAACCCTCAAATACGGAATAATAACAATAAAAAACTTTAACATAATACATCGATAATTGAATGATTTAGCACGTAACAATTCGTTAAATTTGTGAAGATTCACAATTTGAGGTATCAAAAGTACAGTTAAATGTGCTAAATCAGATATCATAAAGATCAAAATTAGAATTTATCAATGCTTGAGGTACTAAAGTGCTAATTTCCCTTTTAGTAATGATCCTCTATATGTTCTAAATCTTTTTTGGGATCCGCTCTCTTTCAGGTTTTCGGCATGCTAGTTGGCAAAATGAGTCACTCAACGGATGCAATTGTTAGAGCAACTTGTTCTTCAGCTCTAGGCTTGTTGCTCAAATCATCCAATGCGAGCTCGTGGAAAGACATTCAACTTGATCGATCTGATTCATCGCATAGGGGCCATGAATCGGAACCTTCTAGGAGATTATGATTAGCTCGAAACTCTCACGTTAGGTCCTGCAATTTCAAGAGCTTTGATATTGGTCCACATTGTACAGTTCCAAATAATACTGTGTTTTTCTGTAAGGTTCCATTCTTTTTGTGTGTATATTAGTGTTGTATGTATAGGAAGTATAGCTTCTTGTTATATCTGTGTAACATAGTGCCCGTGTTTGTACAGCCTTATAAAGTGATTTTCCCGCAACATATTTCATGCTAACATTAATTCTATTTATTTGAAAACTTGAGTGTAATTCATGGGTTTCTCTCTACTGTTAATCGGTAATACGAAGGTATTTTTATCGATTATTTTTACTTGATGTGGCAGGGGTTTGATATTGACCCCTATTTTTAATGTTAAAACCCAAAAGGTGAAAATACTGAAGGTGTACATAACCCAACTTGAATACAAGAAAACTATCATGTAGAAATCTCGTATGTTATTTTCAGATCTAAGATGTTTAGAAGTATAGATTTTTTGTAATACACAACTAAACTTAAATGCAAAAGGTTACGAAACCAATTAACCTCCTGTGGAAATTTATATCCTTAATTGAGAAAAAAGACTCTTATTCTCGGATTTATAGATTTTCGAGTTCATAAATTTTTGAAGAAATTAAATCAGAATTATTGATGCGGGCTTTCTCAGAAAAAAGGAGAATAGTGTATTTCAATAGAAGCAATGCTCAAGAAAAGCCTCCACTCATTTGGCAATCAGACATCTTCGATCGGAAGAGATTAAACATAAGCAATCTAGAACTTGTATTAGATTAAACACAGATACAAATGGATCCACATAAGTAAATCCCATCTTATTCTTCTCCTCATCATTAATTAATGCATACTACCAAACTGTGCGGTTGTCATATTTGATTGCAAAATACTTACTGCCCTGCATCACAAAATCGAACCAGTGCAAATCAATAAGTAAACTACCATTTTTGTGTAAGAAGATAATTACTTGAGTATTTCATTCCATCCATAGAATATATATACAATCATGGTATGTAGTAATAATTTAGATTACCTAAAATATAAGATGCTAATTACTAACTAATTGATTTGTCTAATAATTACAATATTACTAATTGATTATAATTACATCATTTATGGTGGAGGATGATAATATGAGATTTCTCCCATAATTATCGTGTGCTAACAGTCCCCCGCAGTCTTAGCAGGAGGTTCACGGATGCTGAGACTGTCACTGAAATCATCAAAAAGTATGCGCGAAAGCCCTTTGGTGAAAATATCAGCAATCTGATAACAGGACGGGACATGGAGAACTCGGACTTGTCCACGGGTAACTTTTTTGCGTACAAATAAGTTATCAATTTCAATGTGTTTTGTGCACTGATGCTGAACATGATTGCCGAATAAGGATATCGTACTCACATTGTCACAATAAACCACCATTGCCTTGTCAATCGGACAGTGTAGCTCCAATAGTAGATTACGGAGCCAACATTATTCAGCAACCACATTGACTACACCTCTGTATTCTGCCTCAGCACTAGATCGAGACAGTGTGGATTGTCGTTTAGACGCCCATGAAACAAGATTGTCCCCCAAGAATACACAATAACCGGAAGTGAAACGTCGTGTGTCCGGGCAGCCACCCCAATCTGCATCTATGTAGGCTGAAAGATGTTTGATGGAGGACTTATACATATGGAGGCCGAAATGGAGAGTACCCTTCACATACCGCAGAATCCTTTTTATAGCCCCCATATGCTCATCCTTCGGATCATGCATATGTAAACAAACTTGCTGAACCGCATAGGAAATATCGGGTCTCGTAAAAGTCAGATACTGCAAGGCTCCTGCAAGGCTTCGGTAAAATGTAGGATCACTATATGGAGTACTGGCTGTGTTACTCAATTTCGCCTTTGTGTCAACTGGAGTATGTGATGGTTTGCAGGAAGACATCCCTGCTTTGTCAATCATTTCTTCGGCATATTTCTTTTGACTAAAAAATAGACCACCTACATATTGGGTGACTGCAATGCCAAGAAAATAATTCAACGTACCCAAGTCCTTCATTGCAAATTCTGCTGCAAGAAGGGACATGATAGACTGACGAAGTGAAGTGGAGGATGCTGTGAGAATAATATCATCAACATACAGAAGTATATAGGCCATGTCAGCGCCCTTCCGATAAATGAACAACGACTGATCACACTTGTTGTGAGAGAATCCCAACTTGGAATCGAAGCGTGCAAAACGGTTATACCATGCCATAGGAGCCATATAAGGATTTCTTCAACAGGTAAACATGATCTGGACGTGAATAATCTCGTAAACCTAACGGCTGATGCATGTACACTGTTTCCTGTAAGTGGCCATGTAAGAATGCATTTTTAACATCCAACTGATGAATGGACCAAGATTTGGAAAGAGCCAGACTGAGAACCGTCCGGATAGTTGCTGGCTTAACTACTGGACTGAATGTTTTACCACAATCGATCCCAACCTGCTGAGACCTACCATCACCAACAAGACGAGCTTTGTATCTCGCAAAAGAATCGTCAGAATTTTTCTTATGATAAAAATCCACATAGATCGAATGGCATTCACATTAGACGAGCGTACTAATTCCCACGTCTTATTATTACTAAGAGCATTAAATTTGTCTAACATGTCAGCTTTCCAATTAGGGTCGGGCAAGGCCGCTTTGGGATTTTTTGGTATATGTGACGGTTGTTCTGTGGATAGTAGGTTAAACTGACGTTTGGGCCTAAAGATCCCGTGCATAACATGAGTTTCAATTGTCCGGGGCTGTTCGGGAATGGTAATGGGCCGAGGGGGAGTGTGATGGTCGGTGTTGGGTTGGGATCCTGTATTGGGCTGGTTTACAGAGGTAGGTAAGGGAGCAGTGGGCTCCCCCACTTAGGTCTGCCCGCCACGAGAACAGGACTGGGCCAAGACCCTCGGCAACACGGCTGTGGTCTCCGATCCAGTCCCATTTTGTGGATGGGCCGAAACATGTTGGTTATTTTGGGGAGGTGGTTCCACTTGTGTTTGGTTATTAAAGTGATGGTGTAAAATGGGATGTATTCCGTTATCCAAAAAATCATATGAAGGTGAGGATGCCACATAAGACTTAGCAAATGGGAATGTAGACTCATAAAAAATCACATGACGGGAGATAATTATTTTTCCATTCATCCAATCATAACATTTATAGCCCCTATGATTTTGTGAGTATTCCAAAAATACACAAGAAGTTGAACGAGCATGCAACTTGTTAATTATAGATGATGGAAACAAAGGATAACACAAACACTCAAACACCGTCAAATGTTGAAAAGACGGGAGACGATGATACAACATTTGTGTGGGAGACACATTAGATAACAATTTACTAGGAAGAATGTTTAAAAGATATGTGGTCATTTGAAGTGCATGGTGCCAAAACTTTGGTGGTGTGGAAGAATGCACAAGAATAGAGCGAATCATATTGTTAATTGTTCGAATTTTTCTTTCGGCTTTCCCATTTTGTGGTGATGTATGTGGACATGAAAGACGCAATGACATCCCATTTTGGTGACAAAAATTATTAAATTGGGCATTGATGAATCCCCCCCCCCCCCATTGTCACATTGAAAACATTTAATGTTTTTGCCAAATTGAGTTTTGATAAAAACACTAAATTGTTTAAAAATGTTATAGGTATGTGATTTATGTCCTAAGGAAAAAGTCCACAAATTTTTTGAATAATCATCTAGAAGTAGCATATAATATTTATGACTTGCAGAACTCAAAACTGGTAAGGTCCACAAATCACAATGCACAAGATCAAATGACATAAAAGTAGAAGATGTAGATGATGCAAAAGGAAGCTTAATATGTTTACCAAACACACAAGTCTGGCAAACAGAAGAGTCCGGAAGTTTGTTACAACCAAACAAATTATTCTTCCTAAGAGTATTAAAAACATGTGCTCCCGGGTGTCCCAACCGACTGTGCCATAGAGTACGAGAAATGCCAGCAAATGTTGGTGGTTTGGTAATGCTATTTTTGGAAACAGAGGTGACGGGATATAAGTTCCCCGTGCTATTGCATCTCATAAGTGGCATCCCCGTCTGAAAATCCTTCACAGAAAAGCCAAACAGATCAAAATTCACAGAAATATTGTTGTCAATGGTAAAACGTCTAACATAGATCAAGTTTTTAATTAGTTTAGGTGCATGTAAGACGTTTTTAAGTAAAATGGTGGGTGTGGGGATAGTAGTTGTACCTGACCAATACCACGAATTGGAATTTCCTGCCCACTGCTGACAACAATATTCTTATTATTGCTCATATTAAAATAAGACAAGAGATTACATTGAGATGCCGTCATGTGTGACGTAGCCCATGTGTCCATATACCAAGACTCATCCAGAACATTTATATTCATGTTGTTCATGGCTTGTTCAATGTCCGTGAGTGCATATCCAACCGAGGACGGTGCTTGAGCCGCAAACGCATGTTGTGGATGCGACCCTAGAATATTGGGTTGACGATTTGAATAAGGAGGAGGCCTGACACACGTTGACGTCGGATATGGGCATAGCGGGGCAGCCCACTGTGGGGCCAGGCCTATGGTGGGTACCACCTCCACTGGTTACCGCTACTGCCAGCCTGGGTACCGCCACTTCCCGGGCTGGCCACTGCCGCCGGCGGGTTGGCCCTCGCCCCGTCCACGTCCCTTTCAACCATTATTTTTTCCTTTATTGTTTCAGTTTGAACCCCATTTTGCCCATTATTTTGACGAGTATTATTGCCCCCCGAACCACAATTTTGGGACTCCAAATCCTTGGAAAATGAGTTGGTGGAGACGAGATCAGTTTCGGCGGTGGTTGCTCCAGAAGATGCATGTTTTGCCTTCCGTGTCTTTTCGAGGATTAACCTCAAATGGGCCTCATAGAAAGGAGGCAAGAGATTACTTTGTTGAATGAACGTAGCCACTCCATCATACTGTTCATTCAACCCCGTAATCAACTGAAGAACCAACCTTTGATTTGTTACGGGTGAACCAACGTTGGACAGTTGGTCCGCCAGCATCTTCAATTCCTGACAATAAGCGGAGATGTTGGAAAAATCATCCAATTTAACATTCGTAAATTGGTGTTCAAGATAAACGGCTCGAGAAAGTTTGTTATCTTAAAATATATTTTGTAGTCGTTCCCATGCCTGTTGAGCCGTAGGAATTTGGCTCCAATATGGTGTGTAAAATATCATTGGATATGGTGCCATAAATTCATTGAGGAACAATGACATCCAAACGAGATCATAATTTTTGTTCGTCAAACTGGCGTCAGATGACGATTCGGAAGGAATAATATGGTCAATCACATCATAAGCGCGACATTGAATTTTGAATAATTCCGCCCAAGAGGTATATTGCCCTTTCTCCATTTCAAGAGTTATTGAGATGAATTTCTTGACGTTATTAACGACAAGAATAGGATGAAAAATTTGTTTTTCGGCCATAGGTACCACAATAAAACAAAACTAGAGAAGGAAAGAAGTGTTGTTTGATGTTTTGAATGAGTGAAACAAAACCCTTAGGGTTTCGAATGAGAGTAGTAAGCTGATGGGGGGTTGTCGGTTAGGGTTTTATGTAATTTAGGGAGTGGTTTAGGGTTTTGGTGTGGTGGCCGAAAAAGGGAGGAGAAAGAGGAGAGAAATCGGTAGAGGGAGGGAGAGTTTAGGGCTAAGAATCTTTGGCTCTTGATACCATATAAGAAGATAATTCCTTGAGTATTTCATTCCATCCATAGAATATATATACAATCATGGTATGTAGTAATAATCTAGGTTGCCTAAAATATAAGATTCTAATTACTAACTAGTTGATTTGTCTAATAATTACAATATTACTAATTGATTATAATTACATGATTTATGGTGGAGGATGATAATACGGGATTTCTCCCATAATTATCGTGTGCTAACATTTTGTATAGTAGGGGTATTTCCCCCTTAAATAGTCCGTAGCTAAAATAATATTCTGACAATTCATTGTTAGTATGTCGTTAAATTATTCATCTCATAGTTCGTCTATTTCTAGCTAAAACACGAAAAAACTCTTGCATTGGAGTTCAAAGATTTGATTAATGGAATTCCAGCATATTCTAAAAGTTTCTGGAGTTTCGGACTTAGCATATTCGAAAAGTTCCTGTTTCTCCGTGTTTTTAGCTAGGGTATTTTTATTGGCTAAAGCTTGATTCACTGTCCAAAAAGTGACTATTGGTCAAATTCCCCCCCCCCCCCCATTTGTTAAGAGTAATGTGTCTAATTAATTAAAGAAGGTGAAATATATTTACTTGGAGCAGTCGATGGTTGCGCTGATAGTGAACGGAAGACAAACTCCACAGTTGACCGGGAGAATAGTGGCTTTCGCCCAATCAATTCCGACGATAGTCGTGCCGTCCTCTTTCAGGCAATTGTATGCGGTTTGGCGATCAATAGTGATGGTTGCCGCGGCGTCTAATTTCTTGACCATACGAAGGAAAAATTAAGGTTCAAAAACTTTACTTTAATTTCGATCATGTTACTCTCCAATCGATACACAACGAAACAAGTTGGTATAATACCATACCACCATGGGTGGAGTATATTTTTTTTAAAACTATGCATTAATTCCTTGAAGGGAAGCCTTGAAGTAACTGGTAAAATTGTTGTCATGTGAACAGGAGGTCATGGGTTCAAGCCGTGAAAACAATTTCTTGCATAGTAAGATTGTGTACAATAGACTCTTGTGATCCGGCTCTTCCCCAGACCCTGCGCATAACGGGAGTTTAGTGAATCGGACTGCCCTTTTATGCATTAATTCTTTGATATTTTCAAATTAGGGAGCCTAATTCCCTCAATTTTAATTTCCGAGAAAGAAAAATAATAAATATGAAATATAAAGGGAAACATTGAGCTTAATAATAATAATACAACCGCTTGTTTTTATTACTCAAAAAGGGACACAACACAGAAAAAAAAAAAAGAGACAACAAGAAGTACAAAATACAAAATGGATCCAAATAAGTAAAAGATCATAGATGATTCCATCTCTTATTTTTCTCCATTATTGCATACTACTAACCAAACTGTGCGGCTGTATAAAATTTGATCATCCTTACTGGACCCTGCACCACAAAAATGAACATTGCAAATCAAAATACAAATAAGAAATTTAGCTAAGAAATTCATCACTAAATATATAGCTCATATCTAATACAATTTTTTTAATAATCCATCGCTAATTTATTGTTAAATAAGATTAACAACTTAATTTACTATTTAGCAAGAGAGGTATATCCGTCACTACAATTTCTATTCCCTCTGTTTCAATTTAACTGTTCTAGTTCATGACTTTTAAGAAAGTAAGGAAACTTTTTGGATCTCATAGTCGTAAATTAAGATGTGCATAAAGTATCAAGAGATGTCCTTTGAATCTTATGATGTTAAACATGACATATATAGAACATTAAAAATTAGAGAGTTAAAGAGACATTTTTTTTAAACAAACCGAAAAGAAAAGTAAAATGTTGGAGATCGAAGTTTTAACAAATAAGATGGAGTCGAAAAATTCATGGAGTTTCACATGCAAAAGTTTGGGATTCCAGCACTCCATGTCATAGTTTTTTTTTGTGTGTTTTAGCTAGGAATACTTTTATCCAAATTATTTTTTTCCTGCATTAAAAACGTCTAAACTTTGAATAGTTTCGAAATGTTGGCTAAAGCTTGATCAACGGTCTAAAAAGTTGCTATTGGCCAATTGTTTTTCCATTTCTTATCATTATAAATAGTAATGTGTCTAATTAAAGAAGAAATAGCTATGTACTACTTCCTCCGTCTAAACTTATGTGAAGGTGTTGATTAGAAATAAAAGTTAATAAAGTACGGTAGATATTTGTGTGGTTATAGATCATCTAATTAATTAAAGACAAAATGAGAAGTTTAAAGTTACTAAATAATATTGAAAGAATGTCATTCTTTTTGGAACCAACTAAAATAAGATTGTGATATGAATTGGGATGGACGGAGTAATATAATTAAGAAGGTGAAATACATACTTGGAGCAGTCGACGGCTGCTCTGATGGTGTACGGAAGGCTAACACCACAGGTGACCGGGAGAAGAGCGGCTTTTGTCCAATCAATTCCGCCGATAGTCTTACCATCCGCTTTTAGGCAATTGCATACGGTTTGGCGATCGATAGTGGTGGTTGCCGCGGCGTCTAATTTCTTGACGCCGTGGCAACAAGTTCCTAAAAGCCCCTTATTTGTAAGGAAAGGTTGGAAAGCCGCCATGTAAGTGTTAACTATGGTGCATTTTAGGGCATTTGTAGTAGCTACCACCATGCACAAAACCACAATGCATGCAATTTTTTCCATTGTTTTGAGAACAAAAAAGGGATGAAATATAGTAGAAAGAAGCAGGACGATGGAGTAGTATAATGCTCTGTGAGTAGGAATGTTGGGTGAAAAATGCTTTGGCACCTTAGGGTTTATATAGGAAGAGGACTGAGTATGGATGAGAGAATTTTACTTATTTATTTATATCTTAGATCTCCATGTACGTGCATGAAAAGTCCATGCATATTAGGGTTTTAGGGAATATGTTAAGTGAACCATGCATAGAGACAATAAGGAGTGGAGTACAATGAGTGGTTAATATGAAGAAGTAAACATAGAAGTGTCTACGAGAAGTCAACCTACAACTACTATTTATACATAAAAAATAAATTCAACCTTGAATATATAGTGTATATTTTTCGCCGAAGGGGTTCAGATGAACCTCCTTGATCCTACATGGCTCCGGTGTACAATATTAGATACGCGCCAATTCGTATGAACTCAATAGCTTTTTTTTAGATCTTACATTTTATTAGAAAGTCCGTTAAATATATAATTTTTTATTGTGAATCAAGTAACTAAAATGAGTTACGGTTCCATGGCAAGTTCAAAGGCCATAAACTTCAAATTTTATCTCTGCCTTGGGAGACTATTGTCTATTTCCAAATCCTAAGTTTTCCAATTTTCTTGTGTGTAGACATTTTAATTTCTTTTTAGTCCGTTTGTTTTATGAATTTGCAAACAAAATTGAACTTAAACTTCACATTTTAAAAGGGATTAGTGATAAAAACGTAAAAAAAAAACTCATAAAATTTAAATTTTGGATTTTCCTCTGAAAGCGATCCATTCCAGAGCTTGAACGTGTTAAAAATATTTACCACTCCATCACAAGCGTCGGTAATACCAGTTTCGATGTGCACTCTTTTCAAATCTAATAACTTAATTAAGAATTGCTTAAGGACTGTGATGGTCTTTTTTAAAAACTAATCACACCTATTAGTACTGTTAAAAGCCTTCTTGAGATCTGCTCTTTAACAAGTTGTCCACATACTGTAACTCTTCTTCCATGCAATTTGGAGTAATAATTTTATTGCCACACCCCTATAATTACTGATATTTTACCAATAGCAATGTGTACATACTTTGTGAAAAGAGGAAAAAGATTAATATTCTTTTAGGGTTACATTAACTTTATTTTTGGATGTGGAAAACGATGCGAAGAAAAAAAATTAAGGTTCAAAACTTTACTTTTTTTTCTACTATTAGAAATAGATGTTTTTCTCATCGGCATTTAATGAAAAATTTGTGCTATGAAACATGATTTTTCTCACTTCATTTTCAGCGAGTCATCTCATTGGGAAAACGCATGGCGAAAAACAGGTTAATGAAACGTTGAAAAAACTTTCTAATATTTTCATGTGAAAATATTACTACTATTTAGATTTTTACATCGACACGAGAAATAGCCACTAAATATTTTTTGGGAAAATAATTTTTTTTTAGTAAGTGTTCCCATCATGATGATATTCTCCAATCGATTAACATGGAAACAAGTTGGTATATTTTCCCCCTTAATTCTTTCTAAATAAAGTTACTTCGTTCATCACATACTCGTACTTTATCATTCTCTTATAGGTTTTCACAATTCTAGAGTTTTAACTTGCTCTCCTACAATTTCAACCGTATAAATTTGAATTGCAGGACACAGCCTTAGAGTTTCACTTATAGAACTACATGATAATATCGTAGAGTTCGAATAAGTATCATGAGTGAAATAAATTTTTAATATTATTTCACTCATGGTATATTTCACTCTACTTTCTTCATGCTTCTCTCTCTAACCAATTAATAAATGAAAATATTATTCCACAGTTTCTTAAAAAATAAAATTGCTTTGGACGGGGACCTTTGGTCTAAACGATATACATATAAATAACATTTAAAACAAAATACACATCTATGTTTTAATTTTTAATTTTGAATAATCTTGCGTTGGATATCACATCTCCGTAATTATTCCAATAACAACGTCTTTCATACTTTGTGGATAAAATAATTAATTATTTTCTTAAACGTCATCTGTTTCAGAGACGGAGTCAGAAATTAAGGTTTGGGAGTTCGAAATTTTAAGACACGACAACAACCTCAAGCTAACATATAACAACCTCCAAACTATCGAATAAGTACCATTTAATATAATTTAAAAAGTGACGAACTACTTAAACCCCTAATTTTTTAAGAATCTGATTTTTGGGTTTGGATTTGTGAAAGAAATCGATGAAAAAAAATGGAAGCAGCAAATAACGTGTTTTTTGCTTTTTTCTACTTGTTAATTTTCTATTTAATTAAAAAAAATAAAGTGTTAAATATAAATTATACATAAAAAGGGAAAAAGTTACCCAAAGGAAGTCTCTATTTTATATAGGCTATATAAACTTATAGCAAAAAATGAAGAAATACTGACAGTGGTGGGGAATCGAAACCCACAGCTCGAGAGAGAAAAACCTTTGCTAACTTCTACATTACCACTGAACAGTAAACTTATTTGTGTATGTGGTTTCGCAAGTAACTAATATCTATATTATTTGAATTTTTGCTAGCAAAAATAAAGGATCTACGTGAAAGTTATTGGATTCGCCCGAAACCCCTTTTAATCCAAAATAGTTGCAATAAGCTTCCTAACTGATTTATTAGAGGCTGCGTGCATGAAGTTATATAGTATGAACCAAATACATACAGTCAATTAAACTAAAGCATGACTTGCATGGGCTCATAAATTAAGATTATAATGCATCTTATTGACTTCTAATTCTGGCGGAGCTACCTTGCTAGAAAATTACATTATATAAATAGGTAATTATATATATATACTTTATGTTGAATTCTAGCTCTTAACTATTTTGTATTTTTTTATACTTTAATTTCGTTAATGAAAATTCTGACCCCACCAATGCTAAGTCCTTTATGTAAATCTTACCCGATCCAACAGATACAAACGAGCTCGTGAACACCTCTAAGTCCTTACTATATATGAAGCTAATAGTCGATGTGTTAAGCACACAAGTACTAAGCTAATAGTTCATTTATTTGCATCTCCTATCGATCGAGGAACTGTAATTGAACTGTACTAATGAAGCCTTAGGAATACCTAAGTTCCATTTGAAAATATCCCTCCTTCCACCTTTTGATATGAAAATACTCTCAACATTTAACATAGCTTCAACTAAATTCTTCTTCTCTAGTGCAACGTCCGGCGTCGGACACCACCGAAAAAAATTATAACCATCACCTCTTAACCTTCATACAGATTTGATTTTACGATAAACATTAGCTTTAACATATTCCACCAGAGAATTATCAGAGCATCGACTAAAAATAAAACAAATAGCATATTTCTTCTACTGTTAAGGGTGTTTATAACAAATGCAAAAGAAAAAGGGATTTACTATCAGATCAGTAAATAACTTTAACAAACGTGAATCTGGAAGATTTTTTTAAAATTACGTTAGCTCTTGATGATCGAGAGTAAAAAATTCTCCAGACCTATTTATCAATTTTGGGATCACTACGAGAAGAAAGACATTTGTCAACAACAATTTTTGTTGTCATTTATTGGATGTTGCTAAAAGTATTTTTCGCAACAACAAAAATTGTTGCATGCCGTTGCAATAACCTCCAATGCAAAAAAAAATCACAACAATAAGTTGTTTTTTTTGTGCTATTTACATTTTTTAGCAATAATATATTAAATTTTTATTGCCGTTTACGTTTTTTAGCAACAATATATTACTAAAGTTTTGTTGCCAAGTCTATAGTGGATTGACAATGAAGTATATAACGAATTAGTCATCCCCAACGGCCCCGATAACTGAGAACCTTCCCCAACTTACCATTTTTGGTTCAGCACTACCAAAAAGAACTCGCACTTGGACTAGAGTCGTCTAAACGACCCTTCATATGGGCCGTTAAACATATATCAGATGAATTCGGAAAATGGCTAAATGAAGACAACTTTGAGGAAAGAGTTCAAAAACAGGCAATTTTAATCCATGGTCGGGCACCACAAGTACTTATTTTGTCCCATCCCTCGGTCGGGGGATTCTTGACACATTGTGGATGGAATTCGACCATAGAAGGAATATCTAGCGGCTTGCCAATGATCACTTGGCCATTATTCGCCGAGCAATTTTGCAACGACAGGCTCATTGTGAATGTACTCGAGACAGGAGCGAAGGGTGGCACAGAGAACCGTGTGATGTTTTTAGATGAAGAAAAATTGAATACACATGTGAAGAAAGATGGCATTAAGATGATCATTGAAAGGTAATGGGTGAAGAAGAGGAAACGAAAATGAGAAGAGAAAGAGCTAAGAAACTTGGAGAAATGGCAAGGAGGGCTATGGAGGAAGGTGGTTCCTCACACCTCAATTTGACAAAACTAATACAAGATGTCAAAGAGAAAGCAAATCTTGGGAAATCTATGTGAAGTCTAATTAATATTTGATTTAGGATAGATGCAATTAATATAGTTCATATGAAGCTTCCCTTCGAGGGTATCTAATAAAATATGAACGATACAGAGAAGATCAACATGACCCTAAGCAAGGACGACTCACTAAATCAAGAAATGGTCCTAATTTTTTGAAAAAATTATGTAGTTGGTGTTGAGTAGACTGTCAATCACGCAGGAAGTTTCTAGTTTACTATTTGTAGTTGGTGTTGCCTATTTCCTTTAGATGTCATATTTTCAATTTGTAATGTCTTACATATGCATGTAACTGAAAATTTTGAGTGAGTATTAATTATAATCGGGTCCCAAAGATCGTGATACTTCGTTTGATTATATCTAGTGATTTAACAGATGTGGATAAAAAATTTCGACTTTTATATATATAGGTTAGCCTCTTTAACATACGGGATTTGTGATTTTGAAATATGAAATGTTATATGCTATAATAGGTAAATATAATTTAATGATGTAAAAAAATTTGACACTAACGTCGTATATAACTTAAACTAAAAACTCGTATAATTATGTCTCCATAATATTTGTTTGACTTAGGGCTTACAAATTGGTTAAAAACTTACAATATTTTATGTGCTTATATTTTTGAACGTACTGCAAATACTTAGAACGAGGGATTGAGTTATTAACTTATTATACCAATTTATTTCCCATTATCTTAGAATAATAAATATTTATCTAGTTCTGTAAATATATGTACAGTATTTTATGCTGTATGATATAAAGAAACATAAACTCATAAATTAAAAAGAAAAACACTCTCTTACCAATAATGAGCCAAAATCTGGTCGCATGATGGCAAAGGAATCTCGGCCTATGATATTGAGAAGGATTAATAACAATGAAAATCAAAAAATGAATTAAGAATTATAAAATTTCAGTCAAATTTGTCTTGATAACATTAACCACCCCTTGTGACTTAAGATATTATATTTGCACCCCTTATTTTGATTCTTTTATCACCAAACTATTCAAAGAATAAAGTGTCTATAAATCGTTATCACAGAAATTCCAGCACCAAGGGTAAAAAACTGATATACAATACCAACATAATGAAATCTCATAACGTGAGGTCTGAGAAAAATATGATGTATACAATCTTATACCTACATTGGTAGATAGGGAGACTGTTTCAGAAAGGAAAAAAAAAACTAATGTAGGATTATATATTCTTCTTCATTTTTCTTTTCCTTTTCACCATTTTTACTTTAATTCACACATAGATATGTAGAATTTATTAGCCCAATAAATTTGAATTCTAAGAACTTCATTTTCAAAGTTTGGACTCAAAACACTCCATTAATTATTTATCCCACTATATTACGTTTATTCTGGTGGTTTTCTTTTTGTCATTTACATGTTTTCTTGAAGCATTCAATTGCTTTTGGCTTACATAGCAAAAACAAAGAGATTAGGTTGGAAAAAAACCCATGGTGCATCCTTTTGAGGACAGCACCTAACTACTCTTTTGTTCTTTGTTTTAATCTCTGTACCCAATTTGCCATTAAATTGTGATGACCTCAAAATTTGTCTCAACATTTTGTCCTCATCTAACTGTCACATGTATCAGTACAACTTTCTTTAGTTATATTAATTTATTTTTTATTTCTCACTTGATATTTAATATTTTTTGAATCCGACTAATTCAAATTCGAGTAAAAAAGTCCAACGTTGAAGTAAACCGCTCATTTATTACAGGTAGCATCATTTTCAGAACACTAATCTTAGACCTCGGTTTAAGGACGGGGTTACATACCACTCCACCACAATCTTAGATGCTAATTATATAAATTTGAGAAAAATACATATTTTGCTGCTCGGTCAAAAATATTTACAGTCAGTTCTCAATATACTTATATTATACACTTTATATATTGTATACCACTACCGGCTAATTCGTTTTTGGGTATCTATTTAATTTAAATTTCACCCCTATACAAGCTAGAGTTATCCCTGATAGAATATACGTAGTATATTCCTTGATATTATTAGTGATATTGTACATCTGTAATTATGATAGTAATATTTAGTATTAGAAAAATGTATATTTGATTTCCGTAATTATAGGCTAGGTTTACTATTGTATATCATGTATATAAACCTATCACATTAATGAAAATAATCAAGGGATTATTCTCTTTCATGGTATCAACAGTCTAGGATAAACTTTTCTTTCTCCAAAAATATACCACTTCTGCCGCCCTACTCCCCTTGGCCGTCGGTCGTCCCTCCCCCATCCCTTCAAAAAAAAATTCTGAAACCCTAACCCTCCTCTTGTTCTTCTATCATGTCTACCGCAAAGAACATCTTTCATCATGCCCTTGCAGTCTCCAATATCAAGAACATCCCTATCGTTCTTGAGATGGAAAACGTGCAATACGCGACGTGGGTAGAACTATTTAAAATTCACGCAAGGTCTAATAGAGTCCTCCATCACATCGTCAAACCGGAAAAAAGGCAAGGAGAATGTGCCTTTAACCGATGATGAAATAGAGTTGTGGGCAACTCTGGATGCTACGGTGCTCCAATGGATTTATTCCACCATCTCTATGGACCTCTTACAGACAATAATCAAACCCGATGCCACAGCAGTGGAAACTTGGAATAGGTTGCGTGACATTTTCCAAGATAACAAAAATTCTCGTGCCGTTACCCTTGAGCAAGAATTCTCCCACATAAATATGGAGAATTATCCTAATGCCTTAGCCTATTGTCAAAGGCTCAAGGAGTTGTCGGATCAATTCAAAAATGTCGGCGCGCCCGTCACGAGTGATCGTCTAGTTCTTCAGATGGTTGCAGGCCTCTCTGAGGCATATAATGGGGTTGGCACTCTTCTCGTCAAAGCAATCCTCTCCCACCATTCTACCAGGCTCGTTCCATGCTCACATTCGAAGAAGCAGTATTGGCTAAAAAGGCGGCTACCGTAGCCAATTCCGCCATGATGGTGGCGATGTCCCGCGAAACTGATGACTCTCAATTGTTCTCTGAAAATTATGGTCAAAATCGTAACAACGGGGGTGGCAAAAATGGTCAAAATCGTGGAAAAAATCACGGTGGCAGACGTGGCGGTGGTAAGAGTGGTACGGCGGCAATGGCGGTGGCAGATGAACAGTCGACAATGGCAGTCAGCAGGGTACCGGGCCACTGAACCCATGGCAGCAGGCTTGGGCCGCTGGGCAGTAGCCCATGTCGCCCTGCCCAGTTCCCGTCCCAGCTTCAACTTTGGCTATGCTCAATGGATAGCAGAGGCAACAGCAGCCTGGGCCTCGTAATTACATGGTCTGGCAGCAGCCTGGGCCTCGTAATTACATGGT
This sequence comes from Anisodus acutangulus, assembly GCA_029783415.1. NCBI lineage: Eukaryota > Viridiplantae > Streptophyta > Magnoliopsida > Solanales > Solanaceae > Anisodus > Anisodus acutangulus. Next base: position 43,515,485 of record CM056508.1, read on the forward strand.
CTGGCAATAGCCTAGCATGCTTGGGCCTCGGCCACAGAAAGCCTTCGCTGCTCCGGACCCAGCAGCAGCCCCGACCCACACGGATATCGAGGCAATAATCCATACACTTGGGCTAAATCTTCCGAATGTAAATTGGTACATGGACACCGATGCTACTTCTCACATGACGTCCGCACTAGATAATCTCTCGTCTTATTTTAATTTGAGCAAAAATTATGGCATAATTATTTATAATGGTAATTAAATTCCAATCCGTGGTTATGGTCACACAAATTTATCTCCCCCGAACCCACCCTTAGCCTTGAAAAATGTCTTTCATGCTCCTCACTTAATTAAAAATTTGGTGTATGTTCGGAAATTTATAACTGATAATTGATTTTTTATTGACTTTGACCCTTTTGGATTTTCTATAAAGGATTTCTCGACGGGATACCTCTAATGAGATGTGATAGTCAGGGCGAGCTCTATCCATCACCACCACCACTAAACAAGCCACACCGTCAACGTTTACCGCCTTAGCACCTTCCTAATGGCATGCGCATTTGGGTCATCCGGGAGTGTATGTTCTTTCCTCCCTTAAAACAATAAATTTATTGAGTGTAATAGTACGCGTAGTACTAATGTTTGTCCTTCTTGTCCGCTTGGAAAATATGTTAAATTATCGTTTGTTGCCTCCAATTCTAGTACTTTGTTGCCATTTGATATTATTCATAGTGATCTTTGGACATCTCCCATCTTGAGCTCTTCGGTCCGCCGTTATTATGTGTTATTTTTGAATGATTATTCTATTTTTTATGTACATCTCCATTATCTAACAAGGCTCAAATTTATTCACATTCCTATCATTTAGAGCATTTATCTGCACCCAATTTGAACGGAAATTAAAAATATTCAATGTGATAATGGAAGGGAATTTGATAATGGTTCATTTAGGGAATTTGTAAGATTAATGGTATATATTTTCGGTTTTCTTGTCGACGTACATCCTCAAAAAATGGGAAAGCCGAGAGAAAAATACGTATCATCAATAATATTATTCGGACATTACTAGCTCATGTTGTATTACCACCTTCATCTTGGCATCATGCATTACAAATGACTACTTACCTTCTTAATATACTCCCTAGCAAAGGATTAGCATACCAATCTTCACTCAAAATTCTTTATCACAAAAATTTGTCGTATTCTCATCTTAGGGTGTTTGGGTGTTTCGCTCTACCACTTGTGTGTTTTTGGGTTATCCGTTTAATCATCATGGTTACAAATGTTATGATTTATTCTCTAATAAAATCATAATTAATCGCCGTGTCATTTTTTATGAAAACCAATTTCTGTTTGCTAAGTTGCATAATTTCATGTATAATTCTTATAATTTTCTGGATGATGGGCTCTCACCGTATGTGGTCCACCATTCGGTTTGTCCCACATCTCGGGATTTGGACTAGCAAGCCTAATGCCTACTGGCTTAGAACCTTCCTGTGATCACATTGAGCCAGCAGGCCTGCTGCTTGATGGCCCATTTTCCTCTTCCGATGAGTCTCTGCCAGAAGGCCCAATGCCTATTGGCCCAGTTTCTGTCACACAACCATTTCAGTCAGTAGGCCCACTGCCTGTTGGCCCAACCCGTGACCCACCTCTCGGTCCAGTCAGTTTCGATGTCACTATATTGATCCAGGTCCAACCCACTTCTATTCTGAGTCAAGGGCCCATTACTCGTAGCCAACGGGGTATCTTTAGACCAAAATGTTATTTTAATCTCAACTTTAATATCACTAAATCACCCCTACCACTTAACTCCGTGTATGCCCTTCGTGACCCGAATTGGAAAATGGCCATAGATGATGAATATAAAGTTCTTATTGAAAATAAGATGTGGGAGTTAGTGCCCCGTCCGCCTGGTGTCAATGTGATTCATTCTATGTGGATTTTTACTCATAAAGAAAAATCTGATGGTTATTTTGATAGGCATAAGGCTCGTCTTGTAAGTGATGGCAAAACTCAACAGGTTGGCATTTATTGTGGAGAGACATTTAGTCTGGTGGTCAAACCGACAACTATTCACATTGTTCTCAGTCTGGCTCTCTCAAAAGCATGGCACATTCATCATCTGGACGTGAAAAATGTGTATTACACGGTTATCTCAAGGAAATTGTATACATGTATCAGCCATAGGGTTTCAGGGACCCCAATCATCCTAATCATGTGTGATTGCTGAAGAAGTCCTTGTATGGGCTAAAACAGGCTCATCGGGCCTGGTACAAAAGGTTTGCAGATTATGTGTCTACTATTGGGTTTTCTCACAGCATGTCTGATCATTCTCTGTTCATCTACCATCGCGGTACTTCTCTAGCATACATTCTGTTATATGTGGATGATACTATATTGACTGCCTCCTCTGATAAATTGCGCAAGTCTATCATATCTCTTGTCATCTCCGAATTTGCTATGAAAGACTTGGGGCCTTTGAGTTATTTTTTGGGTATAGCTGTAACTCCTCATGTATGTGGTCTATTTCTATCCCAAAGGATATATGCAACTGAGATTATTGAACGAGCTAACATGTCATCATGTAAGTCATCTCCTACTCCGGTTGACATCAAACCGAAGCTGAGTGCTAATTCTAGCACACCCTACGAGGATTCCTCCCACTATCGCAGTCTTGCGGGGGCTCTTCAGTATCTTGCGTTCACGAGGCCATATATTACTTATGCAGTGCAGCAGATGTGTTTATTTATGCATGATCCAATGAAAGAACACATGCACGTACTCGGCATCTGGTTATTGTATATTTCTTGGTGATAACTTGGTCTCTTGATCGTCTAAAAGCTAGGTTACTTTATCACGTTCCAGCGTGGAGGTCGAGTATCGAGGGGTAGCCAATATGGTGTCTGAGTCCTGTTGGTTGCGTAACCTCCTCTTAGAGCTTCATTTTCCTATACATAAAGCTACCTTGGTATACTGCGATAATGTTAGTGCGATATATCTCATTGAAAATCTGTCCAACATCATCACACTAAACATATTGAGTTGGATATTTACTTTGTTTGTGAAAAGATAGCTCGTGGACAAGTACGTGTCTTGCATGTCCCTTCACGATATCAAATTGCTGACATATTTACTAAAGGCCTTCCCTTAGTTCTGTTTGAAGATTTTAGGGACAGTCTCAACGTACGACAAATGCCCACTATGACTGCGGGGGTGTGATAGAATATATGTAGTATATTTCTAATATACGTAGTATATTCCTTGATATTATTAGTGATATTGTACATCTGTAATTATGGTAGTAATCTTTAGTATTAAGAAAATGTATATTTAATTTCCGTAATTATAAGCTAGGTTTACTATTATATATCATGTATATAAACCTATTACATTAATGAAAATAATCAAGGGATTATTCTCTTTCAATCACTACCATGTCTTCCATCTCACTTATTGGTATTTTTTTTGTTTTAGTTTGTCTCGAAAAATTACATTTTTCTAATTTTAAAAATAATTTAATTTTAAATTTTTTATTTACCTTTAACAAGGTGAATTATAGCAATTTATCTATACTTGAATTTAGACCATGAATTTTTAAAAATAAAAAACATCGTATCCAATCAAACATGTCACATTGAATAGGACTACAGGGGTAGTACCTTTTACCTTAGGTCCTCTTTTATCTTGTCAGAAGGGAGACCAATTGAGATGATAGTTTGGGCATGTTTTCATCACTTGCCGAAAATAAAAGAAGTTGAATTAAGTTTGGAATTATCAAATATACTGATGAAAATCTAAGTATTTTTCACAAACGTTTCCATTGAAATGTCGTTGATAATGTAGAATTTTCAACAAAATTAGTAAAAAACTGTTTTTGACAAGCACATTTTCCATTAAGCCCTTTGGAAATTTCGTGAAAAATACGCATGTTTAAACTTTCTTGTATTTTAATGCCTATATGGATAATCTAAATGTTTCATTTGAAGTTTAGAAACCGCAAAGGAATGAATTTTTTTAGAGAAGTTAAAAATAACACAAGTTAATTATATATGATCTTATCACATATCCATAAAAATTTAAGCATATAAATGTGCAAACAGTAAGGCGATTTCAATTAGTTCCACCTCACATCTCACGCTACAAGAAAGTATAGAATTGACAACAAAACTTTAGCAACAATAATATATTATTACAAAAAAACGTAAATGACAACAAAAATTTGATAAATTGTAGCTAAAAAATGTAAATGACAACAAAAAAAATTTGTTGCGAAAACTTTTCGTATCGAAGATTATTGCAATGGCATGCAACAAATTTTGTTGTTGCGAAAAATACTTTTAACAACAACATCCAACATATAGAACAAAAATGTTGTTGACAAATGTCTTTCTTCTTGTAGTATTTGCTGCATTAAATGAGATTGGGAGTTGGATTTCCTTTATGATTTTCGGGCTCCTTCTCCCTCCTTTTCTTCAAACTCCGATTCATATTTTTCATAGAGAAATCTCTGATCAAGGATAGAACAAGAGCCCTTTTGCATCATATCTAAGGAATTCCTCGGTTAAGCAACATCGAGTTAAAAGATTAGATTACTTGTAAAAGATTAGAGTTGGCCTACAAACTTCACGTGGTCTAATATGTAGAGCTACATTACTGGTTTATATTTGAGTACTACTTTGCATCACATCTTCAATCAATAATTTGGTATTCAAATATGAAGAACCCTCTTCTTGTATTGCCTTCTTTGACATATGTGCCAACTCCTTTGCTCTTTTTCTTCTTTCTTCACCCTCTAATCCTTTATCCATCAATTGGTCTATTGCTTTTTTGACTTGATATTTGTTAACTAACACTCCATTCTTGTCTTCATTCCAAGAGTTAGTACTCACTTCAACCCCGATTCGAACTCCAATCTTCAAAACATCTACAATGAATTTCTCATTGTAAAATTGCTCGGCAAACATAGGAAAAGCAATCATCGGTACACCAGAAGAAATTCCTTCTAAGGTGGAATTCCATCCGCAGTGTGTCAAGAACCCTCCGACAGACAGATGAGACAATATCAGAACTTGTGCGGCCCAACCTCGAATAACCATCCCTCTTCCTTTAACCCTCTCTTCAAAATTTTCATCCCTTAGCCATTTTTCGACTTGTGGTGTAAAATTTAGCCCTCTTATTATCCAAATGAAAGGCACATTTGATGACTCCAAGCCTAAACCAATTTCCTTCATTTGCAAGAATGAAATGTTACAAAGGCTACCAAAACATGCATAAATGACTGATTTTGGCGTCATAGAATCAAGCCAATTCAAACAATTACTATGTTCATCAATTGAGGCCTTATTACCTCTATCAACCATCTCATCCATTTCTTTGTTACATAATGATACTGGACCAATACAAAATACTCTGTTCACAACTTTCTTGTATGCATCAACGTACCAAGGCTCCAACTCCTCAAAAGTATTGATCAAAGTACCTCTTGCCAAATCTTGGGATTTTTTAATTTGGTCAAATATACTTTCCATATCTTGAGAAGATTTCTTTCTTGAATCATGAGGCAATTGACCTTTTGTGAACTCAATCTTGTGTGGCACATTAGGTATCAAGAATGAATCCAAATCCAACACAAGGGTTTCTTGTATTTTTGTCTGATTTAGTATGTGAGAACAATAGAGAGTGAAACAAGAAATAGTTTGGAATATATACCTTGGAATCTTGAACTTGTTAGCAACTTGTTGAGTCCAAGTGAGAGGACTAGTGGAAATGATACAACTTGGCTTTGGTTCCAATTCTTGAATTAATTTCTCTAGTGGTTCTTGCATCATTTCACTTGCCAAAAAGAATTCTTTAAATAACTCTAGTGAATTGAGTGTATCCATATTTTCACATCCTTGAGGCAATCCAAATTCTTGATTTGGGAAATGAAGAGGAATTAGTTGGATTTTTAGATTGGATTTTATAGCATAAGTGACTATAGATTTGTATTTTTGGGCATTGAGAGGTGTTGTAATAATGGAAACATTGACTCCATAAAGGGCTAATAATTTTGCAAAGTCTGTTAATGGTATAATATGGCTTTGAGACATTAAAGGCATCAATAGAAAATGAAGCTCTTTAGATGGAGAAGCCATTGTTGAGAAAAAAATTATTTGTTCCAACTTCCAAGTGTATGAGAAAATAGTTAATGGTGAGATCCATAAATAAGGAAAATTTGTATTGACATATGTGACAGTTAGATGACGCGAAATGAATGAGACTAAATTTATGGCAAAAAATACGGAAAGGGAAATAGCACTTTTAGTCCTTCATAATTGGCAAATTCTGATTTTAGCTCTTGTAATTTCTTATTTAGCATATTTAATCTTCAATTATAATGATATGTGCACTTTTGATCCCTCTGTCTATGAACTTTCACAAATTTAACAAATTATTAAGTACTGTTTAATCATTCAATTATCAATATGTGATGTTATTATTAGTCCATAATTTCATATATATTTCTAAAATAGTTTATATATCACATAGTTCCTACATCGATGGATTAAAAACAAACCTTTTAGTTAATTGAAGATTATACTTAACCAAATATTACAAGGATCGTAATTAGAATTTATCAATAATTGAGGGACCAAAAATATTATTATCTCTAAAACAAAGAACAAAAGATTTTTGATATCTTCCTCAAAAGTTTCCAGTATGATCTACCACTATTAGAAAATATATAACTCACAAAAAAACTTTAGCAACAATAAATGTATTATTATTAAAAAGCGTAAACGACAATAAAAATTTAATATATTATTGTTAAAAAATATAAATGATAATAAAAAAATAACGTATTGTTGCGAAAACTTTTCACATCATAGGTTATTGAAACGACATACAATAATTTTTATTGTTGCAAAAATTATTTTTGACAACAACATTTAACATATGATAATAAAAATATTATTATTAAATGTCTTTCTTCTTGGAGTGACCCGTGAAATTATCTTACCATATCACTTAGTTTCTTTTCATTACGTAATCCCTTGTGTACAAAATATCACGTCGATGAAAGAGAAACAAAGTGAAATACAATATAAAATTGTTGCCTTTTTTGACACTTCGTGGCTGTGCTGAATTTTCAGTAATTGGTATTCTGGATCTGTTGACCAAGTTTGGCACATCATTGATAATAAGAGAATGGGCGTTTTAATTTTTAAATGAGTTTATATTTTATATATAGAGTATTATTGTATAAATAATATTTACATAAACATAATTTTTTTAATAAGTCAACTATTGTATTTAAGGATGAATTAGCAACAGATTATCAAAAGATCTTGAAAGCTACAGACTATTTAGCGATAGATTAGCAATAAATTTCATAGCTAATACATTTTCTTTGTACTGATGCTCCAAAAAGAATAACTACAATATGTTAAAATTATAGCATACATTTTCATAATACATCAGAATATATATAACAAGGGACAAAAAGATGATCGATTACTTGCATGTTCCTGAATCGATTATTATAAGTGTCCTAGTAGAGCTAAAATCAGGAGCAGAATCAATGACCTTCTGTATGTTGCTAAACTTTGCACAACCATGTATGTTGCTAAAATTTGCACAACCACTTAAATCAACACGCGAAAGGCCATAAATAGGTACAAGCCTTGAGTTCCATTTAGAATCATCGCATTTAGGTTTACGCCTCCTTTTGTGGTGGTGGTGATGGTGATGGTGCGACGAGTAATAATTTCTTGGAAAATAGAGAAGAAATTACCCTCTAGTATTTTTTCTTGAAAACCCTTTGTAGAATAGCAAGTGCAAAGCTACTTTTTTCTCTAGAATTTTCAATATAACTATTTGTTGGAAATTTATCTTTGGCGGGGAGATGCGTCCACCCATCTTTGATGAATTAAACACTAGTGTTCCGCATGTTGGAGACTTTGTCTCTTCGCACATGCATGATCTACAAAGTGAGTAGATGACCGTAGGGCCAATAATCGTCAAATTTCGTTGAGAAATGAAAGAGATATTGGTCCACGAAGTAAGGTGTTTGAGGCAAGAAAATATGGTGTGGGACAAATCTACCACATCGGTGGAAATAGAAAGAATTGCTCTATATATAAGTCTCTAATGTGGTAAAGGGTTTGGAACCCCAAGGGGTATCCCATGTGTTTAAAGGAGGGAGGACCTAGATGTGCTTAGGTTCAAGGCTAAGCCCACACGCGCGCCGCCGCCGCCCTCCTGTCACGGGCTGATATTATCTTTTTGGACCCCAAATTGCTTAATATTTACAGTTTGGTCCCCGGAGTTTCTGGAAAGTTGATTTTGGGGTGACAGAAGGCAGAAAAGTTTTCTGCCTTCCGTTGGAACTATTTTTTGAGGCATTAATCAGCCATTACTTGGCTGATTAACTCCTCCATTATCAGCCCTTCTTCAATAGCCATGAATAACCCATAAACCACCCATTAATCTGCCTACTAATAGCCATTAACAGCCCTCACTTAATGGCCATTACAGCCTTATTTGTGGATGTTGGGCTGCCCTCCTCCATGCTATATATTGAGCTGTTGTTGGCTCAATTCGTTACAGAGAAAAACATCAATATAGCACAAAACACAGCTCAAAATAGTGAGCAAAACAGCCACAAAAGCAGCACATTTCAGTGACGAAACAGTGCACAAAACAGTGAGAAAAACACACGAAAATGCCACAAAAACAGTGTGCTATACACGAGATATACACAACAGAGACACTATATACACAGAGACAAAACAGAAGAGAAAATAGAATTTCTTCCTTCCTTTTCCATATCTTCAACAAGTCGATTCATATTTATTTTCTTCGTCAGGCTCAACCTATTGGCTTTGTAGCGTTGAGATTAAAGTATTGTTTTATCTTGGGAGACTATTGCCCGCTAACGTAAAAGCATATATACGGGGCAATCTTGTCTTAAGGACAGAGGGCAATCACTCGACTCAACACACAACGTTGTAACCATCCAGATTTAATTGTTTCTTGATTTCAGGTTATCAAGATTCAAGACACAACAAGCTTGCGAAAGTTTTGAAGATTGGTCTATTTGTTCAACAAGATTCAATTTCTGAATATTGAATATTTGTTTATCCTTTCGAATACTTGTAATAGTTATTTACTTTCCGTACTGTTTTATAAAGTACAATTGTATTGTAAGAATATTAGTGTTAAAAGATGTCGGTCAAAAGTTGTATGACCAAATCTGGATATGGTTGTGGTTACAAGCGCTCACGAGAGGCTGAGGATGTCAACTGGGACAAAAGGAGAAGGCTGAAGATGTGGTTCTATCTTGCAGCAGAAGGCCTATATCTGTGCCAGACAAAGGATCTGAATAATGGTAAGGAGGAAATGGACACACAGTCCGATGAAGTGACTGAAGTGGGCCAGAATCCGAAATTGGATAAGTAGTTTTTCTTACTTATCAAGAATAAAGATTAAATGATGTCTGCTAAAAGATGGATTAAAGTAAGGAGGAATATAAAAATAATTTATATTCCTTACGCTTTAAAATCAGAAGTTTTAATCTCGT
>CM056508.1:43525532-43579436 GCA_029783415.1 Anisodus acutangulus
CTTGAAGCTGATATTTCCAGATTTTGTGACTCAAAAAAGAGAGAATTACCTGGCTGATTTGCTGCATTTTTCTGTAATACCAATTGTTTATGTGACTCTTGTTGCTTTTGTTTCATCAAGCATCGTGGGTAAGGCATCAAGTTGCACTTCAAATTCCTGCTCATCTTCACCCACATGCTGAATTTCAGTTTCAATACCTTGTAGAATTTCACCATGTGCAGCAATCACCTGCATATCACCACCCCCTACCAGTAGATGCAGCCTGAGTTGGCAAAGCCGTCTTCGAATGCTTAGTGGTATTTGCTGCAGTACCACTAACCTCCGGAACCACATGTGAAAGCTGCAATTTGGTGGATCTTTCCCGTTTAAAGATTAGATTTTGTAAACGACTTAAAAAGATCCTTCTTTTAAGTGTAATTATTAAAAGTGTGTAAAGTATGTTTGCATAAACGAGGGAGAAAGATCCACTAACTGTGTGAAAACTGTTACCACTCTTAAGTAAGCGCAAAGAATTATCTGGGCACCAATCATAACGGAAGAAGACTAAAAGCTAAAGACGTTGAGCTTGTCACACTATTTGGCATAAGATCCTTCATAGGATGATATTGGACACTCAGTCATAAAAAGCCTCCGGGCGACTGAAGTGGGCCAAAATTCCTTTGATATGGTGATATTGGACACTCAGTCATACAAAGCCTCCGGGCGACTGGGTGGGCCAAAATTCCTTTGATATGATGATATTGGACACTCAGTCATACAAAGCCTTCGGGCGACTGGAGTGGGGCCAGAATTCATTTCATAGAAAAAGTAATGGACACCTAGTAAGGTGGGCCAGAGTTTCCAGGTCTTAAATGATCTGAACGCCTAAAGAAAGGCAGAAAAAAAATTGGACACTCAGTCTGCCAAAGCAACTGGAGTGGGCCAGAGTATCCAGATCAAATATGATCCGATTACGCCCTAACCACGGGCAAGAGGTTGTTCATGTGAAGTAACGCCACCTCTAAAAGTAGAAGGGGTTGGAGAGGTTGTCCTCAATAGGACTTCAGAGAATGGGATCACTCTAAAATGAGGTGATACATGTCCCAAACTTGGTTTAAGGGACGCTGTTGGTCAAGCTGGTTTGAGACTAGTCCAACAGGTCTGTAATAACTAAGAATGGTACAAAGATGTCCAGAGCCAAATGAATGATATATTTGTAATCCGTGCATCTATGCCATCATAGAATTAAGACACGTTAAATAGAAAGTCATTCAAAAGCTAGCGAAGTTGAGATTATTGCCTTCTTTTGACATAAACCCTCAAAATGAATGTGAGGTAGGCGAAGAGGCAAAATCACCTTTCCAAATTCCGTCAAAGGAATAGCGAAAGAAGCACCGCTACTTAGTCACACCTTTATGGGTGATTTAAAGTTTATACAAAATAGAGGGGGGAGACAAGTACTTTGTGACCTTCATTGATGATGGTACAACGTATGTAATCCTTTGTTTGTTGAAAAGCAAAGATGAAGTTGTTGAAGCGGATAAGCGCTACAAAGTATAAGTTGGAAATCAACTAAGCCTATGGATTGCAAAATTCGTAGTGATAGAGGGGGAGAATGTGAAGCATCGTTCATTAAACGACTGTTCATTTCTCACCTCAGTCCAACGGTGTTAGCCAAACGCAAAGTTATACGCCCAAATTATGTGGGGTGGCTTGGTAAAAGTTGGAATACCGAAATAGGTCAAGTTGTACCAAAGACTGTAGATTGCATATCCACTGGATCTGCAAATAACAGTAGTGCTTATCGCCTCTTGGCGTCAAAGAATGCTGAATTCTTAGAAGTTAACTTTCCTTGAAAAGGAAAAATGAGTAATTTCTCAAGGTTAACAAGAACCTGCGAGGGCCTGACTGTCCGAAACTAGACGTTCCATATCTACAGGACTCAAAATTTGTTGGCTATCCGGAACTTAATATTCCAGATCTGCAGAACTTAGAGATTCTAGATGTTGAACCGAGACGGAGCAAAGAAGGGGACAAAGACTTATTCCAGTCCTTCTAGCTTGTATGGTTGAGAATGAACCATGGACAATTAACAAATAATTGTCATCTCCAAAAGCGTTGCTTTGGAAAGAAGCTACAAAGAGAGAAATAGATTCCCTCATATAGAACTATACCTGCGTAATGGTTGATCTTCCTCCGAAAAAAGAACCTTTGGGTTGTAAGATGTGCTCCCCTGTGAGTAGCTTAACATCCAGGGTCATTGTAGTCTTGCGTGGCATGGATGTTGAAACAGCCTTTCCAACCGGAGAGTTGGAAGAAGAGGATCAGAGTTGGTTTGCTGAACTGTTGGGCTTCTTCCTGAACTTTCATTTTGGTCCCTGAAATGTTTACATTTTGGTCCTGAAAGTTTCAGATAAAACAGAAACAATGAATCTGACCACAGAAATATTGACTCTAAAGTTAGAAAGCCAACAGTTGGAGAATCAACAGTCTGAAAGTAAAAGTCATATTGAAACAAAGTCTCAATATGAAAGATATGGGTATCACATATGACATCTTAGGAATTGGATTTCTAAGACATCTAACGGACTGGTCGATAGTTGACAGTCTCGTTGAAGCCACCAAGGGATATGAATCATAGAACTGATTGGAATCATGGTGCACCCATAGACAATGAGCGATATGTATAGGTCACGTGTAGTTCAATGTATTGTACACACTACAACTGACCTGGTATCAGCCTACAAACAGATCAGTTGAACTAAGGTTCACTGATGATCTTAATACATGATCAATAGAAGGCGTTAAGTCGGATATGACGATATCTGAATTATTCGCTTATCTACGAATTATAGTATGCAAATTGGACATCAGCTATGAAGAACACCAAAGCCACAAGTAAATGTGTATGGTGGGTCTTGGAAAATCCTCTAAGCAAACTTGCATCGGCCAATTCATGATGGAATCGGAGTTTATCGCTTTATACAAAGCATGAAAGAAGTTGAGTAACTTTACGACTCATTAGAGGACGTCCCTTATTGGGAGAAACACGTGTCTTCAGCAGTTATACAATGTGGCTAGTCGGTCGGCTTCATGAAGGACACGGATGACAGCGTCTGGACATATCTGTCAGGATCTGTCGGAGACATAAGATCGTATGGCAGTTGATCATCACGGGTATCACTTCCTTGTTTACTAACTAAGGGACTACCCGGAGATCAAGTGTTCTGCCTGTCTAGGGGAATGGGCTTAAAACCCAAACAATACGAACCTTTGCGGTGGTAACCCAACCATACTGATTGGAGATCCCAAGAATTTGGTTCAATGGGAAAACTAAGCGGCAAAAGGTTCAGTTGAGCGCTTCGGTGGAAGCAAGAAGCACTTCGGATGATGATTTCTGTACGGAAACATAAATCCAAAGTTGTTCCCGCGATAGACATTAAAGTGCTACCTGCATGGTGGGTAAAGGTTAAGCTTCCAAACCTTTAAACAATCCTCAAACGGTTGAAGTTAAGGTTGGGGAAACTTTTAATGATTCCTAACACTTGTGAAGTGGGGTATAGCAGGATACCTTGTAGGAGATCACCTATTTAAGTGCGAGGATGGCCGCCTCAAATGAATGCACTTAAGAATCCAAGTGTATCCATGGCCACAACGGAAAAAACGTAAGAATGAAAACGGATAAGAAGAGTTATTGTGTTGTTATCATTATCTTGGCTTACACTAAACACTGACGGTTCAAGACATCACGTTCACCGCGCAGTAAGTAAGTCCGATGGTATTCAACTAGGTAAGGTTCAAAGCGAAAGCTACCTCTCCTGATGCAATATCTTTTCGCTGAAAGATTGCTGAAATGTAGGCACCTTGTGTGTGCGCCCAAATCTCTCTTTCATAGAGGGGATTGTTGGAAATTTGCCTTTGGAGGGGAGATGCGTCCACCCATCTTTGATGAATTAAACACTAGTGTTCCGCATGTTGGAGACTTTATCTCTTCGCACATGCATGATCTACGAAGTGAGTAGATGACCGTAGGGCCAAGAATCGTCAAATTTCGTTGAGAAATGAAAGAGATATTGGTCCACGAAGTAAGGTGTTTGAGGCATGGAAATATGGTGTGGGACAAATCTACCACATAGATGAGAAAAGGAAGAATTGCTCTCTATATAAGTCTCTAATGTGGTAAAGGGTTTGGGACCCCAAGGGGTATCCCATGTGTTTAAAGGAGGGAGGACCTAGATGTGCTTGGGTTCAAGGCTAAGCCCACACACGCGCCGCCGCCCGTCCGGTCACGGGCTGTGGGCTGTGGGTTGTGGGCTGTGGGCTGTGGGGACTTTCTGATATTATCTTTTTGGACCCCAAATTGCTTAATATTTACAGTTTGGTCCCCAGAGTTTCTGGAAAGTTGATTTTGGGGTGACGGAAGTTTTTCTGCCTTCCGTTGGAACTATTTTTTGAGGCATTAATCAGCCATTACTTGGCTGATTAACTCCTCCATTATCAGCCCTTCTTCAATAGCCATGAACAACCCATAAACCACCCATTAATCTGCCTACTTATGGCCATTAACAGCCCTCACTTAATGGTCATTACAGCCTTGTTTGTGGATGTTGGGCTGCCCTCCTCCATGCTATATATTGAGCTGTTGTTGGCTCAATTCGTTACAGAGAAAAACATTAATATAGCACAAAACACAGCTCAAAATAGTGAGCAAAACAGCCACAAAAGCAGCACATTTCAGTGACGAAACAGTGCACAAAACAGTGAGAAAAACACACGAAAATACCACAAAACAGTGTGCTATACACGAGATATACACAACAGAGACACTATATACACAGAGACAAAACAGAAGAGAAAATAGAATTTCTTCCTTCCTTTTCCATATCTTCAACAAGTCGATTCATATTTGTTTTCTTCGTCAGGCTCAACCTATTGGCTTTGTAGCGTTGAGATTAAAGTGTTGTTTTATCTTGGGAGACTATTGCCCGCTAACGTAAAAGCATATATACGGGACAATCTTGTCTTAAGGACAGAGGGCAATCACTCGACTCAACACACAACGTTGTAACCATCCAGATTTAGTTGTTTCTTGATTTCAGGTTATCAAGATTCAAGACACAACAAGATTGCGGCAGTTTTGAAGATTGGCTTATTTGTTCAACAAGATTCAATTTCTGAATATTGAATATTTGTTTATCCTTTCGAATACTTGTAATAGTTATTTACTTTCCGTACTGCTTTATAAAGTACAATAGAGTACCAACACTATTATTTGTGGAAGAGTTGTTGAAATAGAGGGGAAGTATGATGGAAAAGAGTGCAGTGGCTAAGGCAATAAACCAAAAGAGAGTGGTCCTTCTCATAGTTAGGTATATTATTTGATTGATGTTATAAGTTGAAGTAATGTATATAATGGAAAGGTTGTCATTGTTATTAATTTATTAGCGTAGGAAGTAAGAGAAGTGTGCGGAAAGGCTCTTTCATGACATACATTTTGTAATGCAGAAGAAGGAAGATAGAAGAGATTAATTGATTGTGGAAGAAAAGGACTATAAGAAAAAGTGGGGATTGGATGATGGACACGCCAAGAATTGTACAATGGGAAATTACTCTTTTATTGCCAAGTTTAATTTTTATGCGTTGATCATGTAAAAACAATAATACAATTAGGCCACTATTATATTATAAGGTAATTAGCTAACGATAAAATTTTCTTTAGGTGACCTATAAATCAGGGTTCAAGCCATGCATATTAGTAACTTAGTAATCATAGTAATCAACATGTTATTACAAGTTAAATTATATTAATAATATAAGAAAATTAATATTATCAGTATATATAATTTAAAATTCGATGTTACCAATTTGGGTGTGAATTCATGATGGATGTGTAATGTAAAGTTGTTACTCATGTGTTTGTTTATTTGGAAAAGTTGAATTCTTCAAAGGTAGGAATTGGATCTTGGCCGGTGGAACTATGACTAAAGTACATATATATATGGCATCAAAAGAGAACACTTGTTCAACCAAATGATGATACCATATATAGACATCAACAACAACAAATACCCAGTGTAGCCTTATTCCTATTTTGTGAAGATAGAGAGGTTGTATCTGATAAATTCTCGGCTCAAGTAAAGCATAATAAAATCAAGTATAGAAAGAAAAATACATTAGTGAAGCAGTCATGCTGAACATAATGAAGAAGAGACAGTAGCAACAACACATAATATGATAATTGAAGCAAAGGAAACATGTAATAATAAAATTTAAAAAATAAGATAGTATATGAGTAATAATAACAATACTGCCAAGGAAAACTAGACAATGTTCGACTACCTACTAATCTTCTATCCTAATTCTTGACCTTCATAACCTCATATCTAAGGCCATGTCCTCGACAAGCTCCAAGTAAGTGTGCCATGTTTGATCTAGCTATGATATTATTATGGCACAATAACCAATGCAGACATAATTTTTTTCTGTCTTCCCGATTTCTATTGCACATTTTAGTTCTTACTAGTTAGTGCACCATAATGTGATTATGGGAGTGTAACAACTTATGGGTTGTGGGCGGTTAAACTTTGAAGAAGGAATTCGTTATGAGATTTGCTATAGGCAAATCCCACATCAAAATACAAAGTGAAAGTTATAGGCTCATAATTCAATTATCGAAGGGTCTTTCGGGTTAAAGCTCAAGGGAACAAAATCGTGAAGCCCATAAGATTTGAGGTGGCCAAGAGCGATTGGGCAAAGCGGAACATTATCTTAATATTTGGGCCTAGGCCGTGGAAGGTGGCCAACCAAAGGCGGTACATCCTGTAATATAATAAACAAGTTTCGGAGGCAACTGATAAAAGCGAACAATACCTTACCAGTCAGTTTGGCATGAAAATTATTGTTTATCTTTCTCCTGAAAATTTCATCACTTTTTTTACGCATTCATTCAGGTAGGCAATAATCTTTCCAAGTACTTGGGTTAGGAAATAAGATAAGAGTTCAACCAGTACATTACTAGAGTACTGACACTAAAGTCTGATAAATTAACATATTTATCATCCTCAAGAATTAGTTTGATGAGTTCTCTCTCAACAAGTGTCCAAAAAGTTAGTGGTGGGACGATACCATGTACATATTTATTAATTTATGATAAAAATCTAGTCGAACTAATATATCTACATAATATAATACTAGTACAAGTACAAGTACAAGTAAAGGAAAGCCAACATATCAAAGGATAAGGTATGGTTTCTTCTTTCACTCTTTTTCAATACCCGAGGAGCAAAGGGTGGGTTGGGGCTGTTTGACAAAAAGAATAAGAATCTAACTTATAAACATGCAACCAGCTTTGACTTTGAGTAATAAGAACCTTCTTTACAAAATTTTGATCCTCTCAAATTCATAATTTGTAAAGTCTAATTCATCCTCTTTGATTAAATAAAATTCTAATATGTACATGTGATCAGAAATCGCTCTACAAAGTGGGTTGAATGGAAGAAAAAAAATTACTCTTTGCCAACCTACTACTCATCTGGCGCATCAGTTTCAGTTCCCTCATGCCGAATGATTCGACATTTAGGAACCATTTTTCCCAGCATAGATGTTCCTTTGAAGGTAATCATTTGCCAACAGGTTTTTTTGTAGCTGACAAGCTGCCAAAACAAAAACTTAGAATTGGGGGGAAAAGGACCAAAAACAGATGCAACAGAGGTCGGGACTCACGAAAAACGTACCTGATCCGGAGGTATCTCTTTGAATCCTAATTTCTCGGTCCATATTGACATTGCTTCAACAGCAGCAGGGAGTACAAATTTTCTTACATTTAAGAACGCAAGCAATTTTTCTATACAGGAGAGAAGCAACTGAAAATAACCCTGTAAACGTTCAAAGTACACATTCTTAACTTCGACATTTCAAGAACAATAGCTGAAGACATATCACTCGTAAGATGTATTTCACCATTTTTAATTACTTGACAGGCCTATAACACGTAATAAGCAAGAATTATGATTTCCCATTAAAGAAACATTAGAATTCACAAACATCTAGTCAACATGACGATGTTAGATGCATTATGCTGCCAATCAATGTTCTCTACCGTAGCAAAAAATGAATTAGGATTAGAGTGGATGTTAGGGGACATCACGTTTAGGTCTAAATGTATCTTCGTATTACCCAAATTAGAACTCCATCCGGATCATCTTGAAGAAAAAAGATCAACAATAAAGACTAATGTAAAAGCTGAAATACTGCCAGCCACCCAATAGGCCAATAGTCCAGCAGAAGTCAAAATTCTGTGATTGGCCAGTAAATTTTGGAGGATGCTGTGCCTCTTCCACCAGTTTTTTAACAAATTCGTCATATCTACATAGGTTGGGTCAAATATGGTCAAGCAGGATTTTTTTATAAAATAATGGTCCAGTCAGTCAACCAACCTTTTTTTGACAAGTTAAGCAACTCCGGACTTTAAAAGCCAAAACAAGTATAAATAAGCCAATACATTCCAAATTTGGACCTTTCGGTATGTAATTATATGATTATATCTAACCCAATCAAGTATTGAATGAAATATAAGGAGTATGTGACACAGGTAAAGCAACAACAATTGAGAGTCATCTGATAGAAAATAAATGGTCATTTTCCTGAACAGTTACAAAGCCTTTACCTGTCCCTGGCTACCAATACGTGTTGCCACAAGAGGTAGCTCTGCCATGTCCTGACCAAAAATACGGAGGATCCCTGCTGATACTACTGTTGAGCTGCACGATAACCAAATAGCCTCTTAAGTTGTGTAATCAAAATGAGCTTAAAATGAGAGGTTTCAAATGAAACAAACTGCAACATGTTTCTTACTTTACTGTCAATATAGCACAGTACATGCCCCCAAAGTCTTGTCCCCTAATATTCCTTCTGCAAGGAAGAACAAGTATCATAGATATCAAAAATGGCAAAAACAAATGAAAAACCCAGTTCACACTGCATAACAATGAAGAAGCTTACCCATAGACCATAGATGGAATGAAATCACGTCCAGTTGCCGAATCAACAATAGGATCAAAGCAATCCTGAAAAGCCAATGATGATGCTGAGATTCTAACTTTTCCACTCATTTTTCATCGAAAAAATAGAAGATGCAACCTCAAAATAGTTTAAAACCCTTTAAGGGAACAGAGAAAATCTAAGATGAACTAACCACAAAACATAATAAGAAAGTCATAAACCTGTGAGTACAAGAAAAAAATATGAAGAAATAACATAAAGAGCACACTAAATCAACTTGGACTACAAAAGGAAACGGCAGGTAAAATTCCAAGAAAGAAAGTTACCATGAAATATAGCTATGACAAGTCTTCTCAAAAAGAAATTTTCTTCTCAAAAATAGCTATGACAAGTCTGTTTCTCGTGATTAGCAAATTCTCTGAAGCACCGATTTTCGTTACTCAAAAATAAGCTTAATTTGGCCACATAAAAATCACAAACCAAAGTAACAAAACTGATGTACGAGCATGAAACTGAACCCTACTCAGCAAACCCATCCCATCTCAGATAAGTTGGAGACTAAACAGTCTAAGTAACATCACACAATGGACATGGTTATCATAGCCAAAGTCTGCTCACTGGAAGTGTGGACAAAAATAATTCAGGGCTGATGCTTACATGGAAGATTGAAACAGCTTCTGCTAGTAACACTCTGGTTTCATGAGAAATAATTTTGCCACTTAGAAGTCTCCATCTCACATCAGGAACACCAACAAAATCCAAACGTTTTTCCTTTAACTTCATTCTTACAGCACCCAGGCAAGATTCTGACAGCTTCTCTTCTCCCGAGTTCAGCGAATTTTGCAGTGCAGAATAGATCCTCTTGCAATCCACACAGCAGAACCATTTTCCATTAGGCAGCTCCTGCGATGAAAGTTGCACTAAATTTTTAACATGAGAATCCAAAAAATATAATTTTAAAAAGGAAAAGAAAAGAGGAGAAAAGGGAATGAAACAAAATAAAGGAGCAGGAATCCTGGACAAAGAAAGGAGATCTCCCATGAAATAATCCTAAAATGCAAATGGACTAACCTTTAAATCTGCTATCTTGCGTTTCTTCAAGCAGCCAACATGATATTCCTTCTCACACTGAATATGAAAGGTGAAGTAAAGAAATTTAATCATATAACTTGGTCGAATAAGGCAGTTATAAGAAATGTAGAGGAAATACCTGGTCACAAAGGATAACCGTGCGTGGACCAAATCCAGATTTACTAAAATCGTAACACCTGTGTACAAAAATTATGCACTTCATCATATTACAAAAGCTAAGACATTAGGTTTTGAACAACTTTAAAAGCAGACAACTACCTGCATAAAACACATGCTATAACTTCTGCCTCTTCTGGGTTCTTGACAATACGAATGCAACGTTGCGTTATTTGCTCTATGGGATCAATACCAGAAATCCTCCCAGCAGCAACAGCATTAGCATTGTGCTCCACAAACTTCTCCCTCTGAAACTTGTTTTCACAATACTTACAGTACCATTTACCACGGGGAACAGCTAACAAAGATGCACACTCTGCATAGACAATTGAAAACAAACATCAATGCCACTTAAATGGAATATTGAAATCCTAACAACAAAGCAACCAGAATTCATAAGTGGTAAAAGAAACAAAACAAAAGCAAGGTCTGAAATTATCTCAAAACTAATCCATAGCTACATGCTGCATGCTCACCTAAATGGAGACATGGAACTGATTGTGCAAAAACACAGCTTATTTGTCATTATAAGCAAATCTATAGGATTAAGTAAACAACTATCATAGCCTTAATTTTCTTTATTTTATTTTTAGAGATGAACAGTCACTTGTGTACCCAGCTACCTATGTTTGGGAGGGGGTGCTGGTGGGAGGTATCAAGTACCGGTGGAATAGTCGAGGTACCCAGACACCATGTAAGTTAAAATTTAATTATTACTCCCTCTGTCCAACTTTATATGACACACTTTCCTTTTTATTCAGTCCCAAAAAGAATTGACACGTTTCCTTATTTGACAACAATTTAACTTTAAACTTTACCTTTTACGCTTAACGAGATGATCTATAACCACACAAATATCTTTGGCTTGTTTTAGCCCAGTCAAACTACATCATATAAATTGGGACGGAAAGAGTAGTTTTTTTTATTAGCTTTTAAATAAAGATAAATTATACTTCCTCTGTCCTGTTTCATGTGATTTACCCTTTATGACATGACTTAGGGGAACTCTCACCACCACTCATTTAAAAGGATACTTTACATATATTTGGTTAAGTCGTTTAGCTTTTTAAATTCCTTGCCCAGCCAAACACCGTTACATAAATTAGTCGGAGAGAGTATTAAGCTCAATGCCGAGAAAACAAACAGTTTTAATTATCCGGCGTTTAGATTCAGAAACAATATATTGATAATTCATACATTTTCGTCTTAATATTAAAAACACAAGGCCTCAGTCCACTTGAGTAATCCTTGTTGATCATCAGAGACTCCTCTAAAGAACTGAAGGAGACATTTCGGATGGAAATGGTGTAAAACAAAGCGCAATGTGAACTCATGATCAGAGTTGAAATTGTTTCAGACATATTATCTTCCTCTACAATATGTTTAGACTTTTTCCTCTCTTTGTCCTCCCAAAATGTGAAGAGCACGCTAAACTTGAAAGACATGTATGGAGTTTTGGGCCTACTACAAACTAAACAATCCTGGCACTTGGACAGTAACTTCCACAATTAGCGATATGTAATGTCTTTTCTTCATCTCTTTTGTTTATCTTACTCATGCCTCTCTAGTTTTCCCCCTTCAGGGGAGGGTAGTGTGAGCCTGTGGGGTGAGGACGGGAGTTTTGTCCCAATGTCTAACTCGGAGCTCTAATGCCAGACCACAAATATATGAGCAGTTGTTGTAACCTGAAGCAACACCACCACCACCCCCCACCCCCCAAAAAAAGGAGGAAAGAAAAGCTAGTTAATGCATGGGATAATGAAATAGAACTTGATGATTTCGAAAAAAAGGAACCCCACATGCACATAATAAAGTGTCGCGTAGAAATATGAAGACCCTAAAACTTAACCTTTATGGAAGGCCCTTGGACATCCATCACAAAGCACCAGGTTTCCACCATCTGCGCATATGATGCACAGGTCATCACTATCTTTGACGGAAGACTTACGACCTTTCAATAGGGATATAGCAAATTCATGTAGAGACACTCCATTTGAAGTGTAAATGTATCCATAGCTGCAGAGACATGAGACAATGTCAAACATCTAAATGGGAATCCATCAGAAGAACAAGGTAAGCTAACAGCTAAAGAGGATAAATATTCCTTATAAGACAGCTAAACAGAAGAATGACACTGACGGTTTCTTGCGAGACGCCCAACCTGCATGAGCTTCAAATTGTGATGGACTAACCTAACCAAGACAGGAAAGCAATCATTATGTCTTACGTGACGGTTATAAGACCTTATGCAAAGAACCAAGGTTTTCATTTTTTGGAAAAATTACACAAGCTACAAGAATTGTACCTCAGAATTGCAGCAAGAACAAAATATACCAGATCCCTGTTTATAACCAACGAGCAATTTCTGCCAATGATAAACGAGCAAATCACAATTATAACACAACAAACCATATTTAGCATCTAGCACTTATAATTTGTCTCGACTACTAAGGAAAAGGGTACAAAAGGGAATGATCGGTACCTTCCCGCGAGAATAATAAGCTACTTCAGTCCCATCAGGCAGTCCACCTTCCTCAAAAACCAACCAATGCATCTTTTGATCCCTAAATGCAATGACATTGACTATAAGAAATGTGTTGACAGATGAAATCCAAAATAAGCAACTGTCAAAGAGGAAGGGTACCAACTTTTTTGTAATTTTCCATTGGGTCCTAGAGTGTACTGAAACACCAAGAGAATCAATTTTCGAGGAACTCGAAGCTGCAATGGATTTCGACAATCTGAATTAAAGAATACAGGCACCATACAAGTGAGAGGTAATATATCAGATTAAAGGAAATTACAGGCAATTGACTAGCCAAATATTCACCAACTTTTTTGAGATCTTGCCCTGCATCTTATTTCTGAAAGAGTTGCACATCGTGGCAGCTCCATTTGAGTGTGGAGAAAGAACTGGATTGGATAACCTTGATGGTTCCAAATAGATGTGCGTAAGAGAGAGATGGAAAAGATTTGCATTTTTACAAAGTAAATTTGATGTTGCAGACAATGCAAAAGTGAAGATACCAAATAGGGAAATATTGAGTAACATAACACACCTGTTTGGTGTCTTCAACTGATCCTTCCTTCCTGAGATTATATGCGCTGAAGATATTCGGAGTGACTTTTTCCTTGGATATATTTCCACAGCCCTTACAGCAATAATAAAACATCAGTATTACATGTTGGCTAAACCATTTAGTCATGTTGAAAAAGTTCACAGAGTACAAAATCAAGTAGAATTCGTCAATTGGAAAAGATACCAACTTTTTCTTTTTTCTTCCTCTACTCCTTTTTAGTGAAGTATCTGACACAGTTGAAGTTTCGGAGGAATTTATGTTCAGAACGGGCTCAAATATCCTATTTTTGCAAAAACGAGATTAGCAATGTCATTACAACAAAAGCAGAGACTACTGAGAGCTTCTGACTATGCAAACACATCTATACAAACTAAAAAGTAATATAAATTGACACATAACCATTCGTAAAAATACATCAACTAATGTTTACATGGAAAAATCATAAACTCAACTTTCAAAAAGATATCAATAATAAAGAAACATGAGATGTGACAAAGAGTCCTTTGGTTAGTGCAATTAATAGTGTTAAATCCATGCCACTTGTCCAAAAGAATGATAAATAGATTTAAGTTCATGACAAGCACTAGTTTGATTCCATTCCTCAGAAGCATTAATCCTGAAAGCCAACTGAGAGCAGAAACACCTGCCTCACGCTAAATAGATTTAATAGATCACGCTCTTCCTATACGATTTAGCCTTTTGCTTGGACATATGCAGATCCAGGATTTGAAGTTTATGGATTCCTTCAACGACTTTAAGTTAATATAAAATAAGAACTGAGTTCACAATCAAATATTTATAGATATTTAGTTAATTTCTTAATACATATACAGGATCTGAGCCAAAGCTATTTAGTTTAAGGCCACAAGATTCAAAAGTCTTCTTTACATTCTTAAAACTTCCTACCTAGTCAAACTAAGACACATAAAATGAAACTGGAACTATAAGAAGACTAGAGTACAGTGAAGCACCCAAAAGTATCAATATAATCATAAGCTTATTTCCAACCAAAACATACCCAGCTTCAATTTTTATTGACTGAGTTGGAGTGGCTTCTGAGCTTAAAGAGATTATGCAAGAATCACAAACTTGGTCGATTTTTCCAACTGAAGTTGCAGCAAAAGACTCTGGCCACCATGAGAAATCAAGAAAAAGATCATTTAAGTGTACTTACGCGAAAACATGCACCATATTAAAGTTCATATAAGAAAGCTCACCATTGCAATTCTGACATATGATATTTTCTTTCACATGAATCGGGCCAATGAAGCTCCGAATTGTTGCTTTTAATTGCTTCAAAGAACCTTTCCTACATTCTTTGACCACATCAAGGAGACTCTTTCCATTTTCCAGGCAGATATACTGTGATGCACGTCTATATGTTTTACATGCATGGATCTCAAATTTGCAAGGAGGAACAACCTAAAAGAACAAAAATTGGTACAGAACTTAAAGTCATAGAGCCAGTTAATGGAAGTGTCAAGACCCAAACAACTACAGCATCAACAAAGAGCAAAAAAGAGAAATACAAATAACAAATACTCACCCTGGCACCCTTGCACAGATCACAAGAACAAAGAATTCCAATATCTTTGACTGTTCCCCTCAGTGGAATTCCCTAAATTAAGACAACTTTAGCCTTCAGAATGAGACAAAACTACTCAATTCAATGACCATATTTGAATTTTCAGTCCAAACTAGATGAGGAACAATCGATCAGTAAAGCTAGATAAGAGTTTTTACATGAGAAACAGCACAGCAAGCTAAATGATGTAGCTTACAGCAATAATAAATCCACGTAACACGTCCACAGTTGAATGCCGATGCTGCTTTACTGTTTTCAACTCACTTGGCTCCCAATCATGTTCAAGCTATAACTCTATAAATATATTGTTTTCTATATTCAATAGCATAATATAAACTGGCTCCGATGGTTTTGTCCCATAACTACCCCAGCAAGAAGCAAGGTCGGCCACTGGGCAACAACGTGTTTCCAGCCCTTTCTTCTTTTTCTGTTTTTTTATAACTGTGGTGTCCGGGCCAGCTTGCGCGCATTCGACTAATTCCACGGGTACCTGCTACCTCCCACCAGCACAGGTACCAGATAACTCTGTCCACCAAAGCTTGGACAGATGGGAGGAAATAACCTATTGTTTTTGCCTTCACCGGGTTTGAACTTGAGACCTCATAATTCTCATCCTACTTCATTGACTATTAGGCCACACCCTTTGGTGCGTTTCCAGCCCTTTCTTCTGCCAATAATGAATATGTACTGTGTCTTTGTGTGTGTGTCTGTAACCACTACTATTAAGCCTCTGCCAAAATCATCTGTAACCAGTCTGCTCTATCCGGACCCAAATCATTCCAAATACAAGAATAGCAGAGCTACTTATAATGTATTGTCATTTTCATGCAAGAGTTAGGGGTCATTTGATAGAGTGTATCACAATAGTACTGAATAGGGTGTATTAGTAATGCGGGATTAGTTCTTATTCACTGTTTTGTTTGGTGTGTTAAGGCAGTTCTGTCTTTAACCATGTAGTATTAGTTATAACCAAATAGGGTGTATATTAGTTATAAAGTTAATACATGTAAAATAAATAACCCACACGTTTAAGCTTTAGAAAGCAATACCCTCTTGCCACCATTATAGAAAAGTGGATATCCCTCGAGCAAACCAGTCTCAAAAAGCTCCTTAACCGTAGTAGGCCTTCCTATAATAGAAATTTTCTTCGACATTTCCATCTCTGGTTCTTTTATAGGACTACTCAATATAGACACACCATTACTATCATGAACATTACCACATGTGATCAATTTCCCATCCAACACCTCCAAATTCTCGTTCGACATATCGAGTGGCTCCACATTCAGCTTCAAAACTGATCTCGTAAACCTTCTACCAGAAACAGTAGTAGCACAGTTCACTGTCAACGTTGACTCCTCTTTGACTTCAATCTCCACCATTTTACCCTCTGTTACATCGTTAATTACAACTTCACCACCTGAATTACACTTCGAATCACTCGGTTCAATTATTTTACCTTCCGTTACATCGTTAATTACAACTTTACCACCTGAATTACAGTTGGAACCAATTACATTAGCGGCACTTTTCAATCTCTTGTTTCTTCTGTATACAATGACACCGTTCGTATCGCGATTCCGAACCGGAGCAACTTCCTCGAACCGAACGCCATGAACCGAACCATTCGATTCCGGTATAGCATCATCCGGTTTAAAGCAACGCCGATCACCGATATCGATACCAATTCCGGTTCCGGTTTTGAGAACCGGAGACTCGGCCAATGATTGCGAGTTCATCGGCGCCGGCGTCGGAGTAGAGAAAACGGGAGAAAGTGAACTAAGGATCTGAGAAAAACGAAGGATTTGTTGACATGAATGTGAAATTTGAGTGAAACTGAAATCCTGCAGCGTATGCGAGAAGAAGAGGGAGCATTGGGTAGGGTGATTATTTGGGGGCGGGGGTGGGGGGGGGGGGTTAAGAGAGTGTGAAGATTGTGAGAATCCATATTAACGAAGCTAGAAAAAAAAACAATAATAAGCTGAAATAAAAATACTACTACTCCTTAAAAAGTAAAAACTCAAGGTACTATATTAAAAAACATACGTAATTAATTTCTTTTATTATGCAAGTGAATATTTATTTTGAGAATGCTTATTTTTCTCAAAAAGTGTTTATTTAAAAAAATTAAGGTATTTGACCAAGCCTGTGGGAGAAAAATAAGTATTTTTGAGGAGTGATGGAAGCAGTTTTTCATAAGCTATTAAAAATAACTTTTGTCCGGAAGCACTTGTTCAAAAAGTAGTTTTGATAAAAATACACTTAGAAACACTTTTTAAAAGTTTGATCAAATACTAATTGTTGCTCAAAAGTGCTTTTAAAATTAATTGGTCAAACACAAATTGTTTCTCACTAAAAGTACTTTTTTGAAAAACACTTTTAGAAAAAAAAATCAAAATAAACAGATTGTAGAAGCTTGGCCAAACAAGCTATTAATAGGAATCGGAGAACCCATTCGCATGAATGCTCCTATTTTAGGGTGATGTTTAATTTTTATCCCTTAAATGTGTGGTCTTTAATTTTTATCATTCGGCACTTTAAGTAAAAAAAAATGATAGAAAATACTCCTGATGTCGTTAAAAAATAGGTCAGCATAAGTTTATATTTTTGCATCATAATATAATACAAGTTATGTGTTACATGACATAACAAGTTATGTTGCTTAATTTCTACGGAGGCATAAGTTCATTTCAGAATTCACAAGTTAGTTCCTATATGACAATGTGATTATGGCAATGTCGAGCGAATTAGATACTACATAACTTACGTCGGATATCTTAATTCCAACTAAACGTATGTTGGACGAGACAAAAATTCTCTAAATTTATGTATCCCATAAGTATAAATATTAGTAAGTAACTTGGTGCGAAATGTTAGAAAAAAATAGCACAATATTTTAAATTTGGAGTGAAATATTGAAAAGTACTACACTAATATTTGATTTGATTTGGTATTAGACAAAGACAACGCTCAAATAATGCGTGTGCCCTATGTAATTTTTAAGATCAATTGTAAAAGGTTTAATATTTTGTATTAAACACTGATTATTTGGTGTAAAATTATACTATTCTTGATTTCCTATCGCTTACACTTATCATGGTAAACTCTCCACTTGGAAAGTGCACTCCCCTATTGAATTGTGTTTACATAATGTTTTGGATGTTCCTAATCTTGCTTAATATTTGCAAATTCACTTATGAATAACAATATTTAATGTTATGTCAAAATCAATAAGTTCCGTTTTTTCTAGCAATGACATAAAAAACGAAGAAATTCTTGTCAGGCTCAATCGATTATCTTGAATTTTGATTGTGCTTGTCTATAGCATATATTGATCTATATTCATTTTGCTAGTATGTAACGTGTTATTTTTTGTTCTCTATTGTTTCTTCCCGGTATAAAAATAATTTTATTTCTTGTAAGGGTACGCATAGTACTCCAATTTGTCATTTCTATCCGTTAGGAAAACATGTTAGATTACCATTTGTAGCATCTACTTCTCGTACTTTGATGCCTTTTGACATTATTCATAGCGATTTATGAACTTCTCCAGTTCTATGTTATGTGGGCCATCATTATTATGTTTTATTTTTGGATGATTATTCTAATTTTTTATGGACCTTTCCGTTAGCGAAGAAATCTCATGTTTTTTCCTCATTCTTAAAATTTAGAGCATTCATCCGCACCCAATTCGGACGGGAAATAAAAAATATTCAATGTGATAATGGCAAAGTATATGATAATGGGTTGTTTCAGAAATTTTGTGATGCTAATGGCATAATTTTTCGTTTCACTTGTCCTCATACGTCCTTACAATGGAAAAGCCGAACGAAAAATTCGTATCATTAATAATATTGTCCGAACTTTATTGGTCCATGCTTCTGTACCCCCTTCCTTTTGGCATCATGCTCTACAAATGACTACTTATCTCCTTAACATACTTCCTACCAAAGGGTTGACATATGCATCTCCTCTTAAAATCCTCTATAATAAGAATCATTTGTATTCACATCTTAAGGTCTTTGAGTGTCTATGCTATCCACTATTTCCGTCAACTACGATTAACAAACTTCAAGCCCGTTCTACCGCTTGTGTGTTTTTGGGTTATTTTAAGAATCTGCTTATTTAAATTAAAATTATTTCAAGAATCTACTTTTTTAAGTCAAAATTATTTTAACAATCTGCTTATTTAAGTCAAAATTATAGAATCTGCTTAATCGTGAAATATGTGTTTGTTAAATGTTAAATATACATAAGTAGAGATGATATTACCTTAATGTATATCACGGTTTGGGCCATAAAACAGTCCATGATTGTTCATATTTATTGTCCATAATTGTGTATAGTTTTAGGTAATATTTTAGTGTAAGTATTACATTAATTAGTCTTGTACACTTACCATAATTATAGGAGTCTTCTACTACTAGAATAGGGTTTTGAGATTAGAATAGAAATAGATTTTATGAACCGTCAGCATTGTCTTTATGAGCAAATATCCACATAGACCGAATAATATTAACATCAGATGGACGGGGCACCAACTCCCACGTCTTATTATCAATAAGAGCATTATATTCGTCGGTCATAGCAATTTTCCAATTCGGGTCATTTAAAGCAGACACAGGATTACGGGGTAGGGGTGATTTAAGAACATTCGAATTTAAATTAAAATGTCTTTTTGGTTTAAAAATACCATGTTGACTGTGAGTGACCGGTTTATGACTCGGGGGAGAATTGAGCGAATTTTGGGAAATATCGGGACACGTGACGGACTGGCCAGCAGGCAGTGGGCCTACTGGCCCAACACGAAAACGGGAGGAACTCAAGACTGGAATAGTGGCGGTAATGGGCTGGGTAACTGGCCTAATTACCGTCACTGGCCTAATGACTGGATCAGTAGCTTGCAATAGAACAGTGGGGCCAGAGCGCAGTGGGCCCGCTGGCGGATTTGCGGTGCGGGACACGTCCGAAAAATGGTGAATAATATACGGGGATATACCACCATCCAAAAAATTATACGAACGAGGCACAAGACTATTTACCTTAGCAAACGGAAATTGGGATTCATATAAAATAACATGGCAGCTAATGATGATTTTATTAGACGATAAATTAAAACATTTGTAACCTCGATGATTTGACGGACAATCCAGAAACACACAAGGGGTAGATCGAGCCTGAAGTTTGTTAATAGAGGTGGACGGAAAGAGTGGATAACACGAGCACGGGACTTATTGTTTCCCATTATTAATATGTCATCTACATATATGATAATGAAAACAATACTCCCTTCCTTGCGTTTACTATAAACGCATGGATTCTCCTTGCTTCTGACAAAGTCAAACGATTTGATAGCTTTGTCAAAGCAAATATTCCAACTCCTTGAGGCTTGCTTAAGTCCATAAATGGACTTTTGTAGTTTGCATAGTGCTTTGGGTTTTGACTTGGATGTAAAACTTTCAAGTTGTATCATATACACTTCCTCAATTAGATTTCCATTAAGGAAAGCGGTCTTAACATCCATCTGTCAAATCTCATAATCATAGTATGCAGCTACTGCAAGCAAAATCTGAATGGACTTAATCTTTGCAACTGGCGAAAAGGTTTCATCATAATCGATCTCAGGCCTCTGATTGTAACCTTTTGCTACCAACCTAGCCTTGTAGGTTTGCATCTTGCCGAATGCATCAATTTTCTTCTTGAAGACCCATTTGCATCCTATGGGTCTAACCCCTGTTGGCAAATCAATCAAGTTCCAAACTTGATTGACATACATTGAGTCCATTTCAGATTTCATGGCTTCTTGGCATCTCTGTGATTCAATGTCTAACATAGCCTCGTTGTAGGTTGTGGGCTCATCATCATCAGGAATATCTATCTTATTTTGACTTTCAACAAGGAGATTAAGTCTTTCAGGCTGACGATGAGTCCTAGTGAACCTATGAAGTTGGTTATTCTGCGTTTCTTTGGTTCTTGTATTCTGATCATGAGAAGGTTCTTGTGTGTTTCCACTACTATGAGAGTTTTCAGAAATATCATCTACATGTGTTTCCTGAATGGAAGGATGTACAACCATTGTATCATCTTTCATTGATTGTGTATGAGAATCTTGCATTTCTGCATCAATTCTCACATCACTCCCACTGGTTGAAAGCTCTACTCTAAGTAACACACATTCACCAAATACTCCTATTGAATTCTTGTCTAGGTCATTCGACAAGGATTCAACATCTATGTTGCTTTGTGGTTCTTGAATTTCTTCAAATTCTATCTTATTGTAACTCTGTTCCTTGTAGATATAGTCTTCCTCAAGAAAAGTTATATTTTTGGAAACAATGACTTTATGTTCTCCAGAAAGATAGAAATAGTATCATCTCGTTTCCTTAGGATATCCCACAAAGTAACATTTCTCACTTTTAGATTCCAACTTGTCAGTAAGCACCTTCTTTACAATATACAGGACAGCCCGAGGCTCGCATATGTGTAAGAGTAGGCTTCTTGCCATGCCATATCTCATATGTTGGAAGAGCTGAAAAATTCATCATGGATCTGACCATATCCAATAAGGTTCGATTTCTCCTTTCAGCAACACCATTCATTTGTGGTGTTCCAGGAGGTGTCCATTCTGATTGGACTCCATGAAGTTTCAAGTAATCTAGAAATTCTCTACTCAAGTATTCACCTACTCGATCTGATTGAAGAGTCTTGATACTCTTTACAAGTTGTTTCTCTACTTCTAACTTATACTCCTTGAATTTCTCAAAGGCTTTGGACTTGTGCTTCATAAGATACACATATTCAAACCTTGTGAAATCGTCTGTAAAAGTTATGAAGTAAGGAAAACCTCCATTAGCTTGAGTGGAAACCAGTTCACATACATCTGTATGGACCAACTCAAGTGCCTCTTTAGCTCGCACACCTTTCCCAGAAAGTGATTTGTTGGTCATCTTTCCTTTCAAGCAAGATTCACAGTCACCATAGGACTCCAAGTCAAATGGTTCCAGGTAGTCTAACTTTATTAATCTTGCTATCCTTGATTCATTGATATGACCAAGTCTACAGTGCCATAAGTAGGTGGGGTTTCTTGGATTAATTATTTTAGCTCGTTTGTTTTGTACATTGAGAATTTCACGATTACAATTGACAATATATAAACCATTCACAAGCGGAGCATTTCCACAAACAATACAATTAAAAGATAGTATATAACTGTCATTGGCAATATATGAGGAAAAACCCTCAATGTCTAACATTGGAATGAAAATAATATTCCTCGTAATCGAGGGAACAAAATAACAGTTATTAAGTTTTAATGTAAAACCTGAAGGTAAATCTAATCTATAAGTCCCCATACGCTTAGCATCAACTCGTACTCCATTTCCAACGCGTAGGTCCACCTCTCATGGTCTAACCTTTCTGCTGTCCATTAGGCCCTGCATATTATTACAAATGTGTGAGCCACAGGCTGTATCCAATACCCAGCAATGACAATTACTTATAGACATATTAATCTCAATGACAAACATACCTTGTCCAGCAGGTCCATAAGCACCTAGTGCCTTGTCTCCTCCTGGAGCGGTGCAATATTTCTTCCAATGCCCCTTCTACTTGCAGTTGAGGCATACGTCCCTGGCCAACCTAGACTTATTCTGAACACCTCCTTTAGGCTTCAAGACTGTAGGTTTGACACCAGCCTTACCCTTATTTTTCTTGTTCTTACCTTTAGGTTTGAACTTAGTAGATGAGCCCACCATGAGCACAGTCTTCCCCTTTGAAATAGATGATTCATAAGTCTTTAGTATATTGTGAAGTTCTGGAAGATTCACCTTGGTTCCATTCATGTTGAAGTTCACAATAAAATTCCCAAACGAACCAGGAAGCGAATTCAAAATCAGGTTAACAGACACATTCTGGGGAAGCTTCGTTCCAATCGAAGCCAACCTTTCTATCAACTCAATCATCTTCAGAACATGACCATACACTTGGCCCCCATCATTCAACTTACATTTTAAGAGGTCTCTCAACAACTCATACTCCATAAAGACTCCACAAATGTTCTAGTATCTCATAGGGGGCCATGTTCTCATATTGCCTCTGTAACTCTGCAGTCATGGAGGACAACATGACACACTGTGCCAAGGTGGCATCATCCAAATTCTTCTGATAAGCAGCCTTATCAAACAAAGCATACTCAACAGACTCTTCATCATGAACTTTTGGAAAGTCTGTGTCTAACACATACTCAATTTTCTCTTATCTTAGTACCAAATGCAAATTACGCAACCAGTCCGATAATTAGCTCCAGTCAACTTATTAGTCTCAACCAAGCATTTCAATGACAGATTCGACATTTTAAATAATAGGAAGAAATAGATAGACTGAAATTAAATATAATTTCTATGAACACATTCGTTAACTAATTAACATAGCCTTTAGTTTAATTAGCTCCCATTATTTTAACATATTCTACGACCCTATGGAAGAATACAAACTCATATCAAATATGATCATAATGGGCCAAGATCCAAGTTCATACTGTCTCTGCGTTTGCTAGGGCTGATAACTTCAACAGTACAACCTGGTAGGTCTCCAAACCAATTACAAACAATTTGCAACTCTTGGTTTGACCGACTGTTCTAAACAATCGATCTGCGCCCTTAGATTATTCCGACGCTAGAGCGTTAAGACATAACTAAGTAAGTCAACCCCGTTACGCGACTGCAATCGTGCATCTAAGCAAGTTTGGCCTTGTAGAGCAAACGCTAGGGCGTAAATACTCACAAAGGTTTCTTACTCGGTACTGCAAACACATGCATCTATGAAGAGTCTGAGTCCTCGTAGACTTAGAGCAAACACTAGGGTGTAAATACTCTTATAGCCGAAAAGGATTTTGCACTCATTCAATTATAACGGACGACGCGTGGATTCCAAATCAGACTTATATTAAATTGGGGAACATTTTAATCGGGGTTTTATCAAAATCCTTATTACGCCTGCTAGAT
Organism: Anisodus acutangulus; assembly: GCA_029783415.1. Classification (NCBI taxonomy): domain Eukaryota; kingdom Viridiplantae; phylum Streptophyta; class Magnoliopsida; order Solanales; family Solanaceae; genus Anisodus; species Anisodus acutangulus. The sequence goes on from CM056508.1 coordinate 43,549,427, forward strand.
CAAATAGAGCACATATTGGGCGCCGCCAGCCCAAATATGATTTAATGCGGTCCGACAAATACTGGGTGCCGCCTACCCAGACATATATTATGCGGACACTATACTAATTATTTAAATGACAATCAATTAAACAATTAGGAAGCATAATTAATTCAAGCGCATATTATCAAATAACATGCTAAGATAACAATAATCGTGGGCTAATTAATTTGTTTAAACTTAGGAAATATTTAAATTCTAAATTTAAAACTCAATTTTCAATTTTTGAAATTTTCTGCTCATCCAAACAGTCCCTTAATAATTCAGAAATTAAAATTTAACTTTCAGGGGTTTCTGCAATTTTCAGAACCTTAAAATAATTACAGATTCGCCTAGGGACCAAATCTTCTTTTCAGAAATTTACAGATTTACCGAGGGACTGAATCTGCTTTTCTGAAGTTTACAGATTTGCCCCAAGGACCAAATCTGCTGATTTAAAAAACCCTTTTAAATTTTCAGAAAATTTCCAGGAACCAAATTGCAATTCCAGAAGCTTCTAAAAAATTTTAGATTTGCTCCAAGGGCTAAATTGCAATTTCAAAAACCCTAATTTAATTTTAATTTGGTCCTTGAACTATTTCAAATTTTCAAAATCAATTCCAACCCCAAATCAAATTTGAGATTCGAATTTCGGAGAGAAATTGACGGAATTGAACACCACCGGTCGATAGCTCGTCAGGCCGAACTCACCGGTGGTCTCAATTCACAGTGTGGTGGCCAAAATTCGAGCGGTCGGCGGCGGTTTCCAAAACCATCGACGGTGGCCCTTTTCTAGCGACTTTCGCCGTGTAACACCACCACCGTTCAATTCCTCTCGTCGAGACGATCACGGTGGTGGTATTACTTCACCATTTCTACGCCCATGGCGGCCGTCGTCTTTTCCGGCGTCTACGTCGCGTCCCGTCACCCTCAACACCTTTATCGACCATCTTATAATGTGGATTTCTCGATAATAGTGGAGACGGTGGTAGAACACGTCGAATTACCAAAAACCCATCGAAAACCGCCACTGTCGCGCCGCCGGAACAGTGTTCTGGCTACTGTTCACTGTTCATTTTCCCCCCAAAAATTAATTTTTCCATGTAATCGTTATTATGATTATCGTATAATCATTTAAACCAGCACGTGCTTTGATACCACTGTAGGAATTTGTTGGGTTCGTAAGCACAACAGATGTTTAAAAATTTTACTTACCCAACAACGATCCTGACATGGCTTATACGATAATCATATAAAGTGTTCAAAACACAATAGAAGAAAACTTACAGGTTTTCAAGCGCCGGATTCAATACTAAGGTATCCACGCGAATTGAATCCTCGATTGCAAGTTCCAACTCCAGTGTATTTCCTTTGCAAGAAAGCTAGGAAATCTTGCTTCAGGAATTGAGAAGTAATTTTCTGTAACCTTAGAATTATGGGGTATGTGTTATTTATATAGGAGTTCAGGACAAAACCTAAGTAGATTTAAAATATGAAAACCTGGCCCATGTTAATGTTCAGTGGACCAGCCAGCTGGTCCACCTCACACGTCCAAGGTGGACGTCCAGGCTCCATTTTGGGCCAGTAATTTCTGGCCCAATTTCTTCCCTGTATTTGTCCGAGTACCCATATAATATATCCAACACATTTAATTAAATCATAAATCCAATTTGACTTAATTAAATATTTTTTATCAAATAGAAATATTCCATAATTGTAATAAATTAAATATCTCGATTCTCAATCGAATATTTAATACTTTCTCAATACACTCTTAGATCGAAGAAACAATCGCATATAGTGTGAACCTATAGGCCTTCACATATCGACATTGATCTAATTAAGGTCTATACAAAACTCCTAGACTGACTCGTATGACGAACTCAATATGTGAAGTACGTTTACATGAATCCAACAAACTTAACATTTATGCGGAACTATAAATTCCTTTCATTCGCGACACACTCGATTAAGCTTAGAATTTGCCAAGTGTCTATCCAAATGGCTTAATCACTTTATCTCATATTTATTAGTTGACAACTAGACCATATTCTAAATATGTCTCTTGCACTGGCTAGTGAATTTAGTCAACCTAATAACATTGAGAAGCTGAGTGCTCTCTCGAATTTCCAATCGAGGAATGAATCCTTTTCTTTGCTCAACTACCACCTTATTTACATCCTGATGCACCCAACACAAGTCGTATCTTATCTAGAAGGAGTTTAAGCTTAGAACTTTGTCAAAGTACATCATTCTGCAAACAAGGTGCGTATTGACCTCAAGTCAAAGGACCTTTATATTCCACACGCCGATAACACTATAGACATGTATAACAAATAGTTTATCGGCAGAGTATACCAATACTTCTCCAAAGTATCCATGTGTCCATCACGAGTAACCATTACTCGCAGTTGTGAGAAATACTACATTATCCAAGAATGTGATGCAGACCACATGTCAACTTATAGTATATCATCGATATCTCATTCTCGATGATCATTAGTCGAGGCTATTTTGAGAGTTATGTTCTATCATTAGCATCTCACTCTATTAATGAATATGAATAATTGCAAACAATCAAACAATAATTCAATAATTACAAATGCCATAAATATTAATCTCATTAATAATACGAATGTGTTCAAATACATTTTATCCCTAATATAGATTTTCTCTAGTAAATACATACTTTCAGCTAAATCCTTATATCAATAGCCAACATACAATTCAGCACATTCAATGGCATATTCAGTACTCATTTCTGGAATCTCTCTTATAATCCTTCGAGTAAGCTTCTCTCATTCTCTCAACCTTCTTCTTTCCCATCTTTGTTTTTTACTTTCAGTCGGAGACTAGACATGCAACAAGATTAATTTAGCTAGTTAATTATATTTGTTGGCACTTCAGATTTTAGATTGTATATTTTCATTATTGAGAGGATATGCCTTTGCCACTACAAGAAAAAAAAAGTGAAATCAGCTACATACTTCGTCGTTGATCTATCGCTAAATAGCACGTAGCTAACATGATTCTTTCACAATCCATTGTTATAGGTAGGGGTACATGGACCGGGTTAATTCGAATTTTTCAAATACCAAATCAAATCAATTATGTCGAGTTTTTAAATCGACAAACCAAACCAAATCAATAAAAGTCAGGTTAAGTGACTTCGGGGTTTTTCGGGTTTTCCGGTTTTCTCGGATTTTTTCCGGAAAAATCTTCATACAAAATATAACTTTTACTTCAAATATTTCTTTAATCCTAGTAAGATACAACTATACAATTAAAATGTTTCTTAAGAAAATAACAAAAATGTGAAATGAGTGAGGACATTGTAATAAAATATTCAACAAAAAAGATAATGAAATAACATAAAAAATATTAATAACTAATAAGGCATAATGAAAATGATCATCTAAAAATACTAAGTCATGCTATAATAAGTACGACTAATAAGTATTAATTACATTACAAAGGAAAAAAATAAGTTATGTATTTTTATTGTCCAAATTAACAATGCAAAACTAAAGAATAGATATCCAACATTATAGTTATTCCTAGTGTTAGCATTGAATACTTTTGTTATAAGCATTTGGTTTTAGATTGAACTTTATTTGAGTTGCTAATTTCTATGAGCTATAAAACTTATTGGAGCATTCAAATTTCTAAGTCCAAACTTGAAATAATATGTTAAAAGACAAAAACTACGAAAAAAATTATTAAATATTTACAAATTACATTATAAGTAAATCTTTTATGTATAAAATATATTAAAATTTTGTACACATGTAATGTTGGGTTGGTTTGATTCGGTTTGACTTTTTTAGTTAAAACCAAACCAAACCAATTATGGTCGGATTTTTTTTCCAATACCAAACCAAGTCAAACCAAACCACTAGCCGAACTTTTTTCTCGGTTTGATTCGGATTATCGGTTTGGTACGATTTGTCAGTTTTCTTTGTACACATAGGATTAGGGGCGGATTTTGTTGTTTAGAGACAGAAAGCCCATTGCTAACATAATTCTTTTAATAATCCCTCGTTAAATAAGATTAGCTATAGAGTTTGTTGTTTAGCAACAAAAGTTGTTCGTTGCTAATTTCTATTTTTTTGGTAGTATAATTAATTTTTTTTAATGCCACATGCTAGATTGTTAACTATGAACAATGTATATACAGAAAATGAAACCATATGTTCTGAGACCAAATGAATTTTTTTTGCTACAAGCTACAAAATCCACATAAAACAGAAAAAAGAAATAATACTCCTCCAAGTCTATGAAAGAGTGCAAACTGCAAAGGTTATAAATCATTAGATAAGAAACTAAGGTCCACAATCAGTTTTGGGACATCAGATAAAATTGGAATGACTCTTATGCAATGATGATATGCACAAATTGAGAAATGTAAAAAGATAAAACGTTGCACCACCGGAATATCTAATATTGCACTTTGATTCTAATGGCAGCTATGAGTTGATGATGTTCTTATGGTGTTGACTTGAAGGTTCTTATGTTTAACATGTTTGTACTTAAGGCTAATTGAAAAACAGGAAATTGTCCAGATTTGAAACTTTAACAAATTTTTAAGTGCTAACTGACCTTTATTTGGATTAGGATCTAGACAAAGCAATAGTAACTAGGACTAATTAACAGAAACTAAGGTTGTCCCTAGGTAGAATTGAAAGAATATAATCCCATGATTATTTTATTAATGAAAGAGTATATATATACAAATTACAATTTCTATAATAGGAAAATCTTATTCATATTTTACTCCTAAAATCTTATTCTACATGTACAATAATTATACAATTATGGTAAGTGTACAATTCTAATTTAATTACAACACAACCTTACCTAAACAAGAACCCTAAACCTTGATATACACGGTATGTATACACCGTGTATATCACGGCTGGAATCTACCGATTTGGACCATTTTGCCCGTGATATACACGGTGTATATTTTGTGTATATCACGGGTATTTATCACACCCATGTTGTCATAGCGGACGATCTTCGTACGCTGAGACTGTCCCTAAAATCTTCAAACAGGACCGAGTGAAGACCTTTAGTAAAGATGTCTGCAATTTGATACCTGGAAGGGACATGACAGACACGTACTTGTCCACGAGCCACCTTTTCGCGAACAAAGTGAATATCTATCTCGATGTGTTTAGTGCGCTGGTGTTGTACAGGATTACCAGAAAGGTAGATGTCATTCATATTATCACAATAAACCAAGGTAGCTTTCTGAATAGGACAATGAAGCTCTAAAAGAAGATTACGTAACCAACATGATTCAGAGACCACATTGGCCACCCCTCGATACTCGGCCTCTAAACTAGAGCGTGATAATGTAGATTGATGCTTCGCAGACCATGAGATCAAGTTATTGCCAAGAAACATACAATAGCCGGACGTGGAACATCTGGTATCCGGACAACCAGCCCAATTAGCATCTGTATACGAGACAAGTGTAGACGTCGATGAAGGATATAAATGTAAGTCATAGTTAAGCGTTCCTTGGATGTATCGAATAATGCGTTTGAGCGCATTCATGTGCTCAACCATAGGATCATGCATAAACAAACACACCTGCTGTACATCATATGTAATATCTGGTCTCGTAAAAGTAAGTTATTGAAGAGCCCCTGCAAGACTGCGATAGCGAGTCGGATCCTCGTAAGGTGAGCCAACCGCAGCACCCAACTTGGGTTTAGTATCAACGGGAGTGGAAGTAGACTTGCACTAGGACATGCCAGCGCGCTCAATAATCTCATATGCATACTTCCGTTGTGATAAGAACAACACACATGCATGACAAGAAACAATAATCCCCAAAAAGTAACTCAAGGACCCCAAGTCTTTCATAACAAACTCGGAATTGAGCATGGTCATGATCGACTTGTGCAAAGCATTAGTAGAGGCAATCAAGATAATATCATCCACATATAATAGAATATAAGCCAGGGAAGAACCATGACGATATATGAACAATTAATTATCAGACCTGATGTGCGAAAACCCAATAGACGAAACATAGTCTGCAAATCTCTTATAACAAGCCCGTGGGGCATGCTTAAGCCCATACAATGACTTCTTCAATAAACAGACATGATGAGGATATTTGGGGTCTCAAAAACCCACGGGTTGATGCATATAAACGGTATCCTTGCGATTACCATGTAAGAAAATATTTTTCACATCTAACTGATGAATGGGCCATGCTTTGGAAAGAGCCAGACCGAGAACAATGAGAATGGTAGCCGGTTTGACCACCAGACTAAACGTCTCACCACAATCTACGCCAACTTGTTGAGTCTTACCATCACCTACAAGACGAGCCTTGTGCCTCGCAAAAGAACCGTCAGAATTATTCTTATGAGTAAAAATCTACATAGACCAAATAATATTAACACCAGAAGGACGGGGGGTACCAACTCCCACGTCTTATTTGCAATAAGAGCATCATATTCGTCGATCATAACCAATTTCCAATTCGGGTCATTTAATGCAGAAACTGGGTTACAGGGATTTAAGAACATTAGAAATTAAATTAAAATGTTTTTTAATTTAAAAATACCCCGTTGACTACGAGTGACCGATCTGTGACTCGGGGAAGAATTGGGTGAATTTTGGAAAATATCGGAACAGGTGACGGACTAGCCAGCAGGCATTGGGCCTGTTGACCCAATACGGGAACTGGAACCTATAACTGAAATAGGAACTGGGCCAGAACTGGAACCGATAACTGAAACAGGAACTGGGCCAGAACTGGGCTGGATAAATGGCCCAGTTACTGGACCTAGAATGGTAGACGATGACGATACTGGATGACCAACAGATAGTGGGCCTGCTGGCCGATATTGGGTGCGGGACAGGTCCGATAAATGGCAGATGATATATGGGGAGACATCGTCATCTAAAACATTATACGAACTAGGCCCGGTACTATGTACTTTTGCAAACAGAAATTGGGTTTCATCGAAAATAACATGTCGATTAATGATGATTTTATTAGACGACAAATCAAAACACTTGTAACCACGATGATTAGAATGATAACCCAAAAACACACAAGGAGTAGAACGGGTTTGAAGTTTGTTAATTGTAGTTGACGGAAAGAGCGGATAATAGAAGCACACAAAGACCCTAAGATGTGAATACGAAAAAGTCTTATTATATAAGATTTGAAGAGGGTAGGAATATGTCAAACCTTTGGTAGGAAGCATGTTATGAATATATGAAGCCATTTGTAGAGCATGATGCCAAAAGGAAGGGGGTACGGAAGAATGGAGCAATAAAGTTCAGACAATGTTATTAATGGTACGAATTTTGCGTTCGGCTTTTCTATTATGTGAGGACGTATGAGGACAAGAAAAATAAAAATTTATGCCATTAGTATCACAAAAATCCCGAAACACCCCATTATCATATTCTTTGCCATTATCACATTGAATATTTTTGATTTTTCGTTCAAACTGGGTACAAATGAATGCTCTAAGTTTTAGAAAAATGGAAAACACTTGAGATTTTTTTTGCTAACGGAAAAGTTTACAAAAAATTAGAATAATCATCCAAAAATAGAACATAATAATGATGGCCCACAGAACTGAGAACATGAGATGTCCATAAATCACTATGAATAATATCAAATGACATTAAAGTACGAGAAGTAGAGTCTACAAACGGTAATCTAACAAGTTTCCCTAGTGGACAAGATTGACAAATTGGAGTACTACGCGTACCCTTACAAGAAATAACATTGTTTTTATGTAAAGCAGAAACAATAGACGACCTTGGGGTAACCCAAACGTGCATGCCATAAGGAAGGAGCGAGAGACGCAAAAGTAGATGGCAAGGATGGACTCGAGAGACCAGATGTGGGCGTGATAGGATAAAAATCTCCCCTACTATCACACCTCATGAGAGGAATCCCCGTCTTGAAATCCTTCACAGAAAACTCAAAAGGATCAAAATCAACAGAAACCCAATTATCAGTGGTGAATTTACTGACATACACCAAATTTTTAATTAAGTTAGGGGCATGTAGGGTATTTTTCAAGATAAGAGAGGGGGAGGGGGAGGGGAAGACAATATTTTATGACCGTAACCACGAATTGGAATTGAATGGCCATTACCAACAATTATACCACGATTGTTGCTCAAATTGGAATAAGACGAGAGAGTACCTTGGTCGGAGTCATGTGGGTAGTGGCTCCGGTGTCCATGTACCAATTCGGGTCAGAGAGATTCAATCTAAGTGTGTGCATCGCGACTTCAATGTCGGTAGGGTGGGGCCCGCTGCATGGTGGGCCTGGTGGGGCCGAGGCCCAAGCACGCCGGCTGGCTGCCCCGGCCCAAAACCTTCTCTCGGGAACCACTGATTCTAGGCAGAATTGGGCCTGGAAGCTGAAGTCGAAAATTGGGGTCAATGAGGATGTTGGGCATACTACGGAAAATAGGGGTTGTTGGGCCCAGGCTCACTGGCCCACTTCCATGGCCATAGGCCCCAGGGCTATAGCCAGTTGGCTTGCGGCCACTGCCATCCCCGTTATGTCCACCTCGATTTCCGCCACGATTTTGCCGTTATTTATGCGATTCTGACCTTTTTTGCTACCACAGTTATTGCGGTTTTGGTAGGAATTATTGGAGACAGATGGATAAAAATTAGACTATGTCACCATGACGACAGAAAGGGCCCAGTGGCCATTTTCTTAGCCAAGTTGGCCTCTTCGAGCGTGAGCATGGAATGAGCATGATAATACTGCGGAAGAGGACTGCTCTGACAAAGAAGCGTACCAACGCCACTATAGGCCTTAGAGAGGCCTGCAACCATCTGAAGAACAAGACGATCGTTGGTTACGGGCGCACCAACGTTGCGGAGTTGGTCCGCCAATTCTTTCAACCTTTTGCATTATGCTGAAACGTTGGGGAAATCTTTCATATTGATGTGGGAGAATTCCTGCTCAAGGGTAACATCAAGAGAATTTTGATTATCTTGGAATATGTCACGCACTCTATTCCAAGCATCCATTGTCGTAACGTCTGGCTCGATAAGCGTTTGCAACAGGTCAGTAGATATAGTGGAGTAAATCCATTGAAAAACGGTAGCATCAAGAGTCGTCCATAATTGAGGATAATCCTCAGGTTTAGGGACCCCCGTATCCGCAGGAATAATGTGATGGAGGACTTGATGCGAGCGTGCGTGAATTTTGAACAATTCGGCCCACGTCGCGTATTGGACGTTTCTATTTCAAGAATGATAGGGATGTGATTCTTGATGTTATAAACAGTAAGGGCATGGTGAAACATGTTCTTAGCCATCACAATCAACGTAAGATGTGACGTAGGGATTTGGAAGAGAAATTTGGGAAGAAAGAAGGCAGCAAAGGGAATGGAAACCGAGGGTAATGTCTCGGAAATCATGCACGAGAAGAATGTTTTGGGAGAGTAAAATTTAACCTAGACTTTTGATACCATGAAAGAATATAATCCCCTGATTATTTCATTAATGAAAGAGTATATATATACAAATTACAATTTCCATAATAGGAAAATCCTATTCCTATTCTACTCATAAAACCTTATTCTACTTGTACAATAATTATACAATTATGGTAACTGTACAATTCTAATTTAATTACAACACAACCTTACCTAAACAAAACCCCTAAACCGTGATATACACAGTATGTATACACCGTGTATATCACGGCTGGAATCTACCGATTTGGACTATTTTGCCCGTGATATACACGGTGTATATTCCGTGTATATCACGGGTATTTATCAAGAATATTATTTCAAAATTAGGGACATTTCTAAAACGAAAACCGGATATAGCTATAGATAGACACTATTGAGAATCAGAATATACAACAATACAGTTTTATTAGTGTATTTTTTTGTCTAACACATAAGAGCTACGCCTACTGTTCAGTGGTGAAACGGGGATTTTTACTACGGGGGTTCAGACCACACAATGAAGGAAGATTCAACATCTATTATATATGCATAAAAAAAAATCATCGTATATACAGGGTAAGTTTCAGGCAAAGGAGGCTCGGATGAACCCCTTGCGCCCCAGCTCCGCCCCTGTTGCCACTGTAGCAATCTTTCTCACTTCTAAATCTCAACTACTTAGGAAGTCAGATGCATAAAGTTAAAAATTATTCATGGGATAACATATCCCCTTGTGGAGAAAATTGTAAGAAGCTACTTGTCTTTAGCTCTAGTAGAAAGCATCTCTAACTTAGTAACTCCATTCAATAACATGTGCTCTCTTTATTTGATCTAATTCTTTATTGCCTGTATCTTGCTCCAGTTATTTTTACAATGAATTACAATGTTGGTGCACCCGTGTCAGATCCTCAAAAAGTCCAGTACTTTTGGATGATCTGACACGCATCCCAATGCATTTTTGAAGAGCACGAACAACATAAGTGTTAGGTGAAAATGTGGACCGGTTTACCTAAGGTTAGCGAGATTCAAGAGAACCATCTCTTTCCAGTCTTAACTGTCTTCAGTTTCATAACAAGATCCTCTCTCTGTGCTTCTACTTCAGCATATTTGAGACTCATTTGAAAGTATCGCTCCCGGATGTCTTTTAATTCCGTCTCTAGTAAATTCTTCGTATGTTTGAACCTTTTCACCATTTCGTTGTCCATGTCTGACTTCTTGGAAGAAGGTGTATGACCTTTTCGTTCATCGGTCTTAAACCTACACACATAAACAAGAATAGTAGCTTAAAAACTCGTGACATTATACATTACTCTCTCCACTCGCTTAATATGAATGTAAAATTTGGAGTTGTAAACATCTAACACCTACCTTTGAAGCTGAATCTTGTACTTCTTATTTGCCTCTAATGCTTCAGCAAGCTTGTTCTCAAGCAACTGTATTCTAGCCAAGTAATCCATTTCAATAGAAGAAGCAATTTCACCGGTGAAATCATTTTCACCCTGGACGAGCAAAAAGGGAGTTAAAGCATTTGAAAGGGAAAACAAGAAACTCAAAAGACCGGTCATGTTGGTGATATGTTGTGCTTCAAAGGTGGAAATGAATAGTAGAAGGGAAATTAAGGGCACCTCTGATTCGCTACACTTGCGATCTGAATGAAATCGATCCACCAGAAGTTCTTGTGACTGACTAAGTTTTTGAGGTGTTCTATTGAAGTTACTGTATTTACTGTTGCTCTTCGGAGTATCGTTCTGTTCAAACTGCAGAGAACGTGAAGTTCTATCATTCACCAACATTTAAATTAAGTGAAAATGGTAAAAGCAATAAGAAAGAATTTCGTCTATTTTGCTCGGACCATTCAAAAATGCTACCAGGTGTGTGTCAGATCCTCCAAAAGTAGTGCATTTTTGGAGGATCCAACACGGGTACAACAACATATTTTGGAGAGTCTGAGCAACATAGAATTTCGTAATAAGCTAACCTTTTTGGCATATAATTTTTTCTCCTCCTCCATCATTTTCACCTCCGCTTCAAGTGCATGAACTTTTCTCAAGCAGTTATCCTTCTCCTCCTCCACCTTATATATTTTCAGCTTATATTGCTCATTTTCCCTCCTAGTTTCACTAATGTCGTTTTTCAAATCAGCCACATGTGCACAGAATTTCTCCTTTTCAGTTAAATCACTTTCCATTTGCTCAACTTTTTCTTCCAGAAAAACTCTCTTTCGATTGCTGTTCTCCAACTCCGACAAGACTTTCTGCAATTCAGAGATCTTACCAGCAAAGGAGGCTTTCTCAGCCTTCATTTCTTCACAATCTTTAGATATTAGCTCTAGAGATGCTTCTAACTTGCCCTTTTCGGACATGCACTCCGTGAGTTTGCTCTTCAGATTGAAAACTTCATCTTGAAGCTCTTTTGTTTTCTGCAACTGAAATTTCAGATTTGCACTTTCTTCATGAAGCTTTTGGTGTTCATAGCGCGAAAGCGTGAGCTGCAACTCAAGGTCATTAATAGCTGTCTTAAACTTTTCCTCGTTCGCCCTATAATTTGGTAAAAGCTTCGAAATCTTTGCATGATCAACCATTTGCTTGGTTAGTTGCTCTACCTCTTTCTTGAGGCTATCAACTTCCGTCAACTTCTCTGAGTATTTCTGATTAGACAAACTATCTTCTTGGACAAGTTTCTCAATTTCGTTCTTGTTCTCTTGAATGAGTTCGTTTAGTTCAGCATTCATTTTCTCCTCTTTCAAGGAAAAATCTTTCCACATTGAATTGAGATTTGCTTCCAGAGCTTTAACCTTTATCAAGCTATTAGACAAGCTTTTCTGTAATTCATGCTGTTGAGCTTCTAGGTGAACACGATGCTCGTGCTGTTCAACGTTCTTTCTTTCCACATTCTGCAAAGTTTCTTGTAACTTTTCATTCTCATTCGTGAGATGTCCACATTCTTCTCGAGCTTGTGACCATAAGATCTGCATGTCTTCTAATTCTTCTTTGAGATCAGCAATGTTCATTGTCCTCTCATTCTCTAACTTCCCGATTTCTTCTTGAAGATTCATTACATTAGACCTGGATTCTTCCAGTTCTAATTGACGAGATTCTCTATCAACCGTCATGACCCTAATTTTTGCTTCTGTAGTTTCGTTCTTCTCTGTCAATCCTACTAACCTATCCTCCAACGTTTGTTTTTCACTTTCGAGCTGTGCTAATTTCCTTTCCAGAAGCTTGTGGTCATTTTGTAGATCATCTAAGCACCTCGAGGTGATGGCACTTTCTCTCGAGATGATTTTCATGTTTTCATCCACGTGATCCTTTTCCTTTTGAAGATCAGCAACTTTACCTTCTAGTTCTCTTTGGTGCTCCAAAAGATGGATTTTCTCCTCTTCGTTTGTTTGTAAGTCAGCGTATAACTTATCCAACTCTGAATTTTTTTGATCCAACTCTTTTAGTAGATCGGAACGTTGAATTTCTAGTTCCGCCTTTGAGCTCTCATGTGCTTGAACCTCAAGACTGTAATCATCCAGGTTTCTTTGAGCTTCTGCAAGAGAGTTATTTTTCTGCTGGACCAATTGTTTATGCTGTTTAAAATGTTCCTCGCACTCAAAAATTCTAGTTTCTAAGAGGTTGTTCAGGTCAAACAGATATGGAAGGACACAGCCAGTACTGTTGTCGCTCAAATTTGCCAAGTTGTCCAGGTGATGTTTGCACTGATCGCTTACACTGGAAGAAAGTTTATGCCACGGTCTCTTTAGATGGTGAAAAGCTACTTCAAGCTGCATCACTAATTCAGTGAAGTCTTCCGAGTTTTCATTTGCACCAAATTTTTCCACAGGTATCAGTGTACTATCAAGAGTCTCAATTGATTCATTTGTTCCCCTCATGGTTTCACTACCAGACGCCTTAAACTTGATCAAAAGGTCCAGATTTTCCCGAGTAAGTTCAGCACAATCTGTTTCTAGCTCTTGAACTTTTTCTCTTAACGCTTCGATATCTCTTATTAGCTCAGTACTAGCTTTCTCAGAGTGTCCATTGTTTTCATATTCCTTCTTAATATCTGAAAGTGTCTGCCTGTTCATTCTCCGTTCACTCTCAAGCTCGAAATTTTTGTCTTGTAACGCCCTTGTGAGGGATTCAACACTTCTTTGCAATGTCTCGTCCGATTCTTTCGGTTTTTGTAAATTAGCCGTGGCAGAATGTTGCATGTCAGCTAACCTCAGATGCAGAGAAGAAAATTTCTCTAATTCCACTTTCTGCTGTTCTATAGTTTCTTCCAGCTCCTGAAGAAGTGAGACGAGCTCGACGTTTGATTCTTGACTTCCTTTCAGTTGTAAGGATAAACTGGCATTCAACTCCTGCTGATGTCTTATTTCATTTTCAAGTTCCTCCTGGATATGATTCCGATTTTTCGGTTGAAAAATCGAATCCTCTGCCACATCGTGTTTCGCTGTCGACTCCTCCAACATTAGTTTGAGATTCTCAATCTCTCTTTTCAAGTTACCTGTTGGGATCGAAATAATTACAAACCTTGGATGACCATAAATCATAAACAAAAAAGGTATACTAAATATGCATAAAAATATGGTTTGGCCAGTTGGCCTATGAGAAAACTAATACTATTAAAGAAGGTATAAAACTATTGAAGTCCAAAGCCTTTTCTCCAAGAAAAGGATTAGTTTTTCTTTTTGAAGTAAAACACACTTATGGTAAAATCAAAATAAGGTAGGAAATTCAAGACAAACCCTAACACTACCTTGCTCAGAATAGGCAGCTGAGAGATCCATCACTAAATCTGCTTGCTTTTTCGACTGAGCCGAGAAATCCTCTCTCAGTATGTCCAAATCGAGCATGAGTTTCCGAGCATTTCTCTCCCATATGTTGGCTTCTATTCGGAGTTCTTCAATTGTATCTTCTGCAGCCTCCAGAAGGTTCCTTGAACTGCCCAAATTCGTCTGAGAAGACGCTGTGGAATCTTTTCTGTTATTCTGTAGATTCTCCGTCGACCCTGTGCCTTTTGTATTATAAGATGATCGGTTTGAAACAGAATGATCGTCGATAGAATAACCATTTTGAGGTGAAGTATGGTCAGGACTTGCCCTAACTTGTTTTCCCGTGTGGTCGGATCCTTCTTTCTTTAAGTGATTTCTAGAGGGGAGCTTCTCTTTTCGGGTAAAACTCTCAGCTGAGCTAAAGCTGTTATTTGATCCGGATGCAGAGAAACTTCTCTCCTGAAATGGAATGAAATGTAACCAACCATATGGGACACTGAATGTGGAAGAGAATTTACTATTTAACAATTGAGTTAAGTACAACACACAACAGAAATTAGATTATAACATCTAAAATGTGTCTAATGTGGTGAGAAGTTGATAAATCATATCCAACTTCCAAGCTATGTTACAATAGAACAGTAAAAAATGAGTAAAATTGCATTAATACCTTGATCTCAAATTTGCCTGGACCTGAGTTAGATCCGGCATCATAAATGGACGGAAGCACATCACTCCCAGCGGAGTTGTCAGATTCATTTGATTTACTGGCAATATGATCATGATCTAAACCTTGCTCTTTCGTACTAGAACCTGAAGATTTTGATTCATCTCTGAAAGTATATGGAGGATATTTAGTTAAATGATAATTCATTTTATTTTATTTAGTATGATGATGATATGAAATGAGCTTAAACGAAGAAGTGAAGATTCATATAGCCGACTCCTACTTGTTTGGACTGAGGCATAACTGTCGTTATTGTTAGTTAAATGACCTAGAATACTTGGGAATTTGACTGCTTTCTTAATACCTGAATTTACTCCTTGGTGTTAGGCAGTGAATTTTCACCTGTAAACAAGATTGATAAGAATTTCAGTAAACAAGAAGTTGGAGCAATTCCATTTTATGTCTGTTGATTTTAGGCATAAAGGATAAATGTCATCTTACAACATGAAAATTTATTATGAGGTACTGGAGTTTAGTGCTTGCCATAAGGTAAAGTTTTTACATGGTCCATGTTTCTAGATATGTTGCTCGGACCCTCGAAAAATGTTGCTGCACCCGTATCGGATCCTCCAAAATTGCATAGCTTTTGAAGGATCCGACACACCGGCCGATATTTTTGAAGAGGCCAAGCAACATAAGTTTCTAGTTAAATGCACCACAATAACTTAAAAGGAAAATGGCGGGGAAAATAAGGACTTATCGACCATAAGACTTGCCTGTAGTGTTGTACCCTGATTGCATTTCTTTAAAGGAAGCAAAACAGGAGAAGACATTCTTGAACCAACATATGATGCCAGATTAATGGTTCCTTCTCCAAGTAGGCCAGATCTAGCAGAGCCCTATGTTTAAAGGAACAATTGAGAAATCAAATAAGCAAGTCATCTTAGCGTTTTAGTATTTTAATGGCAAAATACCTTGGGATTCCCCCTAAATTTGACACGTTTTATTCAGTGCACACTTAAACTTTGCCTAGTCCTGATTACCCCCTAAACTTGGCAAGTCAATCCAACACGCATAAAAAGAGAGTGCATTCACGCTCTTTGCCACGTCAGCATCTAGGAGGTTCAAAGCTATCAAATTGCTAATTTCAGGGGCTAATCACGACCAAAAAAAAGTTCAGGTGTGCACTGAATAAAAAGTATCAGATTTAGGGGTAGGTATTCTGCCTATTTTAAAAAGGAAAGCAGTGTTGAGGAAGTGAGATGAGCTTGAAGAAAACTAGTTATGCCATTGATATATAGAAAATGAAATAGATTTTTGAAGTAAAACACAAGGATTGCTATCATACCATTGAAACAACAAACCTATAGAGAGATTCTTCTAGCTCGAGAGAAGAAGAATCGTCCTGTGAAATCCACACGGATTCCAAAAGTGTCTCCGGCCATTGACAACTTCCATTTTTCACGAGCGTTTTGCCTAGATTCGCTACTGTCTTTCCTGTTTCTACACAGATTATAGACAGAGAAAGCCTGTCCCATCCTTTTGGTACCTATCCAATACAACATCATAATCAACTGTCAGTGACCATTTTTCGCTGCTACATTATTATATCGACAAGCTGAATGAAACCACATAACGGAGTTCTTTAGTACAATTGAATCAACTAAACCATATAGGATTAGGAAAAAATAGGAATCCTTAAGCATTACTTGTATCAAACAGTTCCATGTTAAGCATTATATCAGATTCGACTCTGGTGCGACATCCATTTATTCATCAAAATAAACATCACTTCTGAAGCCAGAATTGATTTTTTTTCGAGGTCATAGGTCGTAGAATTCCCTCTTTCAAGCTTCCTTACAGGCAGAAGAGTTAGCAAAGGTACCCACATTATCTAGTCAGTGATCAAAGCATTGATCAAAGGTTGAATCGATCATCACAAGAAGAATTAGGCCAAAATTTTCCATTAAAAAAAAGTAAATGAAAGGCTTTCATAAAATTTATGGAGTAAAGTGGTGTGGCTTCAGATTGCATACCAAAAGAACGCTTTTGTTATTTGCCCAACTTCTCTGAAATAACTAACTAGTGAAGAGAGGATTATGAGGTGTGGTTGATCTACTAAGTGATGTTATGTTACAAAAAATCAAGTTTTGCTTATGAAATAAGTTACAGAAACTATACAGTGTACATTCAACTTCAAAATCGTCAAATAATCACACTCGGTACCTCATTATGGGAATCGAAATCAAGAGGGAAAAGGAGTATAGTTTAGTCATTCTACAACAATAACAACAACAAACCCAGTGTAATCCTACAAAGTGGGGTCTGGCGAGGGTAGGATGTACGCAGACCTTATCTCTACCTTTGAAAGTTGATAGTTTAGTCATTTTGCATGATCTTATTTGAAACTATAATCTTATCTAAGTATTAAATTATTTTATTTGATATAAGTCAAGATCACCTAATTGATCTCAACCATCAATAGTCATCCTATGGATTGCTATTATTATGAAAATGATGATCAATTATGGTGTCTAAGTCATGGCCGGAGCTACAGTTCTACTTACAAGTTCGGCATAACCAAGTAGCTTTGGCCAGACCCTACATTTCTGTTTCAAAAACCACTTGATATATATATATATATATATATATATAAATAATTTATGCAGAATCCAATAAACTGTCATTTTTAGAATTCAGAGCCCATAAACTTAAAATCCTAGCTCCTCCTCTGACTACGGTGTCAAGCTATTTCTTCCCATTATGCATATCAAAAATCTTGATCAATCCAATAATATACAATTTTTGCATTTATTAACAAAAACCATCAGAAAAAACCAAGAATCCAGTAACAAAAATTGAATCAAGACTTGAAGTGTTCTCTAAGTTTTGTATTATCCCAATAATCTTTATCCAAAAAACAACTAAAGGGCAGCCCGATGCACTAAACTCCCGTTATGCAAAGGTTTTAATCTACGCAGCCTTACAACTGTTCAGTACAAATACAGCAACAAAATCAGTCACTGATCAGTACACAAAACAAAACACTGAATTTTTTAGCCACCAAAACTTAAAGGGTCTGATAAAAATGTATAATTGTACCTGAAGTGCTTGGAAATTGGAGAATCTGAAATCAACTCTTTCTCCTGATTTGGCCTGCTTATTATTCTGCTTTTGTAACTTGAACATTTTCTCTTTGTCACCTTAGTGGCTATATTTTCTTGAAATATAATGTGATACAGACAATAAAATGACACTAACTTTGAATACAGTATAAGAATCAAAATGCATTGGAAGGACCAAAAAGAAAGAAAGAAAGAAAGAAAGAAAGAAATAGAGGAGTTAGCTAATTGGTCTATGTTTATGAACTTGTTGTCATGGGGTGTTATATTGTTTTCTGTCTATTTGATGTTTCATTTGAGCTTATAATAGACAGTTTATTATAGTGCACAAAGTGAAGGACAAAAAAGCTTGAGGAATTTGTGTTTTTGACGCTCAAATAGAACAGTTGTCTTGTAATAGTAAGTTTCGTTTGTAATTGTAAGTTTAGTTTTTAGTTTCCTATCAGCTGTTTGGTATGTGTATTTAGACCTAACGGGGGGCGGAGCTAGAGCATAATTCAGTAATTTTGGTTCAAACAATGTATTTGTCTTTAGAAATATTTATTTAATAATATATACAAATTATTAATTTAGAATCCGGTAACTTAAAAAGAGTGAAATTTCAAACTCGTAAGGTTCAAATCTTGGCTCCGTCTCTAGATGCGACTAATTTGAATTTGAGCCGAAAAGTCGTACTTTAGAGGTAAAGTACTTCCTATCAAAGATGATTTAATTTACGGGATTTGAACCCAGTATATCTGATTTTAGAATTATAGGGTACTTACGATTCTTGTCTTGTAGTCATTAAAATTGGATTTAAAAGGAAGTTATTCCTCTTCTTTACATTCTTTTTAGCTAACAAAGAAAATGAGAAATCAAGAAATGATCATTTATGTGTCTATCTACCTTTCGTTGGGTAATGGGTGGGTAAGCTGAACGTTGAAGGCAAGCAAGGGGTTAATTTCCTTTTTCATTTTGTTTCTTTTCCCTTTTTTCTTTTTCTTTTATCCTTCCTTTGTAGAAATGAGAAGAAAACAATTATTTTTCTTTCTTCGATTAGCATATTATATATATATATATATATATATATATATATATATATATATATATATATAATTATGATTTTTTCTCTTTCATAGTTGTGGGTTCGACATTCTTAAAATCCTTTAAAATATTTGAAATAGGTACAAATTTTCTTGTACTATATGAAATTGAGCAATTTTGCCTTCATTTGATTTTGATTCATTTGTTGTTTCATATCATTATTGTTAGCAAATCGTCTCATATTTGTTATTGCGATTGACAGAGCTCCAGTGTGAAATAAGTGAGCTCCTTTTGGTGTCCAATTTTTGCACAAAAAATGTTCGAATTTATCCTTCAACTTTTAATTATGATTTAATATTATCTTCGTGTAAGAGTTTGGATAGGAGCCAAGGGCAAAACTGAGACTTTTTTCTAACAGTGGAGTGATATTAGATCAAAAGTCAGATGAAGGACAACATTGCTCAATTTCGAATGATCCATGGACAAATATGACTTTCTCCTTACAATATTTAGGTTTTGTTTAGAAAGTAATATATCATGATCATAAAACGGATAATGGGAGAAGTACTCCCTCCGTCGAGTTTTACTTGTCCACTATATTAAAAATAGTTTTTCAAATTTACTTGTCCATTTTAGAAAATTAAGAGATAATATACTACTTTTTTCCTATTTTATATTTAGTAATTAATTAATCAAATTTTTTAATTCCTTTTTTCCAACACTACTTTTTTATGGGGAATATGTGAATTGTTTGAATTCATTACTTAGCTAGTTGGTTGCACATTTTTTTTGATAAGTTTTAATTAATTTCAATCATTAGATAATTAACAATAATTAGGGGTAATATGATAAACTTTTCATTCTATTTTTGGTTCTTTAATAGATGTGTAAAGTTAACATATGACAAGTAAAACTGGGAGGAGGGTGTAAATATTTAGGTTTTGTTTAGAAATTAATTCAAATTAAATTTCGATGGCTATCGTAAGCATGAAACGGATAATGGGAGAAATACTATGGCTATTGGTAGGAAGTTACAAATAAAATAACTACGTTACAACTAAGACAATAATTACTCACATTGGGAATTACAATCATGGTTACAGCAAAAGACAAATAACATATGATTTTACCTTATTTTATAGATGAGATTGTGACCATACTATTGAAGTTTGAGTATCTTTTATAGTACAGGTAAATATTTAGTTGAGATATATTAATTTTAATCCAGATGAGCATTGATAGCAATAATGTGTTCTACTATGTGATTGCAAATTAATAACTGTAATTTCTACGGGTTTGGCGATACTTTCCATTTTACGTTGAGTTTAACATTCTCTGTCTTTGTCTTTTTCACTTGATGAATAAAAAATAGTTGTATGCTCTTTCTTCCTGCACAATGACGTGAATTTCATTTTTGTAGTTAATCTATATATAAAAAGTATGTATGTCCTAGAGACAATCATTATTAGGGATAAATATACTTGAATACATTCGTATTATTAATCAAATTAATATTTATGGCATTTGTAATTATTGAATTATTATTTGATTGTTTGTAATTATTCATTAATGTGCATCCCTTGAGCTTACGTTGTCATTAATAGAGTGAGATATTAATGATGTAGCGTAACTCTAAAACGGCCTCGACTAATGATCATCGAGAATGGGATATCGATGATATGTTATAAGTCAACATGTGGTATGTATCACATTCTTAGAGAATGTAGTATGTTTCACCTACTACTAGTAATGGTTACTAGTGATGGACACATGAATACTTTTGGAAAGTATTGGTATACCATGCTGATAAACTATTTGTTATACATGTCTAAAGTGTTATCAGCGTGTGGGAGATGAAGGTCCTTTGACTTGAGTCAATACACGCCTTGTTTACAGAGTAATGTATTTTGATCCTGTCCTAAGCTTAAACTCCTTATAGGATAAGATACAGCTTGTGTTGGGTGCATTATGATGTAAATAAAGATGGTAGTTGAGCCAAAAATAGGATTCATTCCTCCATTGGATAGTCGAGAGAGCACTCAACTTCTCAGTGATATTAGGTCGACCAAGTCATTGGCTAATGCAAGAGACATATTTAGAATATGATCTACATGCCCATAACTGAAAGCGATATTGAAAATGTGATTTTTTAGTTGTCGCTTCAAGAGGTATATTTAGATTAGATTAAAGGAGCACACACTTAAATATATTACTTGGAGTAGAGCCAATAAATTCATACACATCACTACTACAACCAATGGACGCTCGACATAGACATCGGTAGAGGTATGCCAAAATAGCACCGCACAATTATACTCTCCCAAACAGTCCAGATCCTCTAAGAAGATCAAATATCGTAAGCTAAAAAAGGCACCCGATGTGTTTAGGAACATGATGCCCTAAATATAATGATCAAGTACAGACTAGCATGACGATTAAAAACCACTTGATCAGTGTCGTCGTGAGCAGGAGGAAAGTCACGCAAATACTGGCAGAGGGCACTAATCCTCACTCGACTTTGTCTCGAGATAACACTAGGGTCCAGATGCATGAACCCAGTGAGCCTAGTCAACTCCGTCGTCCATGTCCTACTAGAAGGAGGCTCAACCCAATTGAATAATGGCTCTCCATCTACCAGCAATCCAAACATGACCTCAACATCCTGAAGTGTGATCGTGTAACGACCCTTCCGTTCGTGTTTAGATAACAATCCTTTTTTGACTATATTATTCTTCCTGTAGACTCGATGTGGGGTTCATGATACCCGGGGATAGGTGGCACAGATCTCGAGGCTCATTTATGTGACTATCGGAAGAAAA
Organism: Anisodus acutangulus; assembly: GCA_029783415.1. Lineage (NCBI taxonomy): Eukaryota > Viridiplantae > Streptophyta > Magnoliopsida > Solanales > Solanaceae > Anisodus > Anisodus acutangulus. The sequence continues at coordinate 43,571,306 of CM056508.1, forward strand.
ATCCAAAATAGTCACATTTCATCTGCTATTGTTCCTGATACTTCCTCCCCCTGACAAGTATGTTGCCTTTAAGTTGCAATCTTCCCACCACTTCATCTCTTTCCAATCATCCAATGTAAACTCGTTTGAAATCTGGCATCACCAAGCCTCGCCTGTTGCTTTTCCTAAATACAGTCACTCAGGAAATTGAACCATCTTGTTTCTCTCAGGCTATCAAAAATCCAATTAGGACTCTTAGGACTTATCTATTGTAGTTGATGTATAACTAGAACTCTTAAACTTTATCATGTATATCAAAGGGTTCACATATCTCTATATATAAATGTATGTAATCTCGGCTCCAGACCATTGAGCCATCACCAAAACGTTCTCACTCCCCGGAAAATTCCCAGTTAGGTGTCTCTACAACTGAGCTTTCCTTGATACTTAGTACACTTTTCCCAAATTCCTTTAATCTCCCAATAGACGAATTTTTAACTTCTTCCATAGACGACTATTTGTTCATTTCCTTGTCTATGCTATTTCGATATAGGCCTGGATCGCATGTTAGGATGTGATAGATGGTTTACAAGGCACAATCCCTTTTTAAATACTCACTCTGAGCCATTTTTGTCGATAAATACCGTGTGTAAGAAGTTTTGTCATGTCCGCTAGAAATGGTCCAAAATGTGCTAGATCGATACGAGGGATGCTCGACAACCTTCTCCCTCTCTTTAGTAAAGTAAATAGAAAGTATAGTTGAGACTGAGAGAGAATAAGTATACATCAATAACATACTCAGTGTAATTTCATAAGTGAATTTTTGGAAAGTATAGAGTGTACGCAGATCTTATTCCGACCTTGAAAGATATAGGGGTTGTTTCCGGTCGAGAGGTTGTTTAGAGAGACTAAGTATATCATCTAAAAAAGGTAAACATTGTATTCAGTCGGCTAGTTGAGTAAAGATTTCCAATTAATTCATGCATGCCTTTGCAAGTAATTAGTACAAAATAAAATCCTCAACTCATCCAACATAGATAAATTGTCTATTTGCAAAACAATCATTAAAAATGAAATAAAAAAGACCATTTATAAATAAAGGAAGCACTTAATTAATAGTTGTTTTGGTCTTTATCATCATCAGTCTCCAAATTATCATCATCATTAGTATCAGGTTCATCACACATGGGGGTTGTGTAGTAGAAAGGGCTAAGCACATATTTGAGCAAGTCTCGGTAAACCACCGCCGGACGGTGGAGCTTTACGCCGGATTTTCCTCCGGCGAAGTCAGTGGCAATGTTGCAAACAGGGTCAGGTGAAGAAACTAATCTCACAAAGCAATTTTGTGGCTTAATTGTTTTGCCATGACAAGTCCTATTGACAATTAAGTCAAAAATTCCAGCTTCATCTGTGAGGTCACTTCCGTAATACATCACTCTTCTCCGCTCGTCCAGGCATGTCAGTGATACCACACTACCTGCAAGAGAGTCAAAGGAATTCAAGATTTAGAATCACCGAGTTTAGAATAAATGTAATTTGTTATATATATGTATGCTAAGTGTGGCAGACAGTTTGAGCTGAATTTGAATGGGTCAAAATGGATTGAATTTATAAATAGGTTATTATTTGCCGTTGCTCAAAGGTTTAAGGGGAAGTCACACAGTTGGCCGCTTGGACAAATATATTTACAGCTTCTTGCATATATATACATATTATACATATGCCGACAATTTTGTTTGAGTGGACAACTATTTATGTTAATAGGTTAAAATGAGCTAAATAATTGGTCATAATACAACTCGCACGACTCTTACAAAATTTTAATTTCTTTGTTTGTTTTCTTATAATATATTTAGGTACTAAATAAAATAATAAAACTTTTTCTTATTCTTTATTATAGCAATATATAACATATCAAATAAAAAAATATTTTTTATTTAAATATTTTAACAAGATTTCTCATGAGTCAATTTATGCTAGTATATGTTTAGCCCAAATCAACCAAACTTTTAAATGAGTTGAATTTGGGTGGGTCGGTATAGATAGAATTAACAAATGTGGTCTGCCCAAACTTAATCGGTTCTGGCGGATCATATTTTTATGAGCTAATCTTGCTATCTTAATATTTTGCATTTTAATTTTTTTGCACATATATGCTATAGTTAACTAGTAAGAAACCATTTTATATTGATGCAAACCATAATTTAGACGATTCCTCCTCTTGATCGTGAAGAGGGTTAACCAGTGGTGGATTCAATAATTGAATTGTGAGCTGAATGAACATTATATATAGGGATGGCAAGCGGTGCAGAGCGCTGCGGTTGCGGGGCAAACCGCATAAACTCAAGAAGACTTTAACTCGCCCCGCATAGCATAATTTGACAATTTCAACCCCCACCACTCCGCCCCACATTGTTAAAAAAATAGTGTAGATAGAGTTAGATATACATTTAGACCTACTCTTTTAATGCAAAACTCGCAATATCTAAATTCTGAATCTGTCACAGTAAATTACATACCTTTGATAGCTTTGGCTCCATCAACCCATTCATTCCATCCCTGAGTACAATCTTGGCAAAGAACTTTGCCAGTAATATGCATAACATCCATTGCTTTTGAGGCTTCAATGAAATTAGAAAGCACCAATATCAATGAAGCTGCAGCCACAACCATGAAAACAGCCTTCATCCTCAAATTTCTCTCTTAATTTCTTCAAGGGATATTTGTTCAAAGATAGAGGATAACATGTTTATGAATTTATATATAGTAGTTGTACTTTATTTTCAAAGTAATTTTGAATAAGAGTTATATGTGTCATGGAAGGTCACTACTTATGTCGTGCCAACCATAATTTGGCATTATACCGAGAGGCTTCTATACGAGTAGAGTATTAAATTAATAATGTAGCATTTCTGTTTATGTGACATTATTTTCTTATTAGTATGTTTCAAAAAATATAGTAATAACACATTTCTATATTTGGATATAATTTAATTTAATGCTACATTATTTTCTTATTAGTATGTTTCAAAAAATATAGTAATAACACACTTTTATATTTGGATATAATTTAATTTTAAACTTTTCATTTTATCTTTATTAATGAGAAGCTTTTATAGCCATACATATATTATATCATGTAATTAGAGGCGAGCTAGAGTGTAGGTTACTAGTTTGTCCGAAAATAGTATCTTTGGAAGGTCCATACCTTGTATTTGTCTTAAGAAATTCATTGAAAATGTACAATTTTTAATTTAGAGGACCATAAGTTTCAAAAGTTTTATAATCATAAAAATTTCACAGCAGGTTTAAAACCACAAGTTTCAAAAATCAAACTTTTATTTTTCAAATTTTATGTCAAGTCAAATTATATCACATAAATTGAAACGAAATAAGCTCCTAACATGGATTATTGTTTCTACATGTATACTTAGATAATGTCTCTTAGATATTTGGTCTGGAAAGAGAGCATTTTTTCCGATTCAGCAGTATAATAATTTTATTTGATTATAATCTGGGTCATCGATACCACGAAATAAAAAAACTAAACTCACACAAAAAGAATAAATCACGAGTGACTCTCACGATCTTAGTCAACCTTTATTTATTTGGTTGAACATGATAAGGAGAGCTTAATCATTATTCTAAATTTTAGATGAAATAGTTTAACTTTAACTAAGAATGTTTTATAAGTACCATCTTAAATAATGATTTTTAGTCCTTAATTGTTTCTCTCATTGACGGATAAAACCAAATTTGGATCGACGAAAAGATGCTAAGCTGCAAATTAAAAGTAAAAACAATTCTTGTGTGTCATTTTACATGTCATATTTTTCTTTTTGGTTGTTTTTAAAAAATGTCATTCTTTCTTATTAAGAAATAATCTAATTTTAAACTTTATATTTTATCTTTGATGAGATAATTTATAGTCATACAAATGTATATAACTTATTTTAGACCATATTATTTTTTTAAATTTATTTTTTAAACTATGTGCCGATTCAAATGTCGCACATAAATTGGAATGGAGGGAGTAATAACTGCTTATAAATTTTGATTGGGTTAATAGCAGTTTTGATCTTTCAGTTATCGGTAATCCTTAATTTAGTCCTTATGATATCTGAATAAACACATTTAATAATTAATTACTTAAAATGTACACTTTTGAACTTTGATATCTTTGGTTATGAATATTCACAATTTTTTTATTATTATTATTCGTTTCATTGTTTAATTACTCATGTGTTATGTTAAATTTATATCGTTATTCCATATTTAAGGGTAATATACTTCTAAAAATAGCTCAACTATAATATATTTCATACGTAAAGGCATAAACATAGACATGTTTATTAATTGAATGTTCAAACGTGTTAAGTCATATATTACAAGGACCAAAATCAAAATTTACCAATAATTGATAATCCAAAATGCTATTCTCCCATATCAATGATATGTTAGTTCAATGGAGTCAAGTTTGCGTCCCACAAACAGTGCACTGTAAGTAACTTTGTAAGTTTATTCCGCTTGCTGCATAATAAATCTATCACCAATAGACCATTATTTTTAAAGGCGTTTTTGAGGTGAGTCTCGGGTGGGAGTATAGTAAAAATGCACTGCGACGATCTAGGGGGCAAATGTATCGTAAAGAGTGTAAGACCCATCGGTCTGGAAGTACGCTTTGGCGTTGGGCGATTTTTATTTTGGGGCATAAGCCCAAAAAATCTCTCCTAATTAAAATTAAAATTGCTAAACAAATTCTTAATTTAATTCCAAAAAACACAAAGTTCAGCTATTGTTATTAAATTCTAAGAAGTTAAAAAAATTAAAAATCAATTTGTTTATTCTTAGCCTAATTTTTATTCTTTTTCTTCGTCTTTCACCGGATAAAGGGTAAAGATGATCGATGTGCAAACTACAAAGCAAAAGCGCATCATCCTTCTATCACTTGCTCGATTTCGATGCTTCTAATTGTAAGTTCCTTAATTGCTTTTCAAGTTAGTTTATAAATTTTTACTCATTTTTCTAAAAGAAGTTTGATTAGTTTTATTAGATGACGCAGTTTTGATTAGGCTTTTAGTCAATTGTTGACACTAATTAACGTTTTACTATGAAGCAGTTCTATATTCATTTTCATTTATTTTATATTTTTTTGAAATTTCTATGTAATTTTATCTTTTTACTGTTTATTTGTATTATATGAATTTGAAAATATTAAAAATTAAAGATTGGTACGTTGAGCGCCTCGAGACTTACGCCTCACCCTGCATCAAGTAAAACGCCTCGTCTCGCGTCCATTTACCTGATTGTTTGTTCATTCATTAAGAAGTCTTGTTCCTCCATTACCTCTCGCCTAACACGTTTACAAGGCTTATTAAGTATTGTAAGTACCCCCGAAAGGACCTATTTTTGGATGCAAATACATGTACCATTAAGCTTTGGTACTTCTAGCTAGATTTTTTTTCCAAGGGGGGGGGGGGGGTAGAAACGTTTAGTATGTGCAACTCCAAGCGCAGATTTTTTATGTTTTAGCTAAAAATATTTTTAACCAAATTTATTAGAAAATAGCTAAATTTCAAACAGTTATGGAATGATTGCTAAGTTTCAAACAACAGTCATGGAAATGGTTATTTGTCAAAATCACCATGATTGCAGAAATGGCAAAAGGTTGAAGAAATTGCACGGTTCTCCTTCAAATGGGCTGGACTGGTCTTTAATTTTTTTTCCTTCAAAATGAAACTTATGCCTAACGAAGCATAAGTTGTTTAGAGGCACAACATAACTTGTAGATATTATGATGCGAAAATGTAAATCTATGCTTTGCGAAGTTATTTGTTTTGAGGGACAAAATAAAAAACGAGCACAAAATAGTGAAGAAGTGCAAATGACCCCAAAAATATCGATTAGGTCTACACTGAAATAGCAAGCCCGCTCCCATGTCTTTCGGTCCAAAGCGTTCCTGGTTTTAACGAACAACAGCTTTATCAAAATTAACTTTATCAGCAGTTTCAAACAGAAGTCATAGAAATGGTTATTTATTAAAACTTACCCTGTATGCAGAAGCTACAAGTCTCTCAAACAAAACAAAATTAACTTTAAAAGCTCATTCAGAAAAAATTTAAACAAATAACCACCGTTAGCCTTCTATCATTGGAATATAACCATTGTCATGACGTTTAAAATTTCACATGTAAAACTTCGGGATATTGTCATGGAATTTCAAACTCCATAACAATAGCTATTTTTCAATTTTAAGCCTGAAAGTAACTCGCCCGTGCTATTATTACACCTTTGTTGTGCTAAAATTAAGATCGACCAAGTTTATTTACTTCTCTAATCACGTATTCTATGATGTACAAGTTCCATACACAAAAGAACTTTTCGATAATTTTTGTTGTAATCTTGAATCAAAAACCTTGGATTAATAAAATACATATCAAAAACCAAACGTTTCCAATTTTTTATTTGCATCATTTGAAATATGCTTGAAAAAAAATTGTGCTGAAACTCTACAATACATTTGACTAGTACCACATTAACACGATATAAAGGCTTTCCCGAATAGAAAAAAACGATATAAAGGAAATACTAATATAGTTACATTAATTTGGAATATATTGTCAGGATAGAGGGAATATTTTTAGCTACATATCGCTTTATATTTTGAATGATTTAGTTGTGTTTGAGTTAGAATCCGAGCATTATATATTTAATACGTTTAGAGCAGAGGAAACAATTTGGAGCTAAAATATATGAAATGGAGCTCCAAAATCTGAGTGGAGTCCAACAAAATTAACTAAAACTATACCTAAATACCAGCTCAAATCGGGTAACAAATTAAGAACAACAATTGCTAAATATTTACTGTATACTGACTGAATATAAGGAAAATCGAAGCCAAATATCAGAAATTTTTGTTCGATTAGAGTGTTTTTTTCTCACCCTTATTGCATTTGGAAGGAAGCATTAACCAGTAAACCACGAGTCTGTTTTTGCTACCGTGTGGCAAGGGAGGGATACCGATATCTTCTGTGTTTCCAAAATGAGACACGACCCTCAATGAGGCAGATGGATTCTCTTCTTAGTAATTTGTATATTATTGATGAATACAATCAAGAAACATATTTCTTTACTAGATGAGTCAGATTGATTCTCTCTTAATATCAGTGCCTCTTGTGGAGCAACTTGTTCCCCAGGGGAACTACTTTGAAAAATTGCAGTTTCGTCTAAAGCAGTAAATAAGCGAAGAACAAATAACACACAGATTTATAGTGGTTCACCCTCAATGCGAGAGCTACGTCCACTTTGCCGCTAAAATCAAATAGGGAGTTTGGATAGGGTCTTCATAGTGTCGGCGGTGAATTAGGATCCACAACTCAACAGTTGCCTCCATCAATTGGTTGAAAATCTTGTTTATGAAATTCTTGATTATGAGTTTATGACCTGTCTTGCAGAAGTAAAGTGTATGCGGCTTCACAATCACATCCATCTCTGTCATCAGGAGCCTCATCATCCGTGTCGTCTACAGAAGTCTCATCAATTAGGAAGACAATGCGACATTTGGATCATAGGGTGGCGCAGACAAGAGGCATTGTAGACAGTTGTACTTATTAATATCCGGGAGTGGTGGGAGCTGAATTTTGTTCTCCGAAATAGTATTCCAAAGGTAACAATCACCAGAATCATAGTCTAGTAACACGAGCCACTCATGAGAACAAGCGCATAACATTTAAGAAATTCGTTGCCACTAGTAAATTAGACCATCCCCAAAAAAGATTGTCTTGTTTCGAAGTTCAGGTATACTTCTCACATAATATCGATCCTCTGATATGCTGAAAAAAGTTTGCTTATGGTTGTCGTCCCCGTGATGAATAACAAGCCAAGGGTGTTGTTGTGTAGAATAGGCCTCCTGCTCATCGGTCGGATTGGATTGAATTTAGCACATTTCGGGTTATAATTTCGGATTTTGTAAAATGCAATCCAAATTCAATCCAAATTAATCCGGATTGGATCGGAGTTTGATATTTGCTTCGGATAAATATTTTGGATTTTCGGATCGGATTGTACGTCTTATTAAGATGTTTATAGCACTGATGTAACACGTCAAGATCCAAACACCTAGTTTATAATCTTCATCATCAACCAATATTTG